>JAAGEH010000297.1:23717723-23903758 GCA_011751065.1 Lasiurus cinereus | reverse complement strand
TACACTTCCATATATATATGGAAGTGTATACTCCTTTGCATACTGCAAGTGGCATGTAATTGAAATCATCCCAATTTGGTAGCTGCTATCAAGGTAAAAACTCACTTCACAACACACAAATGTCCATGAAAATGCGTGCACATCTCTAGCTATGGTGTGTGCATCTTTAAAAGCCCAAATATCTCCATCCCTGTACATTTTCCTGTAGCCAATTCGTATAGGCTTAAAAAAGATAGAATTGCCTCATCCAGCCTGTCTGAGGAAATGACTTTCAAAAACGAATTTGAGTGTCAACATCCCCAAGAGATTCCTCCGAAGGCCCAGAAATGGAAATATTCTCTCTTCTGTGTGAAAAATGCCAGACGCTATCCTCTCTGGTGCTCTCTTTCCTTCCCCTCGCCCCCCACCTTTGAGGTGGGGGGTGGGTAGAGAGCAGGCTTTGCCAAGGAGATTTTTAATGACCAATTAGATCCACTCGTCCTGGTCTTTAGATACCTGTGCCCTGAATATGCAAACAGACTTGATGTGAAATGATAGTGAGGTGCGTGCTGTGCCAGGCTGGGTTATGAGCGTGCTTTCCTTCGTGCCCAGTGATGTATGACTGGCACTGGTGGGCAGACATCATCAGATTGGAACTGGGAGGACTGGGCAGACTCCACGCCGGAACTGCAATGTCACGCTAAGTAGGACAAGAGTCATCTCTAAACCTTGATGATTGATGGCACTTTCAGAGCTCAACAGCCAAAGACGGTGAAAGCAAAGCCTTCGAAAAGGAAAGGGGTTTTGAAAGTTTATCCCAGATTCCGGGCTGCTGGCATTGTGTCATCAGAGGACACCGCCACCATCGTGCTGCGGTGACATTTCACTGTTGTCTAAATATTCCTTCGGATGCTAAATTATTCATCTCACAAGGGTGTCTGTTCCAATGGGTCCCACATGTGTTTGTGGCGTAAGAGACACGTCCAGCATGCACCTCAAACCTGGCCTCTCACCCACGAATGGGAGGCCAGCGGGTCCAGACCAGACAGGCAGCCGGCCGGCCGTAGCGGTCCGCTTGGCGTGTTGATGGGGAAGCGTGTTCTTGGCTTTCTCTGGGCTGGGATTCAAGGCAGAAGAACCCGAAGGCTGGGGGATGTGTGTGACTGATCCGTTGGAAGCTCGGTTTGCAAGAGAACGGGTTCTGCAGAGAATTCCTTCCCCCGCCCTCATTTTCTTGGGGCTGGAGTCGAGGACCACTGCTTTCCCCCCGCTGGTCCCCACTGAGCAGTGGCAGCCAGAATCCCCTTTCCTGCGTCTCCCCGGGAAATGCACTGGATTTACACCCTTGGATGCGACCCTGTGCGTTTTGTTGATGGAGGGCTATTTTAAGAAGCCAGCTTTTCTCACTGCGAGGTTTTGCAGTCTGCCCTGCAGGGGAGAGGAGGAATGCAGAGGAGATTAATTAACCGCTGAGGTGCCAGCCATTCCCAGGGGGCCTGCCACCTCCTGGCAGGAATACTAGTGAAGGCCATTCCGCCGGCAAAGGCCACTATGGGGCGGCCCTCTCAGCCAGTGAGCTGGGACTGGAGCTGAGTGTGATGTCCCAGAACCTGCAATACACTGCTCCGCGGATGCCTCTGCAGCGGACCGGGACTGGGCATGCCTGGTTTGGTATTAGAATTTCGTTGACGCAGATCACGTATTGAATAGGTGCCAGACCTTGCACATTCAGAGTTCCTGGGGTTTTCTAGACCTTCTACCCCACTTCCTGACTTTTCTGCCGAAACTCTCTGTTCGAAGCCTCCGAGGCTCCTACATCAAGAAACTGATGAGATTATTCATCATGATGAGACACGGGGCTCGGGGTGAAATTAAATCGTATTAACGTTCCGGGTTTTTAAAAAATGAGTGCATTATTAAAACTGCCATCTCTGGGTGAATTGCTACTGACGTAGAATTTTCACCTGAATCCAGAGCTATTTTTTGAACCATTTTTTTAAAACGACGCGTCCTTGTCCTGTGTCAGCCGGTTTTCCAGTTGAGCGGAGTTAACCATTTTGGAAGGTTTTCTTCTACTTCTGTGTGTGGTTGCATGCTGAGTCCACAGGATTGCTTGGGAAGGAGGCGTGGCCCAGGATTAGGGGAGCCCGTGTGTGTGTGTGTGTGTGTGTGTGTGTGTGTGTGTGTGTGTCTCTTTAACTCAGACCTGGGGAGAGGAATTGCAGCAGGAGAAATGTCACAGAATAGGGCCCCCCAAAAGAGAGGACCTGAGAGGCCTGGGGATAGAAGGGATGTAAAGAGCTATGAGGGTGTCCTCAAATATCTGGGGGCGCTGCCCTGGTGAAGATAGACCAGTTATGTCACTGGTGTCCTTCAGAAGAGAAGAAAAATCAAGGGGGGTCGCCACAGCACCGGTGGCTTGGGTTCACGTGAAGCTGAGGTTGGTAACCAACAGACCTGCCCCAGCGGCTGCTTTGTGCAGGCGTGAGCTCGCTGATCAGGGATCACTCACGGGGAGCACTCAGCAGGCCACAAGGGCTGGCTTCCAGGAGATTCCCACGCCAGGCGGTCTTTTGCTCAAGGTCAGCTGAAAGCCACTGGCTGCCTGGCCCAGCCATCATGGTGGCAGGAAAATGGGGAGAGCGAAGAAGGAGAGGCCACGGTGGCCGCAAGGCCTTTGCCAACCAAGTCACCTGCCCCTTTGTTTTCTCTTTTCACTATATTTTTATTGATTTCAGAGAGGAAGGGGGAGGGAGAGAGAAACAGAAACATCGATGAGGAGAGAGAATCATGGACCGGCTGCTTCCTGCCTGCCGCACACTGGGGATCGAGTCTGCCACCCGGGCATGCGCCCTCATCGGGGATTGAACCGTGACCTCCTGGCTAGTAGGTCGATGCTCAACCACTGAGCCGCGTCCACCAGGCTCAGCTGCCCTTTTAGGCGCCCCTCTGGAACCCCTGTCCAAAAATATCTGCTTATATTTGGGGAACCAGAATTCTGGCCCTAGGACACTCCATCCGCCAGAGAGAATGGCAAAGAATGGATCACATTTCACTGCACCCCAAAAACTTGGGGTTGCGTTAGAAAGAAGGGGAGAAGGAGGCTGAGATGGTAGATTATTCCACAGGTTTCTGTTGACTGCCTATTGGGCTCTAGGTTCTGCGGACCCAACAGTCAGAGGAGGTTGCTGCACGAGGCTGGGACTTGAAGGGAGCGGGGAGGGAGTCTGTGATTGGCGCAGAGGTGGCAGGTCTGTGCCTGTCTCTGGGACAAAGCCTTCGGTCAGTATTTCCTGTCAGGGCAGGTCTTGGGCTGCTTCTAGGATAGCTCTCTAAAGCGTGAAAAAGCAAAGCTGCGGCAGGTTTACCCAGGAAATATCAGACTCTGAAAGATACTGCAGACGGGTGAGGAATAGAAAGGGATCCCGGGAAGGAATATGATGCCAGTTATTTCCCCATCACCTTATGACTGGGTGCATGCCAACCTGAGGCCAGAAGACATGGCACGGGAGTGTGCCTGCCTCGGGGTCGGAGAAGAGCAGACTAGCCTGCGGCTCCGGCATGCCCATTGCTCTGTGCTCACAGTGACCCCAGGCACCCATCCCCATGCTAGGTGGGCAGACCCGGCTCTTAGGCAAGGCTCAAACCCCTCTCCTTGGCACCATACTGAGCCTTTGCCCCTACCAGAGAAGTGCCACAATATTCCCAGGTGCCCACCAGGCTATGAACCCCTGGAGGTCAAGGATTTTGCCTGATCTCTAGGTCTCTAGCACCTGGCATAGCACCTGGCATATGGGGAGCTCTGAATACCAAACTTTAAAAAAATTACATATTTATTATTGATTCCAGAGAGGAAGCGAGAGAGAGAAAAATATCAATAGTGAGAGAGAATCACTAATAGGCTGCCTCCTGCATACCCTACACTGAGGATGGAGCCCGCAACCAGGGCATGTGACCTGACTGGGTATTGAACCGGGCGTGACCTCCTGGCTCATAGGCTGATGCTCAAACACTGAGACACACTGGCCCGGCTGAATACTGTACTTTTAAATGAATGGAATGAATGAATGAATATTACATGATCGTCTCCTTCCCCCCTTGACCACCCCCAATGCACACAGTCACACAGTCATCAACAGGGAATAAAAAACCAGCGGAAGAACAGAAATCAGCGTCTCTGGTCAATACAGGCAGAAGTGCGCCCAGACTTATTCCATGAGGTGTCTTGGGCTAAGAGCCACAGCTGAGATGGTGCTGCGCGGGTTAAAGAAGTTATAGCAGATAACATGAAGACCAACTCGGGTGATTATCCAGATGATTTAAGCTAAAAAAAAGTAGGAGGAGAAGAAAATAAATAAATAAAGAAGGAAGGAATGAAGGAAGGAAGGAAGGAGAGAGAGAGAGAGAGAGAGAGAGAGAGAGAGAGAGAGAAAGAAAGAAATGTGGATCTACGTTATTCATAGGTGTCTGTCCATTGCTGAAAATTTTAAATAGATCCAGCCCATTCCATCCAAAATACCGTCCAAATGCTAACACAGGTCTTACCCTCTCATTGGCTTCTTTCGTGGTTCTTTAGCTCTCTGGCTGTGAATCTCAACACCACCACCTCACTCAGGCCTTTGCTTTGTGGGATACCAAAAAAACACCTTTGACCTGACCTCCCAGGGGTGCCCCTTTCTGCTCGCCAGTGGATGTTCACCCTCTGACTTCACACAGGTCCAGCTGTGGGCCAGGGATGCCCCCACTTTCCAACTTGACACTCCACACCAGCACGGCTGGCCTGCCTCACTTCCGAGAGGAAGACAGTGAATGAAATCCATGGACTTTGCTGGGCATAGTAACTGGATGATGAATGAGTCCTCTGTTTCCCACAGCTTAAAACCTACCCCGTGAGACCAGGTCGTGCCCTACCCAGTTTGTCTGAAGGCAGCCCTAAGCAGAAGGAAGCCTCACTTTGGATATGGGAACCCAGTGCAATTAATTAACGCAGACTTCGTCAAGTCCAAAACAAGGTTATGGGGCAAGTCTTCCGTGTTCGGTTTTATGATTCGTTATTCGACTTAGTTCATTTTTTCTATGGTTCAGTTCAAGAAAACAGAATCAAAATCAATAAGAACAAATTCTTTTCCTTTTAAATTCAAAGTCCAACTTCTCCCCAAACTTGGGTGAATCTCCCTAGCCTACTGGTGGTGGGCAGTTCATTTAAGAACAGGTCACGGCCAGACAGTCAGTGTCACATGAATCGAGTCCTCCCTCCTTTACTCAGGAGAAAGATACACATGGAATGAAGTGCTTTTAAGCCAGTTGACATGGAACCCTGACCTGCTACGACCTTGAGACAAAGTGCTTCTCGAAACTGTGCCCTACTCACCCTGCTGGTCTCAGCCTGGTCCCGGCCCTGGTTTATGTTTAAGAGGAAGAACCTGACTGGGCCTGAGAGGAGGGGATGTTTCTTGGTTCAGACCTGAACAGGGAAGAGGGGCTGAGGTGAGAATGGAATTGTGGGTTCCTCAGGTGTTTCTGTCGCCAACCCATGTGCTCTCTGAGGACGGGCATGCCTGGAACACACACGGGCACATCACCAGGGACGCTCACAGGAGAGGCTGTTGAGTGCCTGCCTGTACATCCATCCCAGCGACAATATTGCTGCTTCTCTGTTGAGAGTGAGGACCTTGACCTCTGAGTAGTTACCTCCCTTCCCCTGGGCCGTGGGGCTACTACAGGATTCCAAACCACATCTGTCTCATTTCAAAGCTGCCCTCCATCTGATCATCTTCTAAGGCCACTTAATCTCAATTAACGCTGCTGGTTTCAGAGGCCATGAGGTAGAAGTCATGAAGAGTGAGAAGAGCGAAATGAATATTCCCCGTAGTAGCAAAGCTTACAATAATGCTATGGCACTGTGGAGATGGGGTAGCACCCTGGACTGAACATAGCACCCCGGCATCCCTGGGGGACTGACCTTGGACTTTCCATCCAATGCGATGCAACTCTGTCCAGACCCATCCACCTGTTGTGGCCACGAGCTGAATTCCCCGCAGCTCTGCCATGCCATCCCTGGGAAATCACTTCTGAGGCTCCTCGAGCTGTCGGCTTTGTATTCCCACGAGTTATAATGAATGTGAACACGGGGATCGGTGTACTTGGCCGGTTTATTTGTCTCCTCGTTTCCGCTGATGACAAATCTCTCAGCAAACATAGCCTGCTGAGGCCTGTGACCTCTCGGAGAGACGGGAAATGGGAGTAATGATGTAGCCGACGCTGGGAGAATGACTTATTAGATGGTACTTAATATTTAATTGTCCCTCGTGGTTTAATTGCATCGGACACCACGAGTTGTAAAACTGTGTGCCGTTTTTAGCCCGCTGGTTTGTGGGGAAGGGAAGGATGGCTGGGAGATTTAATTGACAGACAACTTTTTCTTTTGAATATTTAATTACGACTTTGTGGCGCTCGGCAGAATTGCCTGTCTGGCTTCTTCCTCATGCGCCTGTCAGCTGTGATCCACAAGCCATTTTCTGTCCGCATCACCCCGAGGGGTGGAGCGAGGCACTCACACAGCCTGGCACCCCCACCCGGAAGGCTGGCGTGTGGGTTCCTCGTGGTTGTCTGCAGACCCCAGGAAACAGACAGGTGGCCTTGCTGTACTTCAGTCATTCCATCTATGACGAGATGTTGTCAGAACTTCTCTATTTATTTTTTAATATGTTTTGGATGTTTTAGAGAGAGAAAGGGGAGAAGGATAGAGAGATAGGAACATCGATGAGAGAGAAACATCAATATCATCGCCTGCCTGCCTCCTGCACGCCCCCGACAGGAGATGGATCCCACAACCCGGGCATGTGCCCCGACTGGGACTCGAACCGGCAGCTTCTTGATCCTTAGGTTGATGCTCAACCACTGAACCACACCGGCTAGGCCAGTGATCGGCAGACTACGGCTCTTTGGCCCCTTGAGTGTGGCTCTTCCACAAAATACCACGGCCTGGGGGAGTCTGTTTTGAAGAAGTGGCATTAGAAGAAGTTTAAGTTTAAACAATTTGGCTCTCAAGAGAAATTTCCATCATTGTGCTGTTGCTATTTGGCTCTGTGGGCTAATGAGTTTGCCGACCACGGGGCTAGGCAGAACTTCCCCACTGATAAACCTGACGGGGGTTGCGGAAGAGGAAAGAGCTGTGAGCGGATAGCAGGAACCAAGCCCTGGGCGGGAGCAGTCGTATTATCTGGAGCACCGAGGGGTCTGATTTGGCCACGCGGGAGCAGGCCACCTCGCCCTCCCGGGGATGGGAGTCTGCCAAGCGCCGGTCAGCGGTCCCCAGGCCGAATGGCAAGTGCGATGGCGGGGGGAGGAGGGGAGGACCAATTCCAGAAATAACAGCCACTGCACATGCTGGATGCCCACCCTGCTCCCCGGGATGAGAAGATGCCCGCTCCCTTTCAGGCTACACATTCCTCCAGTGCCCGTGCACTAAGACATCAGTCCTTCGGCAGCACACCTTCCATCGTGGATCTAGAACATTCCTCCAAGGAAGAGAAACCGTTCCGCACTTAATGCCGAGGCGACACCCTACTGATGGCCACAGTGGAGTCTTTCTTTATGCAAAGCCCTTCCTACTCTGTGGACGGGGACAACACATTTTCATTGGACATCATGAAAAAGAGAGAGAGAGAGAGAGAGAGAGAGAGAGAGAGAGAGAGAGAGAGAGGCACCTTGGTTAAGGTAATTGGGATTTTTTTTTAAAAGGTTGAAAATATCATTTTAAACTCTAGTTAATAAACTTTGTGGGGGGTTTCCAGGCTGATTCATGTAGGAGGTCTACTCTTTTTCACACACACCCCACACTCACCCCCTTTGGCTGTCTTTCTTCCTGGGGAGCAGGTGTAACGGACATAAGCAGACCTTGAGGGTGGGAGCCACACAATAGGAGGGTGGGCTCCAAGGAATAGCACCCAGGACACCGAGAACACCATGAAGTCCCCACACTAGCCCTGGACTGCCCATCCCTAGGTAATTCCTATGTGACATTATAAAATAGACTCCAAGTCCGCTCAGTCCACCGTTATTTTAGTTCTCCATTGCCAACATCCAAATGTAATTTCTGATCAATACCGGCTGCAAAAGGTACTCCTGGTGTATCGCCCAATAACTTAACTTCGGCGGCTCCTCGAGACACCACTGCCGCTCTTACCCATAATGATCTCATCATCGAAGACAGGCAGGGCCACTTTCATTTTTTTTTTGGGGGGGGGTTGGGGGGGAGAGATGCTCTATACTTGATATTTGGGACCGGAAAGACCCGGGTCATAATTTAGAGCACGGGAATAAATGCCAGGTAGACGTTATGGCTGGAGAAGATCCGTGGAACTCTTTCCCAAAGGAAGTACTAAGACGCCTTCCTATTTATAACCCTTTGGACTTGCACCAGCCTTGTGGGATTAGAAAGCCATTCCTGGAGGTGCGCGGTGGAAGCCAGCTGTCATCGCCGGGGATTGGGGGGAGAAGGGAAGGGGTTGAGCTTAATGATGTTTAAAACCCCTTCTAAACTCAAATAAAATCCCTTCTGGGTCGCAGCTTACGACTCTGTGACTCTTGACATGATAAGGAATTGTAACCCTTAGATTAGAATAATTGAACTCTACAAAAGAGAGAAGTTCAATCCATCTCCTAAATCTCAGGAAGGCATGCTGGACATTGGCATCAAGCAGTTCCCATAAACTTGGCCTCATCCTGGATCTGGATCTCAAGGAATCCAGGGATCCCTGTTCCATCCTGTAGTTTCCCGAGCCAGAAAGCCACATGCAGCCCTGTCACTTCTTCCGCTCAGTCCCCATGGCCAAGCGATCGCAAGTTCTTGACAGACTTGTCTATACACACCCCACATCTCTCCACCTCTGTCTCCTGTGGTGCAGGGGACACCGTTCCTCATCGGAGTCACAGTAGCCTCCCTGCGTCCACTTGCAACCCTGTCCAGTCTCCTTCCCGTCCACCGGGCCACCAGGATAGTGCCTTTCTCACAATGCGCGCTTACAACCCACCAGTGAGCATCCGCAGCTAACACTCCTCTTGAGAAAAAGGTGCAGCTCCCTCCTAGACCTGCCTGCCTTTTAGATCTCCTGTCTCCCTCCGATGGTGTCATATCCCCCCCCCTCTCTCTCTTTCCCCCCCCCTTTTCTAAAGCCACAGTGACCTTCATTCAGTTCCTTGAAGAGCCTTTTTCTGCCTCTGAGCTGTCTGACTTTCCCTTCCTTCTTTGCCTGAGATGCTCTTCCCGCATTCTTACCTCCAGTAAACTTTCTTGGGAAGGTTTCCTTTGCCTCTCTTAGGTATCACATTTTAAAAATCCCCCTACTTTTCTAAGAAAACATATGCCATCGTGTGTTTGTCAGTGCGTGTGTGTGTATGTGTGTGTGTGTGTGTGTGTGTGTTAGTTCATTTCCTACCTGACAATAAATGCTTTGAAAAAAATAGGGAATTGGTCTTGATTTGCTTACTCACTGGGATATTCTCAGCATCCCATGTTCGATAAATACTTATTTAGGATGGAGAGAGGGAAAGAAAGCAGGAGAGGATATGGGGGAGAGGGACAAGCAGAGTGAGGGAATTACCCATGTCTGGTCTTCAGAGCCAGATGGTGATTCTGGCTTCTTTGAATGATGAATGACCATAGAATTTTTATGTCCAAGAAGGTAAGACAGACTTGGGTTGGACTCGGGTTTGGATTGCTGCTTCTCCCAGACTTCTGGCCTATTTCTCTCTGGCTCAGATCCTGGGCGAGGCTAAAAATGGCTATACCGGCAGCTGACAGGAATCGTACCAAGCGAAGATGACTTAATGGATCTGCCAATTTGTAACTCCAGCGATCCCACATAGAATCACCATGCCAATGCGATGTTTTCTTTTATTCTGGTAAAAATACTCCATGGTCTTTAAATAGATGTTGTCATTAAAGAGGCAAATACCAATTTTATTAAATATAGTTACACTTATTGCTTATCTATAATAATAAAAGCGTGATATGCTAATGAGGCCAGACACCCTTCCAGATGACCTTTGGACGAAGCCAGGGCTACAAGGGAAGCCCGGGTCCCGGGTGCCAGAGGGAAGCCGATGCTGGCACTCGGAGGAAGGAAGGCCTACTCTTGCAGGAATTTCATGCATCGGGCCTCTAGTTTCTTATAAGGAATATGGATAAGGCTGACTTATCAAATAGACATAAGGCTCTGTTGATCTCAGAGGAAGTTGACACAAATATTGAATTGGATAGATAGATGATAGATTAATAGGTAGAAAATAGAAGATAAATAGAATATAAATAGAAAGAGGATAGGTAATAGATAGGTAATAGTTAGGTAATACATAGGTAGATAGACATATATATGCCAGTAGAGAGTAGGATTTTTGAGTCCTACTGTCATTTCTTTGTGCGTTTAATTTTGGGAATGGTCTGAGAGGAGTAATGAACAACATAAGAAAGAAGGATACAAATAAAACTATATGCTTAATCTACATATTTCCTATCAATTTTTTTTATCCTAGCTTTGTTTGAATACCCCAATGGTGGGGCACTCACTCCATTCCAAATAGCTCTTTGCCTTTGATGTGACCACTCTGCTTGTAGGAAATGTTTGTTTGGGGCATGACAGAGGCAGCTGTCGGGGTTGTGTGCCTAGGACACCCAGGTCATCCTTTCCAGGGACAGCAACGTTACCATCACTTCCATCCCCATCACCCCCCTTCTCCTCCCTCTCGTCACCCCCGCAAGACTTCCTGGGGTTTCTGCAGCTCTGTGAGCTGGAAGGAAGATGTTGATAGTTCTGACGAGAGACACTGAGGAAGTCGCAGTGGAGGTGGAAGTGAACTGGGAACCCAAGGGCGTGATTATGATGTTGACCACCGCTGCTAGGAGTGGAATGTCCACTCATGCTTTCCCTCTCTACAAGAAGAAGGTACTTCGGTAAAAGGAGGGCGCACAGGTGCTCTGGAGCCAGAAGGCGTGGGTTTAGACCCGGAGGGCACCACTCATTAGCTTATGACCTGAGCCCATCATCTCTAAATGAGGACTGTTATAAGGGCGGTGTGAACGTGGACAGAGAGGATTCAGGAGAAGTCTCGGAACAGTGCCTCGATAATAAGTGTTATCATGCAGCTGGTAGTGAAAACTTTGTGAAGGTGGGGACCTCCATTCTCTGATTTCCCGCCAGATCTCCAGCCTGGGACGGTGCCTGGCACATCCATGCTGCTCCCTAAGTGATCAGGGAGTGAAAGCGCAGAGCCCCTGGGGAGAGAAAGGCCGGAATGAAAAGGTGGGCAGTCGGCTCCAGCCAAAGCAGGAGCACGCCGTCTGATGAGGGCAAGTGTCTGCCTTTGACATTTGAACTGTTATTTCCAAATCATTGGAAAGAATATGGCTACTACAAACATCATTTCTCCATGACATTGTATTTTATTTTATTTTTTATTTTTTTAAAATATATTTTATTGATTTTTCACAGAGAGTAAGGGAGAGGGAGAAAGAGTTAGAAACATCAATGAGAGAGAACACTGATCAGCTGCCCCTGCCTGCCCCCCACTGGGGATGTGCCTGCAACCAAGGCACGCGCCCTTGACTGGAATCGAATCTGGGACCCTTCAGTCCGCAGACTGACGCTCTATCCACTGAGCCACACCGGTTTTGGACTGATAATGTATTTTAACAAAAGAATAGAATAGCTTCTTTTGTTGCATATTCTCTGGACCTTTAAAAAGAAGCTAATGGAGACAATATTGCAACTCCACTGAGTGACTATGTTGATTAAATGTGGGAAGAGAACATGTATTTCAAAGCCCACTTCTTTCTCGTGGACCAACACTTAACTCCAAACGATCCACTCGAAGCACTTAGGCCAGAAGACTACCTGGCATTTATTTGTAATGCAAGTGATGTTTTTGGTTTTCTGGTTTTCAGTTGACACAGTGGTATAATAACTGGGTTTCAGAGTGCAAATCACTAGCCCTGCTGCTTATCCGACCATGAGACACGGTCCTCAAAAGTTTCTCACCCTCCAAACACGGGGCAGCCACAATCCTGGGCTGTTCATTCCCGAGTGGGGTTCTTCCCCCTCTTAAATGGCCAACTTCTCCGTCACCATTTCTAAAACTCCGAGGAGCAAAGGAGATGGATTATTATCAGGCTGACTGCTAACTGGCTCCTGCACCTGCCCCTGGTGGAAAGTGGGGTGGGACTCCCTCCCAGCTGGCGGTCGCCAGTGAGAATAGCACCCCCTGGCGGCTGCCCCCACAGTTACCAGCAGAGGAGGCAGCTCTTCTAGCACCTCAGCACCTGCTCCCCGACTTCCCAGCATTCCTCTTGCCAGGCCGCAAAGGGCAGTTATGCAGACAGTATTTTCTGTATGTGAATTCAAAAGCCGAGGCAACCGTACACAGAAGGACCCAGGGTAGCAGCAAGGAATCCCCATCTGACCACCTCTGACCCTCTAGCTCCACTTTCTAGAGTCAAGGGCATTCCAAGTTCGAAGGGATGCTCAAAGCCAACAAAGGCCGCTTGGAATCAAAGCCAGGGTCCTGCCTCCAGGGTCCGGGGTGGGGCAGGAGAGTGACTGAGGGCCGAAGACCTTTCGGAGGAGTCCCAAAACAGTCTGCGCGCCCTGCCGGTGCCGGCAGACGGGCCCCTGGCTTCTGGGGGGATCACTGCTGAGCTGAAGGTCCATCAGCCAGCCAGTCCCTTCCCCGCTCCAAGCGGAGCATGCCGCCTCTTGTCAGCAAGTTAGGGTCCCTCCAGTGGCCCACCAGCCCCGCCTCTGGGCCCGCATTCCTCTGCCCTTTACATTGCACTATTTTTTTAAAAATCGCTCTCACCCCCGACCAATCCAGATAATGTGCTTAGCTACACTGCCGGCAAGGCAGGCGCGCAGACAGGAAATGGAAAATTGTGTCCATTTTTCACCACTGTATCTCCGGAGTGGCGGACGGCGCCTGGCATGGCGTGGGCACTTGGGAAATGTTTGCCGGATGATGAATGAAGGAACCGGGTTCCATCAGCAACTGGGTCATGATGTTTGCTGTCCTCCTCAGACAAGCAGGCTCCCTATCTAGGCGTTGGAGAAGGGGCAGGCTTGGATCTGTATTTCAGGCCCCGCCCCCACCACCTGGCCATGTGCGTAGACCAGCTTCTCACCTCTTTTTTTTTTTTAAATATATTTTATTGATATTTTTACAGAGAGGAAGGGAGAGGGACAGAGAGCTAGAAACTTCGATGAGAGAGAAACATCGATTCAGCTGCCTCCTGCACACTCCCTACTGGGGATGTGCCCACAACCAAGGTACATGCCCTTGACCAGAATCGAACCTGGGACCTTTCAGTCTGCAGGCCGACGCTCTATCCACTGAGCCAAACTGGTCAGGGCAACTTCTTACCTCGTAAGCCTCGTGTTTCTTCCCTGAGAAGTGGGTGTCATTGTCCCCATAGTGAACCGTTATTATATGGAATACAATATTTTTATAGAGCACCAGGCACCTCGGAGGAAATTAATTAACTATTATTTTGGTAATGGTAACCACTGGGTACAGCTAGCTGTATATAATGAATTGGTTATAGACAAACAGCCAAAGTCATCGAGAAGACAGTAGGGATATCTAAAGTGAGTTTTTGAAAGTCCCTGTGATGTTGATTAGCTCCTATCTGATCCATTTTTACCTTTTCCTTCATCGGGGCAATTGCTGTGAATGTCTGTTGATCATGGGATATATATTTTCTATTATTTCTTTGGATCCCTGCTGCATGGTTTGCTTACCTCTTTGGGGGTGACCTTATTAGAGATACCTCCCCTGACCCATCTGAAGAAAGAGCTTCTTCCTTCTCCCATTCCTTTCTTCTCTTAATCAGCTTTCTTTTTCTCCATGACGCTTTCCACCCACGCGCACAGGAAATGCTATAATTTTTTTTACGTTTTGTTTATCTGTGTCCCCAAAGGGTGATGGAGTCTGTTTGGTCCACTGACCTATCCCCAGGGATTATAGCTGTGCGCTTACTGGTTTGAAGTGATGCTCTGGATTAGGCAATTGCCCAGGACTAGAGTGTGAAGACTTACAGAAGTGGCCTGTGCCTCACCCCGTAGAATGTGCCATGGGTAGGCTGCTCATACATCATGGTGTGCCCAGGACATTCCAGATGTACGCCTGTCTCCTCTCATTCTCACAAATGGCCCAGTTTTCAAAATAAGGGCATTGCCACAACAATCTACGAAGCACACAATGGTTACCCCCATTTAACTTAGGGGGACTGTGAGGCTTAGAGAGGTTAGGTGGCCTTATCTACCCACAACTAGAGCTTTCCAGGTTTTAAAAATTATTTTAACCCTGATCATCTTCCTGAGAATAACAGTCCCTGACATGCTGCGGAAGAGCATTAATGGAGACGAGTTGGGGAGAAGATGACAGAAGCAGACCTTTGCACTGCTAGGTTAGAGTACAGTGGTACCTCAAGATACGAGTGCCTTAACATACGAGTTTTTTTAGATACGAGCCGTCGAGCGAGCGATTTTTGCTTTGAAAGACGAGCAACATTTGAGATAGGAGTAATCTCGCAGATCGGCCGGCTGCACCGGACCCACCAGTTTACCACAACTCGAGCGTCTCAGTTTCCCAAGCCTCAAGGTTACGGAACGAATTAAACTCGTATCTCGAGGTACCACTGTACCAGGCACCGTGGAGGGCCTTTTCCGTATGAGCATATTTTACACGCTATGGCCAGCCCGAAGGTTAATTGTCCGCTTGTAAAAACTGGAGAGGTGGAATTCAAATCTAGAATAAGCATATTTGGGGCGGAGGGGGATATAAACAGGATGGTATTAGGCATGAGTCAACGTGGGCTGGAGACCTTCTATGTTCCTGCTTCCGGTATACTCTTACTACCGAATGTGGCACAAAGTGTATGTAACTCAGACCCAAACACACTGCACTCCCTCCTAATCACCATCAACTTACATTCTGGAAGAACACCTGATTTCATTTAAACACGAGATGAATGCGCCTGGAAAAAGCAAGGGTAGACTAAACCCTGGTTAACAGATGAGCTTCTGTTTATTCCCTACTATCGATGCTGACCAAGGTCTGTCTGTAGATAGACTGTCCTTCTAAACCACTCTATTCTCTGTCCTCATCACAGAAAGGGTTGCTAGAGACAACTTTGTCCCCCCGCCCCCTTGAAAATAGTACAGCTGAGAAACTTTATAAACTTACTCCATGTAAACCACCTTCTGCCTGAATTGGGCTACTCAATTTGGACCTAAGCGACTCTTCCTCCCCCTCCCCCACTCTGTAACAATAAACATCTTTTTTTTTTTCCGTTTTGTAAAGTAAAACAGAAGCTAACACGGGCTTCCTTGGAAGAGTTAGGATTAAGACGTCAGTGACTTGGGGAGATGCTCCAGTTTGGGGTGCCTGTTGGACTTAGTCAACCCCGAACAGATGCATGTGAAGGGAAAACAAGCTCTTGAGAAGATGCTATTTTCGGCTCAGTAACTAATGATGAATCCAAATGTTTCTCCAAACCCGATGACCCAATAAAGATTGCCATAGAAACTCTGGCATTGTGGGATACCTCCTCCGTGCTCCCCCCACCACCTTCCTTCAAGAACTGTTGCCACCACCTCCGTGACACCGCCATCTGCCGGGTAGCGAGGAGGAGGGGGTGGTGGGGAAAGCTGGCGAGGACAAGGTGATTCTGATTTGTGCGAAGCCCTGGGAGAACCGAGTCTCGGGGCGGAGAGAGAGGGTAGAGATCCTTCTCTGTGGCTTTCACGCTGGTGGAGAAGTGGTTCAAGCCAAGAGCGCCAGGTGAAACAAAATGAGAGCTCAGACCAGGGCCCTCTCCTGTGGCACATGCTGTAGGCTCGCCATCCTTGAAAGAATTGCCTCTTTTCTTGGCCAACTCCCCGTATTCTTTAGGTTTCATTTCAGTATTTCATCCTCAGAGAGATTTTTCTTGAACCACTTGGTCTACAGTAAGGTCACCACTGGATGCCTTTCCCCAAGGGTAGCACCACACTCGCCCAGGCTCCATGTTCAGATTGTTCCAGTTAAGCCCAGAGGCAGAGGCACTGGACCGCAGCTGCCCAGGTCCCCAGCTCCTCCCTGCCCTCCGTGCCCGGCCCGAGGAGGTGGTGAAGGTGGCAGTTCCATCAGTGAGGGGCCAGGCGGGTTCCTCCCGCAGGGCATCATCCACCGGAGCCTCAGCGGCCCCAGCGGACCCTCGCCGCCGCCTCGCCACATCCATAACGCACTTAGCTCGCAGGCCTGACAGGCCCGAGATAAAGAGGGAGGAGAATTGAATCAGTGTCCACTTTGGTCTTCAAAACGTATCTGACTGGCCGGCCTGTGGAGACGGATGACTTCATTTCCTATGCAGAGTTGCAAAAAGCCTTCTCAGAACGACACCCTCCTCCTCCTCCTCACCTTCCTCCTCTTCCTCATCTTCCTCCTCCAAATTTCCCTTCCCCTCCTACCCCTTCCCCTCCTCCTCCTTCTCATCCTCCCCATCTTCTCATCTTCCTCATCTTCCTCCTCCTCCTCACCTTCCTCTTTCCCCCTCCAAATCTCCCTCCACCTCCTCCACCTCTTCTCCCTCCTCCTCCTCTTCCTCCTCTCTCATTCCCTCTTCCCCACCCCAACTTGTCACGAGCTGAAATGCATATTAACTAGATATAAGTGTGAGAGAACTCTTCTCGATCTCCCTGGCACCGTCCACATTTAAAAATAAAGTTCTGAGTCCCGGGCAAACCGGGGCAGTGGGCTGCCCCAATACCACATGCGAGCTTGGTGGCCTGAGGTAATGACTGACTCTCTGGGAGGCTCCCTTTTCATTCGGTGATACGGAGCTAATGAGACCAAACACGGTCGCTACTGGATTGTGGAAAGGCCTGAACGCATGTGTAAATGGAAGCTGCCACTTGTCCCGTGCAAGGAGGATGGAGAGTCTAAGCAGCAGGTGCCTCAGGCGCAGAGCACTCTGGGAAGGACTTTGGAACTGTGCTGTGTCTCTCTAAGGCGTGGAATGGAAATAAATGTGTCCCCTCTGAAGCTGCTTTGCATGAACAGAGTTTATTGTTCTAGTTTGTGCTACCACCTGTTAGTTTCCATATTTTAAAAAATTAGCTTCGTTGTTTTCTTCTTGCCGAGGTTTAAAGGGTTTAATCGCTTTTTCCTCACCTCCAATCCTTCCTATTTTTAGACTTTAACATTTGTGCTTCATTCTTAACATCAGAGTTTTTTGTTTGTTTTGTGTGTTTTTTTGGCCCATTTTTTAAAAAAAAACTTTATAACCTTGTTGTTCTTTTCATTCTCCTTTTCAAAATGCTCTCTTCTTGTTACCTTCTGAAAAGCCTGCCTTTCCTCTCATCATTTTGTCATTTCTCGGGTACCAGTGATGGAACTCAGTTTGGATGCAGGTTTTCCATCCTTTACTCTTTCTTGTCCTGCGATGCCAGCTGAGCTCCACATGCCCTCATCCTCCTTTACCTTTTCCTCAGCTTTTCACGTACGTGCCCTCTCTTTATGGCTCTGCTGTTTTGTAAACTTCCTTGCGTGCTATTTCTAATTCCCTTTCTTATTCGGCGCTGGACTATTTATAACGGGCAGGCAGGAAGCGTGGCCACAGGGCGACAGCTGTGGGGAGAGCCCACGCCCTAGCAGGGATGCTGGTGGTACACTCTCTTCCTCCATCTGGCCTGCCGACTCCTACGGGCCCTCCCACTCTCCTCCCATTCGTCACCGGGTCCTTAAAGAGCCAGCTTCCCCTGGGCCTTCCCTCTGCCTCCTGCCACCTCACAACAGGTGCTCCTGAAAGCTGGAGCCTCACCATGTCGCTTACCTGCTCAGGTGCATAGGGAGCCTTCATCGATTAGCCAACAACATTTGGGGGAAATAGTTCGGGTTTGAGGGCCAGAAAAATGAACCGGGCAGAATTCACATGACAAGTAAATGGCATGAAGGGAAGCCCAGATCTTTAATCATTGGCCTAGACTGCGAAGCTACATACCGTATTTTCTGGGGAATAAGATGACTTTTTGACCCAGGAAAATCTTCTCAAAAGTTGGGGGTCATCTTATACGCCTGGTGTCATCTTATAGGGCAGGTATAGCCCAAACTCTGTATTTTAACTGGAAAAGTTGGAGGTCGTCTTATACGCCCAGTTGTCTTATACGCCGGAAAATACGGTAGATCAGTAAACCAAACTATGTGGTATCTGCCCTCTTAGTGAGGGAATGACTTGCTTGGTCACCTGAGGGGGCGGGGGAAGAAGGAGGGGAACATTAGAGATGGGATTTGAGGCCCCCTCCGTCTGACTGGCTCCCTAATCCCCCTCCACTGTGTTCCCTGCATAGCAAATAATGCACATAAGCATTCTTTGTAAAGCAGCATAACTACTAAAGATCTTAATACTTTTTGGTCCTCTGGAATAGTTTGTAACATGAAGAATGGGAATCTGTAATGTATAATTTATGAAAGAAATAAAAGTCTATTACACCATAGACTAGCATTTGAGGGGGAAATGACCTTATATTAAAGTATAGGGCAGTGGTCAGCAAACTGCAGCTCGAGAGCCACATACGTCTTTTTGGCCCCCTGTTTGTGGCTCTTCCACAAAATACCATGTGCGGGCACGCACGGACAGTGTGATTAAGACTTCTTGGCCCATGTGCAGAAGTCAGTTTTTGGCTCTCAAAAGAAATTTCAGTCGTTGTACTGTTGATATTTGGCTCTGTTGACTAATGAGTTTGCCAACCACTGGTATAGGGTGTCCCAAAAAATGTATATACACTTAACAGCTGATAGCGCAATTGATGTTTTTTTTTTCTTTTCAGATTTAACCCATAGAAATTAATAATTATTCAAAGTGTATATACATTTTGGGGGTACAGCCTATATGTATCCAACAATCATTGGATATCTGTTATGTGCTAGGTACATTCGTATATATTCACATGTATACTAACTATATAAATATATACACTGAGTGGCCAGATTATTATGATCTCTGAACACATAATGTTCTGGCCACTCAGTGTATATGCTATATAATAAAAGGCTAATATGCAAACTTTCCCCTCGACCAGGAGTTTGACCAGCAGGCAGGCCAACCAACCGCTCATGTCCCCTCCCCCTGGCCAGGCTGGCCAGACCCCACTTATGCACAAACTCATCTTCCAGACTTTTAACACACACACACACACACACACACACACACACACACACACACACATTGAGTGGCCAGATTATTATGCGTTCAGAGATCATAATAATCTGGCCACTCAGTATAGATATACATACACGAACTTTACTTCTATGAGGCAAAGGTTGATTCCCATTGTTCAGATGAGAAAGTTGAGGCTTAAGAAGGCATCAAGTGACTTGCCTAAGGTCAGAGGCCTAGTAAACATTGGAGCTGAGGGATGCAAACTCGGGTCTCTGGTTACAGAAGCTCCAGGTGGGTACAAAGGCCTTTGGTGGGTGGCTGACCCATTCACTTTGCCAGGACCCACAGTACCTGAGCGCCCCCTCGGGGTTGCAGAGAGGATCCCAATCTCCCTATATTTCCGGCATTCTCCAATGCCTAGGCTCCCCTCCTCTGCAGCCCCTCCCTCTGCCCAGTGTGCAGCCACTGACGCTAAAGTGTGGAACCAATGAAGACACCCCTAAGTGCAAAAGCAGAGAGGCCTAAACACGGGCACATTTCTGCGGCTGTCAGGATGACTTGTGAAAATTCGCCAAGAGTGCAAGCTTTGGGGTAAGATTCCAGCCGGGAGAGTCTGGTGCCTGCGAGGTGGGTGACGGCGCTGGAGATGAAGAGTAGCAGACACTGTGATACCTTTTCTGAGTTAGGACCTCAGGACTTGGGTGCTACCCAAGAGGCCAAGGTCAAAGCACAACATTGCTATTCGACTAATCCTTTCCCTGTGTCTTCCTAGTCTCTTCCCCTTCTTCCCACCTAATTCCCAGCCCCTTAAAAGGCCAGAACCTCCAGCACGTGGAGGGGAGAGGGGAGCTTGAGTGTGGAAGAGGGGAGGAGCCCCTTGTCTTGCTTCACGCCTCCAGTCCAGGTTCAGCTCCGAACTGGGGGATGGGGAAGCTCTAAGTTAGATGGAACGGCCCCAGGAGGCCCCTCTGAGGGGATGACATCTGCCTCAAGGCCCGAATGAAGATCTTGGCTCTGCTCCCCTGCTATTCGTAGCTTTTGGATTATTTCCTTAAGATTGGCCGTGGCCATGTTTATTGATTTTCTCTCTCTGCCTGTACACAGCTCTCCTTCGGGCTGCCTGACCGGGCTCTGTCTGCCATTCTGTTGCAGGTGGTGGCGCAGGTGGTGTTATTCATGTGCATGAACACGGCCGGCATCTTCATCAGTTACCTGTCAGACCGCGCCCAGCGCCAGGCCTTCCTGGAGACTCGGAGGTGTGTGGAGGCCAGGCTGCGCCTGGAGACGGAAAACCAAAGACAGGTACCGGTGGGAAAGGCTGTTGAGCTTAATTTTCTGCCCAAGCACATCTGGACTCGCCAGGGTCCTCTCAAAGTGTGTGTCACGGGGTTACCGAGCCTGACGTAGCTATGGAAGATCCTCCACTCTCAAATAATTGTCCCCTCAAGAAACAAAATGGTTCTAGTCTCCACGGGATCCCCTGATGCTCTTGATCGACATCTGTGCTTCAGAGCTATGGTTCCTAAAGACCATTACAATTCTCATCTTTGACCCTCCTGTTTTTGAAACTGTAAATTATTATTTCAGATACATTTTTTTTTTGCTAGCAATTCAAATTGTAGTAAGCACACGGAAGAATCTTGTACATGTGTGGTTCCTAATACCTGAACCTCACTATCACAAAAGATGACCGAACATAATAGAATTTATGGAACGTGATAGGGCTCCCCAGACGAGGGGATACAGAGGGGACAGCAGGTCAGGTCACGGTAGGAGCCATGAGTTCAAGTTTGAAGACATTAAAATAAAGCAGTTTCTTGGGTGAATGTTACAAGAATTTTAAAAATAGCTTCAAATTATATGTTTCACCAAAATAAATTAGCTTTCATCGAATAAAGATTTTCCCCTATCCAAATTATTCATCCATTAACAATGTGTGCCTATTTTAGCCTCTGAGAGCAATTTTCAAAGAGGAATAACAGGAAGGTGTTGAAAATTGGTTATAGAATCAACACATTTTACGTTCAACGTGTTTATGTACCCTTTGGAATTCTATGTTCAGTGGATATGGTCTACAATACCAGGCTCTTTATTTAGTCTGTGGACACATCCTTGTTATTTTAAGCCTTATGCAACACGGGTATGAGAAATTCAAAGGAAAGTAGCTGCAAAAGACATAGCATTTTCCTCATCTTCATTGGATCAAATCGTCAGTTAAGACGTGGATCTTGGAAATGGGGAAGCCAGGTCCCTGTGGTAATGGATGAGGCAGACAGGCCAGGTGCCACCTGCCAAGACTCAGCTCCCACCGCTATGTGTTACTGCCAGGGGCACAGAGGAAATGGCTGAGTGGCTAGCTCCTCCATGGACTTCTCAGGATCCAGAATTAGGAAATCTCTAAGTTCATGTCTAACACCATCACTCATGGTGACTCATTGGAGTTGCCCCAAATAACCCTATAGGATAGAGAAATAACTTTGAGGAAGAATTCGCCTTGCGCACCACACAGGAGGCTCCCCGGGGACTCTACGTTGTGTTCCTCTGCAAAGCAGGGCAGCTGCCAGGCAGACAGGTCACTTCTCCTATGGGCCCTCTGCCAACTCAGAGGATGCGGCCGCGTTAATAATGCATCCCCCTCTTCTCCATGCCCGGTGGCAACCGGAACTGCAATGGTGGGTGAGTTGTCTGGCAACTCGGTCTTTTATTTAATGTTCGTGAAATATTGGAGACACTGACATGATTGCCTTGCTATACCCATAAGACTTCTCTCCCACTCTTCGAGGGGCGTGTCTTGGAGTCACTGTGATGTAAAAATCTAACACTGCTAAAAGGACTTTCCTCTGTCCTCTTTAATCTTTGTATCTTTTTAAGTTGGTGAAAGGAGGAAGGAAATAATATACAGGAGCGAGGACAGGTGCCAACTAGAGTTCAGTGGCAAGCTCGCTGCAGTTCATGCCACAACTACCCCCTAGGTGGGCCACCTAAGCCACTGAACTTCCAGCTCTAGATCCCTCCCCCACAAATGGGGCGAAGTCTCTCTTCCCTACATTGGGTTTGCCTCCAATGAGATAACGCGTATAAAGCAATACAGAATTATGTCAGCCTCGTTGTAAGAAAAGATGATCTTTTGGGAAGATCCCTTGTTCTGAGGAGTCACAGTAAAATGTGCAGTAGGCGTGCGATAGTCCTGTGTCCATGGTGATGGGAAAGTATTTCTGAGACCCTCTTCCCTCAGCAGTCATATCTGAAGTAGCTGGCTCTGCATCATTCAATGTCAAAGTCACTTTCCATGGACACTTGATCTCTGCTTCAGGTTCCTGTTATCCCTGAGAACCACCTCAGTGGCGATGGGCAGAGAAGGTTTTTAAAGGAGACTGCCCAGGATTTGAAATCTTTGCCTAGTGACTGACCATCTCAGTGAGTTTGAGCAAGATCTGAGTCTTAGTTGTTCCATCCGTAGCATGGAGATGATAATACTCCCCCCACACACCCCCAAAGATGTTCCTTGTGGTCAGAAATAGCCAGAAATAACGTGTAGGGCCCTTGCAGCTCAGTGAAGGGCATCGAGTAGCCTGATTGTGCATAAGGGTTATGAGGCAGCCAAAATAGCTCAGTCCTGGGAGGACTCATTTGAGAACATGTGAATGGGCTGGTTTCAGTTGAAATCTCAATTGACAGTTATTCATGGTGGGGAGGGGAATCAGGTCGGTGGTTCTCCTCAGGACACAGTGATCAGAGTTCAGCATTAGGCTCCATGTCTTTTAAAATATCATATGTCATTAACAAGTTCATCCCTGCTTAGCTGTTATCAAAGCTAATTATAGTACCATAACTGTTAGAAATTCTATACTTTGTGAATGAGACACTGTCCTGCAGGCTTAAATGACATCAGATCCTTTTTCCTTGGAAAATGATCCCAAAAGAGACCAAATGTTATTTTTAAACACTTTTAAATGCAGAATCCAAAGGCCTTATTCCTCAGAAATGTTCAAGTTTTTTGTGATGTTTTTTGAGCACTGGCCTTACCTCATGAGAAGATTCAAAGGAATTATTTAAATGACTTAATATGTTCAAGCATGAGTTAATTTATATATTGAGGGTCTAGTGGTGCTATGAGCTTTGTTGGATATTGGAAATATAATGGTCACTAGCAGTTGGTTTCTGGATTTACAGAATTTACCAGATACAGAAAGAGATGGGTGACTATGCAGGCACCTATGGGAATTGTATATAGGTCAAACCCAAACTGGAGGTGGACAGAGCATTCCCGAAAGAAATGATACCTGAATTGATGTGTGAATAGGATTTAGCTCACTGAGAAGCGATGAAGAGTTCTGCATAAAGGTCAAAAACCACATACAAACATCCTGAGAGAAGGGAGAACATAGTTTGTTGGGGCAGTTATGAGTGCTTCCATGATAACTCACTCCTGTGATTCACTTATTCATTCATCCATGCATCCACCCATCCACCCACCCATCCATCCATCCATCCATCCATCCATCCATCCATTTATGTTGGAGTAGCCACAGAGGCAAGTAAGGCTCAGGCTGTATGCTGGATTGGGACGGGAAGACGGGTAGAACTTTGCGGAGAGAGAAGGAAGAAAGCATGAGCAGAGATACTGATGTTAAGATGTTCAATGTACTGTATATACCAAAAGGGAGAAAGTCTGTTTCAGATCTCTATTACGGCATGTCCCATTGGATCTCAATCTCTGCATGCCTTCGCGTTCGGGTAAACTGTGAGCCCCCTAAGAGTGACCCATAATTCATTCTTCTATCTAGCCCCCCATCAGTGCCTGAAAACCAGCATGGAATATATGGCTCTGAAAAGACTGAGGTTTTCAATACCCAAGAGTGGTTACTAATCATTCTTCCCAAGAAAAATCACCACGCCGGAGCTAAAGGACGCGTGGCCAGTTAGCCATGTTGCCTCTTGTTTGGTGGGTCCAGAGCATGATGAGATGCTTGGGGTCCTGAGTAACAGGCTTTTTCCTGGCCTGAGGTTGCATGGGTGGTTCCTGAGGTCAAGAGCAAGCAGGCAGGAGAGACCAACAACCGTTAACACCCTTTGCTCCGTGTCTCTTCTAGAGTAGGTTTTCAACAAAGCTCCTTAAAGATGGCTCTCTACTTACGACATCTGCTTCCCCTCCCATAGTCACTGGCTGGCAGAATGCCAGGCAGACACTACAAAATGGTCTGAAAGGTTGACATTTTTAATTCAGGTGATTGGCTTCGAGAATTTGAGCACGTATTGACCCTTCAGAGAGGCAAGGACTTTGTGCTTAAAAAAAAAAAAAACACCAAAAACCAATTTTATCACCAATTATAACTAGCACAGAGCATATTAAATACCTCTCATCTGGTCTTTTGGGCCCCAACTTTCCTTCCTCCAATATTTCCTCCATCCCAAAGGCCTGGTCTGGCTCAGAAGCAGTACCTTGTAGGGGTTCAAAGCATAATCTTCAGTGTCGAGAAGATCTGGATTCCAATCCTGCTTCCTGGGCTTCTTGACCATGGGAACTTAGGCAAACTATTGCCTTTAGAGACCTTGTTTTGTAGGTGTGATGTGACATAGTGATGATTCCTTCCTGCACGTAGTGAGAATGGAGGGTTAAGGATGAACAGTGCTCAGCCCAAGGCAGAGGAAGCTGTGACATCAGTGTCACTCCTCTCTCAGGAAAACCCTTCAGTGGCCGCATTCCCTCCAAAATAAAGTCCGAACCCCAGGCATGACCCAGCAGGCCCTCCAGGACCCAGTCCCTGTGTCCTCTCTCACAGATGCTTCTTCGCCGCCTTGCCATGCACTCACCCAATGAGCACCAGCTCCCGGACTGCTGTTTCACTACCCTGTGCTACCTGTTCTTCGCCTGAGAAGCCACCTCCTTCCTTGTGTCTCTTTTCTGAAAATTCTGCTCCCGCCTCTCTTCCTCCATGAGGCTTGCTTCTTCCCGGGTTGAATGAAATGCTTTTCTGGTGGTTCCAGAATGATTTGACGTTAACTCTATGATAGAAGCATTTAGAACATTTGCTGGTCTGTATTTCTCTCCTTGGCCAATAAGGACTACTTACAGGCAGCTCCTCCTGTGTGGTTGATCTGCTTCCCTGGTATATATTCAGCACAATGGCTGGAATATAAGATCTTCTGGTTGATGTTTATTAAACTGAGATTTATTGCATTGAAATGTGGGGGCCTGGCTTCGCTTCTCCTTACAGGAGGGTCATGTTGAAATAATTCAGAGATGAGGAAACTCTTATCCAAAGTGGTAGAAGTCAAGAGAGCCGAGACCAGTTTGGCTCAGTGGATAGAGCGTTGGCTTGCCTGAAGGGTCCCAGGTTCGATTCCGGTCGGGGGTATGTACCTTGCTTGCAGGCACATCTCCACTGTGGGGCGTGCAGGAGGCGGCTGATCGATGTCTCTCTCTCATTGATGTTTTTGACTTTCCATCTCTCTCCCTTCCTCTCTGTAAAAAATCAATAAAATGTATTTTTTTTTAAAAAGTCAAGAGATTTGTGCCCACTGTGACCCCATGGGAGACGTGGTGGAAGGAGGACGCTTATCCAGCGCTGCAGAGACTGGGGCAGGGTGAGCGCATGTCGCGCACAGACCTGCCAGGGGAATTTTCCATCTGGAAGCCACATCTTGGAACATGTCTCTTTGGGGAGTTAGATTCTAATTATTGTAGTTGTTGTAATTCCACTGCTCCTCCCCAACGATCCAAATGGCCCATATTTATTTGAAATATTTAAATGGATTAATTGTTTTCCTTTTAGCTCTGAGAATTGCCCAAGCCTGCTTATGGTGACCATGGCATTTGGGAGTCTCAGAAGCTCTAGGGGCACTGGGACAGTGTTTCTGATGATGCCATATGTTGCAGCAGCAGGACAATTTATTATTAAATGCGGCGGTGTTAAAGCAATTCTGTTTAACTTTAACATCTTTCTTAGACAGTACTGATGCAAGTTAGTGGTTCGGACAATACGATTGGATGGGAAAGTTGGGTTTCCTACTGGGTTCCGAGTTGGTTGGTTTGATTCAGATGAGTGCCCTATAACATCTAGGAAATGGTTTTTAAAGCTGCAGATAACTGTTAACTGCTACTGAGACAGAGTCTTGTCATCCATTCATTCATTCATTTATTCACTTATTGAGGAAGAGTCCATTCAAGGTTGACCTGAAAGTGTCCAGAATCTTAGAAAATTGGTGCGTTTTTTTGTTCCAGGTCAATGGGTATCTTCATAATCAGAACACTTCCTGAACCTCATACCATGTATCTGTTTTCTCCATCTCTTACATTCAAGAACACGCTTATATCACCCATCAGTCATGTTCATCTTTTTCTGTTATAAATACATTTTATGTAACTATTCTCCAGTTTGTCCTGGGATTTGTTTCCTAAACATCCTTATCACATATCACATTCATGCCATGGCTTATGTTTTTCCTCCCTATCTGCCATCAAGCTCCTTTCATCCCCTAAACCTTCTCCATTCTTCAAGGCTCAGCTCAAATGTCACCTCTTCCACACAGACCCTCTCTGTTCCCCCTGCTGTGACCTTCACAAGGGTTTCGTTCATACATTGCTTTATGCAGTTATGTCTTTCTGCATTCTGCTGCGCGCTTTCTTTGTTTTTCCTCCTACATGATAAACTCTTGGAAGACTGGATATGGTTCATTCCTGTTCTTCACGATAGCTGTGGATCCAGAAGTGGAGAAACCCACGCTGGGAAGAAAGGCAGAGACAATGACTATACAATGAGGGCTATCATTTCAAATATTCTTTTTGTCAACACATATTTGTGAATGAGTAGACTTGGGAAACACTCTCCTCTTTGGATCTGATTTCTGGGGTCCTTGTTCTCTAAAACCAGGAGTCCAGTGTCTTCTTGTCAGTTAACAACTTTGCTGAACTTCCTCCACCGACCAGTCATTATTCCTTTCATTATTCCTTTACACACATGACTTCAGTTAGGTAGAATCCTACCTAAGCAAATTTAAAAAAAAAAAATTCATCCAGAAGCATCGTCTTCATCATCATATTCCTACAAGCTTCTCTATCTTTGTGCTTTCTTTCTTTCATAGCTTCCATAGTTTTGTTTTCATTTCTTTCAGGTATTTTAGAGAATACGAGTAAAATGTGATGGAAATATTCCTCCTCTCTGTCATCCAAAAGCCACTAACCACGTGTGACTGTTGAGCAGCCCATGAAATGTGATTAGTGTGATTGAGGAATTGATTTTTCTTTTCAATTGATTTAAAAATAGCCATTAAATAACCATTTTGTCTCTTGTCTCTCTCTGGGTGATTTATCATGACTCAACCTTTGCTTCTGAATTGTTCCCATGTCAGCATCTCTAACACCATGTTCTCATCTGAGCTCTAGATGCCCATCCTCATGGCCAGTTTCATCTGGGTATCCCACTGGTATCATTGGTTGGCCTGGTCACGGGCCTCTCATCCCCCTAAAACTTACTTCCTTTCAATATGACACATCCTTGTCCCTGATTCACCCAGTGGCACTCCGCTGTGGTGCCACTTCCTGTGGATGCTGTCTCCACCATGTATGTACCAGCTGTCCCTATCTTTCTTTTTCTAATACTTAACCCACCCACAAAATAGCTTTCTGACTGCTGCTAACCAGTTGTTAATTAGGATAAACTGCTCTGACCACCTGAAGTCAACCCTAAAATCCTTCTTGAAAAAGAAGCTGCAGTTTGCTTTTTTCCATTTTTCTCTATGAAATAGAATACTTCATGGACATAACGAGCCTCGTGGGAATGTAGGGAGCATGAGCCACTGCTTCCTCTCCATGCCTCTTGTCTCTCTATCTCACAGAGAGGGTACTCTATTCATTGCCCCTTAGCCTTCTTGGGGGGTAAGAATGCGGATCTTCTCCCCCAGCAGGGAGCCCACTGGCGCAGTGAGCCCCATAGTGGCCCAGCTTCTCCCTCTCTCTCTCTCTCTCTATCTCTCTCTCTCTCTCTCTGGCTGGCGACCTGTAACCAGTACAAAAAGGAGGCCTAGGAGGCCCGTGTCCCCGTGTCCACTCACTTTGCAGCCACACTTTGCAGCAGTGAGGTGGCTGGTCTGGATTCTTGTACGGCTCTCGTGTCTGTTTCTCAATGGGCTCACTTGAGAGGTGAGGCATGTAGCGAGTTCAGACCTCAAAACCCAACGAGTATCATGCCTGCCAGGACCGTGTCTTTAGCGCCCAGTTTTACTATATAAGACCTCATCCTGAAGCCTTCTTCCCATGAGAGCTACTCATTCAGAATACAAGCCACGACCTGGCCCCAGCCCAGTCTTTCAGTCATGTCACTGGCTACCTCCATCCTTTGCTCTGACACTGAACCAGACAGCAAACAGGCTCCACACTTCTGTGCCTTTGATTTTTTTTTTTTTGATTTTTTAAATTTTTTGCTGGTTTTTCCCTGTTTGCCCTCCAGATCTAGTCTCGATTCTGGTTTTGGTTTTTGTTTTTTTAATATATTTTACTTATTTTTTACAGAGAGGAGGGGAGAGGGATAGAGAGTTAGAAACATCGATGAAAGAGAAACATCGATCAGCTGCCTCCTGCACGCCCCGCACTGGGGATGTGCCCGCAACCCAAGATACATGCCCCCGACCGGAATCAATCCTGGGACCTTTCAGTCTGCAGGCCGACGCTCTATCCACTGAGCCAAACCGGTTTCGGCTAGCCTCTGTTCTTCTCTGCGTTCTCTGTGCTGCTGGAGGCTAATATTTATGGATGCATCAATAGGTCGTTACCCTCTAGTTTTTTATTGGCTTTGCCAAGGAGGCACTGAATGGAAGGGCAAAGAGGTCCATGGATTCATCTCCCCGTCTCCTTCCCTGCCAGGCTGTGCCATGCCAGTGGCTGTATGTTTGGATCAAAGGCCTAGAATCTATCAGGCAGCCCTCACCCACAGCTACAGGATTGCCAGTTTCCAGAGGTGTCTGTAGACCAACTCCTCCTAGCTTTTGGGTGCCTTCCCATCCGTTGTTCGGTTTCTTAGCTCTTCACTGAGCTCTCTTCTCTGACTTCTCGGGAGGAGCCAATTGTGTCCTGCTAGGACCTCAGTGACAGGCTCCTTTTGTTTTATGTGTGTGAGAGGCGCTACTCCCATCTCCCATTGTATTTCTGAAGGCGTTTGGTAGACCAGAAAGACTAGGAGTCAGAAAAACTCTCTTCTGTCCTCCATCTCAAGTGTGGGCCCTGAGTACCTAGTCTAAATGTGCCAAGTCTAAATTCAGATGTGCGGTGAGAATAAAATACACACCAAGTTTTGAAAACAATACCAAAGGGAAAAAAGAAAGGAATGCAAAATACCTCTCTTTGACATATTGGTTTACATGTTGGTTACACATGGAAATGGCAATATTTGGGGTGCAGACTAGGTCTTGTCCCATTTCAGTTTGCTGGTGTGACTCTCGGCAAGTCGTTGAGCCACTCTGGACAAGAGTTTTCGCATCTCTCAGTCAGAAATGCTTATTCTTGTCCTCACCCGTGGGGGAGTTCTGAGAGACAAATACCAGCATGCCGGAAAAAAAGTGTTATCTCAGCTGCAAAGAGCTCCACAAATGTGAGGGCTATTTCTGCGAAAATCGCACCAACCTGATGCTCAGCTGCCCCTCCTCCAGGAAGCCTCCTCTGCTGTTTCCAGCCCAGCGCGATTGCTTTCTCCTTGGCGCTCGGGAATCTGCAGTTAGCGCGGGTTTTCACACTCTGCCTGGTATTGTGGTTGGCTCCGTGATTCCCTCTAATTGCTGGTGGGATTGAGAGCAGCGAGCAGGGCCCGGTGCTAATCGTCTGTGACCCTCCTGTAGCAGCTGACTTCACCCGAAGGTCTGTGTTTACCCCACGTGGGTGGGCCGCCAACTCCTGCTTTCCATCTGGCGGCCTGGTTCTCTGCGATTTCTCCTGCCCACTGCTGGCATTTTTGGGCAGAGTGGAGGGAGGGAAGGCTCAGAAGTAGAACAAACCTGGGTTGGATGGCTACCCTGTTTCCCCGAAAGTCAGACATCCCCTGAAAATAAGACCTACTTCTAGTTTTGCCTTCGCTGCAATATAAAGCATCCTCCCAGAAATAAGACCTCCCCAATAATAAGGCCTCCCCCGAACATAAGGCCTTCCCGGAATATAAGGCCCTCCGAAGCTACCATAAGGCATCTGACTCCTGATGTAAAGAGGCCTCGCCCTGCCTGAACAGCTCCGGCTGCGCTGCGGCCAATCCGTGAGCTGGTTTGTGATGACAATGACTACCGTACCGTAGACAGGTCATACATTTCCTTTTTTTTTTTTTTTGTTCAGCAATAAATGTGTACCGTATTCTTCTTCATGGAAAAATAAGACATCCCCTGAAAATAAGACCTAGCGCATCTTTGGGAGCAAAAATTAATATAAGACACTGTCTTATTTTTGAGGAAACAGGGTACCATGATAGCTGGGTGACCTTGGGGGTGTCACTTAAACTCTCTGAACTTCGGCTCTTTCCTAACAATGATAACTCCTGTAACCTCAAAGCGGCTCTGAGGAAACCAAGCAGTAAAGATGAGCACTGGGGCCCAGGCTGGGTGGCTCAGTGTTGTGGGTCATGGTCCCCTATTCCAGGAAGTTGTGGGTTTGATTTCTGGTCAGGGCACAGACCTCGGTTGGGGGTTCGATCCCCGTTTGGGATGCATACAGGAGGCAACAGATTGGTGTTTCTCTCACATTCTATTTCTAGTAACTACAGGTTTTCTCTTTTTTTTAATATATTTTATTAATTTTTTTACAGAGAGGAAAGGAGAGGGATAGAGAGTTAGAAACATTGATGAGAGACATCAATCAGCTGCCTCTTGCACGCCCCCTACTGGTACATGCAACCAAGGTCCATGCCCTTGACCGGAATCGAACCTGGGACCTGTCAGTCTGCAGACAGATGCTCTATCCACTGAGCCAAACCGGTTTCGGCTACAGGTTTTCTTCTTGCTATTTGTGTTCTTACTCAAATCTGGCGTCCTGCGAAGTACTACTTGCACCCTCATTCAGGGAGAGGCTGGCACCCTGGGCTCACCTGCATGCAATGGACATTTCCCGGGGCAGTTTAGACAGAAAATCCATCACCGTCACTGCCCTACCGGCTTCCCTCGGAGAAGCTGGGAGCCCCCAAGGAGACACGTAAACTGGACCTTGAAACCTAACAAGGCCCAACTATCCACGGCTGAGGCAAGGCATGCCCCGTTGCCTGATGTGGTTGAGGGCACATTCCAAAAGTAGTAGTAAACAGGGCAGGCGGATCATAACTGATGTATTTTTTAACGTGACCCATGCCTAAAAGAGCTGATTTCAGCTGGATTTGAATCTGGGTCCATTGACAGGAATTCTAGATTCTCTGTTTTGCATAAACCACGCTCAAAATTGAAAAAACAGATACATAATTAAAAACACTCCTTGAACAACCTGAATACGGAACCATTCTAGAATCATCTGTTTGTTTCCAATATTTTGCAAATGTCTTGCTCACGTGTAATTGGAAAGCAATTACTCCAGCAGGAAATTGAGCACATACAGAGAGTTTAACTTATTTTTCACAGAAACGAATGCTCGCTTCCTCTTTCCACTATACTGTGTTGTTGACGCCGTTCTCGGTTAAACGTGGTCAGAGCTATAGCAAACACAACTGGTAGCAGCAGATTTGGAAACAAACACTGTGCCTCCTGGTAGAGATACGACGGAGCTGTGCGGCACACATGGGGGGGTGGACACCAGCCAGGGGCCAGCCAGCGGTGAGTTTTTCGCATGTTGGAGTCCCCCTCGGGAGGACAGTCTGTTGAATCAGTTAAACGAAGGTCTACTGTGACGCAGTGCCATTTACAAATTAGTTATGGCCGAGACCGGTTTGGCTCAGTGGATAGAGTGTCGGCCTGCGGAATGAAAGGTCTCGGGTTCGATTCCGGTTGGGGGCATGTACCTTGGTTGCAGGCACATCCCCAGTAGGGGGTGTGCAGGAGGCAGCTGATCGATGTCTCTCTCTCATCGATGTTTCTGACTTTCTATCCCTCTCCCTTCCTCTCTGTGAAAAATCAATAAAATATATTTTAAAAAATTAGTTATGAAAAGTCAAAGGACTCCACACTGATCTCTTAAAAACATTGCAGAGAGTCTCCATTCACAGTAAGTCTGCAGAGTTGAGACATGCTGAGAACTCTGCTCTCCAGGCAAGAAGAAACACGGAGACTCACAGGGCACATGCCATGTGGGGAAAGAGGTAGATTGGAGGAGAGGGATCTACACGTGCAGTGGAGCTGAGACTGAGAGCGCTGCCAGGGCCACCGGAAGTTAGGAGAGCGGGGCCCCGGGAAGTACAGGGGTGCCAGGAAGGTGCCGTTGTTTGTTCACAGGGGTTTTATGTTCTCCTGGCTCCTAACGCAACCGCTAGTGAAGACTCCAGCTTTGTGCCTACCTGCCCACCAAGCGCAAGTAGCCGATAACAACCCCAAAAGATCCTTTCCCAAGGTGCCCACCCCTCCTCCCAAACCAGGGTTAAACTTGCTAAGTTCCATTCTTAATGGGCTTCAGGCACAGCTTGATCCAGGGGCTATCCAGAACACTTGGTTGATGTTTCTTCATTATTTAGGCCTGAGCTGAGTCACCAAAATCCAGTAAAAACTCCACATTAACTGACTTTTTCTTGGAGTTTGAACAGTAAAAAAATGTATTAGCACCATCAAGCAGGTGGCCACATTATGTAACATAGACCAAGCTCTAAGTTAGGTGCCAGAAATAAAACTAAGATGAGATTTTTTTTCATAGTAAACTTGAGTTTGACCAGCCTGGCTCTTTGCAACTTGGAGTTGTATGTGTCATGTCTGATACCTCTCTACTAGATTATCAGCTTCTTGATCAATAGAGGACTCAATATCTTCCCCCATAATATCTAACGTGATATGAGACAGTCAGTAACATTCTATCAGGTGAATAAAATAACGACTGAATCAGGGAGCCTTTCCCACAAGTCCCTTCTCCAAATATGGGAGAACTAGAGGCCTGTGGCATGGATTCTTGCACCGGTGGAGTCCCTCGGCCTGGCCTGAGGGAATCAGGCCAAAAACGGCTCTTTGACATCCCCCGAGGGGTCCCGGGTTGTGAGAAGGCAGTTCTCAAGTGATGCACCCCAGAATCGGGCTCCTGAGGAGTGCAGCTACCAAGTCACCACAGCTCAGCAGTTCCTGCATTGAGCATCTGCCCCCTGGTGGTCAGTGCACAACATAGCTACTGGTCAGAGAATCTGCTTCCTAGAGGTCATTGTACATCCTAGCAACCAATCAGATGGTTGAATGGTCAGATGGTCACATACGTTTTATAGAGAGAGAGATTATTGACAAACACTGAAGAATAATTTCCCTCCCCTCCTTAGTCAATGGAATGCTGGCTTTTTCATTTACAACAGAGGGAGTTCCTATTGAACTTTCTACTCCACCAACTCCTCTTTCTTCGTTCCCATCGTTTAAAACAGTTTGCAGGTAGCTCTGTGGGAGCCTCTTCATTTATATACAAGTCGCCAAGATGCAAATATTTCATTTTGACACCTCCTCACTCACCAATAGTTCCAAGTATTTTACGTCTCACACCCCTTGTCCTGGTATCTCTTTGGAATATGCCAGACACAAGTGGTGCCCTGAGCTGACTTCTATATGAAGGCCGTTAATGTTTCATTACAGCCATTTTTCTGTGTCTCAGCCAATTAGACCGCTTGCATGATGAGGGCAGAAGTGAAATGTGTCCCCAATTCCGCCCCATGTGAGCACGGTGTCTACCACTGGCTTATTCCTTAGGATGCGCGTGTTTGTGAAATAAGCTTACCAGGTGTGTGAATGGATAATAGGTGGTCATCTAGCACAGGTTACAGGAAGACGTGGGAAAGACTGTGACATGGGAGTCGGCCCCACATGACCCATTGCACCCAAGAAAAGGACGGGCCCTAAATCGGCCTCCATAGCACAGAACTGGACCACAGAACTCACTCACTGATGGATCCAGAGGCCCAGCTCATACCCAGGCCCTGCCACTTGCTCTGTGTCCTGGGACAACTGCCTAACCTCTGAACCTCAGTTTCTACTTCTGTGAATCATCAATAATAAGCATAGCACCCTGGCTGGTTTGGCTCAGTGGTAGAGCGTGCACCTATAGACCAAAGGATCCCGAGTTCAATTCCAGTCAAGGGCATGTACCTTGGTGGCGGGCACATCCCCAGTAGAGGGCGTGCAGGAAGCAGCTGATCGATGTCTCTCTCTCATCGATGTTTCTAACTCTATCCTTCTTCCTTCCTCTCTGTAAAAAATCAATAAAATATACATTTAAAAAAAAATCCACCCAGGGAGAAACCAACTGAGGTGTTTGGAGTCTGAAAAGACAGAAAAGCAAAAGCAACTGAATCACACCTTACGTTGTAAGGGGGAGCTGGTGTTTGCAGGTTGAAATAACAGAGAGAACTAATAAATGAGTGAGTAGGACATGCATTTTCCGGGTAAGCCATACTGATTATGTGATTTTCTGCTTTTCACATGTAAATGGGAAGTGTTTGATAATTGCTCTCCTCACAGGCAGAACACTGGCATAATTAAACACTGGCTCGAAAAGTGATGATTCAACTCCTCAGCCCCTGTTTTGATGGGTCGGGGGGTAGGGGGCCACCAGCCACCCTGCCTCCACCATGTCCGCCAGCCTCTGACCTAGTTTCCTTGGGCGAGCTCTGGTTGGATAGGCCCTGCCTTTTGAAAAATACATTTTTTAATGATTTCAGAGAGGAAGGGAGAGAGAGAGAGAGAGAGAGAGAGAGAGAGAGAGAGAGAGAGAGAGAGAAAGAGAGAGAAACATCAATGATGAAAGAATCATTGATGGACTGCCTCCTGCATGCCCCACACTGGGGATCAAGCCCACAACCCAGGCACGTGCCCTGACTGGGAATCCAACCGCAACCTCCTGGTTCATGGGTCCACGGTCCACCACGAGCCACACCTGGGCAAGCCATGCCTTGTGAGATGCCGTGAAGCAGGGTTTGTGATGTCCCGCATGAAGGCATGAGTTGGCCTTGAGCAAATTGCTTCTCTGAGTCTCCGATTCTCCGCCTGTAAGATCCTCGTACTAATCCCCACCTCCCAGGATTCTTTTGACCATTAGATGGGCTAGATTACATGAAGGTAACTTTTAAAGGTTTTTTTTAAAAAAAAAAAATCCTATTTGAGGAGGACGTACAATCTCCTGGTAATGCTGCAAGCAAGGGAACTGTTTGAATTTTAATCAGTCTTTCCGTCTCCAAATCAGAGCTGCCCTACTTGCTATTCAACTCGGATGATCTTGAGTAATTGTGCAACGCTCTCCTCGGTGTCAAGACAAAATATAATTTCAGTGTTGTAAAATTTTCAATGGGTGCGTGTAGAAAGCATTTATAATAGCGTTCTAAAACATGGATTGCGGTGTCATTATAATCAGGTATCGACGGAAGAGCGCCTATTAATACTTAATGCCGGCAGTAATTCGTCTCCTCTCTCCCCAGGCAGCTACAGGGTAGGCATTCCTGGGTGTGGGCACCATGGGCAGTCACAATAAGAGGACAGTCTGTCTGCTCAGGAGCAGGTGACGAGGAAGCAGGACCCTCCTTAAAGGCCTTCTATGGCCCCAGTGAGCGTGCGGTTATGGTTTCCATGTTTTTCTTAAAGAGGACCCCTCCGGCTTGTTCACGTCTCAGAACCTCTAACCCTGCACCCGGCCCCTGCCTCTGCCTCCAGGAACAGAGAGAATGTTCTCTTCCCCCGCCCCCCAAAACCTCCACCTTGTAAACACCCAAGTGGTTACCTGTGTTCAGGCATGGGAGACAGTTTGAAAATGTGTGTATTATTTTTACACCTGTCCGATTTTTTCTCGGGGGGGGAAAAACAGAAACAACCAATGTCCAATCTAGAGGTGGTTCCCACAGTGGGATTTGTAATTGCCCAGAATGTGCGCTGTTGTTTGTGGCAGATGGAAGCAATACTCGGTGGCTCTTTTAGCCTTGCTCCTGTCCCGCAGCCCCGGTGACAGTATAATAAGCAGGTGTGGAAGTTGCCGCGGTGTGGAAAAATTCATCAGAGCTGAAGGGAAGGCGGCTCAGAATCTTCCAATGACGAGCCTGTCTGTGAGTTCTGATGCTTTTCATCTTAGAATCGCACTGACTAGGAAGTTTATTTCTGAGAGAATCCCCACTGGGTTTACGGGCAACTTATTTGTGACGTTGGCAGTGGAGTCAGACCTGCTTTGGAATCTCAGCTGTGTGCATCGTGAGCCGCAGAGATGTGGGCAGAGGGTGGAGCCGTGTGGGCCTCGGTTTTCTCATCTGTGAAATGGGAACAATCCTCCCTTCCTCCGTGAGTCCTTGTGAAGCCTGCGTGGACTCAGTGCTGAGTTGTGACTGAGGCACAAGCCCCACCAGGCCCTCCCTCACTCCCAGCGTCCAGGGTCTTGCTTCTGTGACAGCGCTTGCTGAAGGAAGTCTAGAGGACATTGTCGTGTCTGCATGCCCCGAAGTTTGGGTGTGCTTCGGGGCTGGAGTCTTCATCAGCCCCAGAATCACCCTCAGAGCTGGGCGCACAGCAGACACACTTAATGCATTTGAAGGAAATTGAATTGAATAGTCAAATAGAACCCAAGATGCGTGCTCTTTCGGTGTGGGGGAACAGGAGAGGGATGTGTGCCCTGACATTTGCAAATATGTACTTAGAAGGACGTCTCAGGCACACAGATTTCTGTGGGCCTGGCGCATCTGAGAGGATTTCTGAGTGCTGATGACTTTATAACATGCCTTCGTGACCCCTCAGCCCTGCCTCAGGAGACAACAGGCCTGGTCCGTCCACTGGCCTTGGAGGTGGGTCAGACCCGCTCCTGGGACATCAGTGTCCCTCTTGGGGACTCTACGGACCAGCTTCTTACTGGATGTGAGCGGCGGAGACCAGGAAACCCCCGCAGCCATGGTTGTTGGTGCCAGAGCTGTGCCGCCTTCTAGGTCCACCGACAAAAGAGAGCCCCTGGGCATCTTCTGAGCGGCCACACATCGCGTGCCTGGACCCGGGAAGGCTGCTTGGCTCCAGACTTCAAATGGCATGTATCTGGGCACTTATGAAGTGAAGAGACCCGAGAAAATCTTACCTCCTCGAAAAAGATCCAGAGAAGGAAAGAGTCCCTGAGAGCTGAATTGTGTGTGTCATCCTTTAAATTACATGCCAATGTCATCCTTTAAATTACACGCCATGTCATGTCAATTTAGAGGGTACAGATTCTAGCGTCATGCAGGCCGGGGCCTGTGAATTAAGACGAGTCTGATAACCTCTGCTATTTAATAAGCACCTACTGTGTGCGAGGATCTATAAAAGGGATTTTGTCCTTTAGTGTGAAAAACAGTCCTGGGAGGAAGGTTATTATTGTTCTCATTTGGTAGATGCAGAAACTGAGGCTCAAAGGTCGTGGGCACAGAACAAATCAGCTGTTGAGCTCAGGCAGGATCCCACTCAAGCTCACCCGACTCCAACGCCCTTCAGTCTTTGCATTTCTTTTTTTTTTTTAATATATTTTATTGATTTTTAATAGAGAGGAAGGAAGAGGGATAGAGAGTTAGAAACATCGATGAGAGAGAGACATCGATCAGCCGCCCCCTGCACGCCCCCTACTGGGAATGTGCCCACAACCGTGCCCACAACCAAGATACATGCCCTTGACCGGAATCAAACCTGGGACCTTTCAGTCCGCAGGCCGACGCTCTATCTGCTGAGCCAAATCGGTTTTGGCCAGTTTTTGCATTTCTGAGCAGAACCAAAGTTCCTGGGACCCTAGACCACCACCAGGGGGACATAGACGTTCACCCAGATTTTCAACTTTCCTGCTGAATCGGCCTGGAGAGAGAACATGCCTTTAGGAGTCGATTAAATCCCAACTTCCGCTCGGCTGAGCTCACACTTTGCTTTCAGAAACAGTAAGAGTTTTGGGTGAAAATTTCATAAAAGCCTTAAAGATATGCACTCAAAAGCCAGGGTCAGGATTTTGATGACACATCTTTAAGTGTTTTATTATTTAACGTGTGACTGGAGGTTTTTCACGGTGTAGCCCAATTGCCTTTTACATATTCTGCCTGCTCCTTCTCCCCATAGATCCTGAGTAATATCCCTACGCTAAGTGGTTTTCGCCTCAGCACCAATATACAATTAGAGCTCTCACACCAGGCTCAAAATAGAGCACGCTTGCCAGTGAATTCCTCAAACATTCGGGCTGTGGTTTCAGTTAACACAAATATTAACTCCTGTAACTACACCAGTGGTCCTCAACCTTCCTAATGCCGAGACCCTTTAATGCAGTTCCTCATGTGGTGGTGACCCCCAACCATAAAATTATGTTCGTTGCTACTTCATAGCTGTCATTTTGCTACTGATATGAATCGTAATGTAAGTATCTGTGTTTTCCAATGGTCTAAGGCTCTACAGTTGTGACCCAAAAGGTTGAGAACCACTAGCGGGATCGTCTAAGACCATCAGAAAACACAGATATTTACATTACGATTCATAACAGTAGCAAAATGACAGTTATGAAGGAGCAACGGAAATAATTTTATGGTTGGGAGTCACCACAACATGAAGAACTGTATTAAAGGGTCACGGCATTAAAAAGGTTGAGAACCACCGCTCTATACCGATCTTACGGAGTAGATGCTACTAGTTTTTGTTGTTTTGGGGTTTGTTTTTTTTTATTGATTGATTTCAGAGAGGAAGGAAGAGGGAGAGAGACATAGAAACATCAATGATGAGAGAAAATCATGGATCTCCTGTACACCCACAACTGGGGATTGAGCCCGCAACCTAGGTATGTGACCTGATTGGGAATCAAACCATGACCTCCTGGTTCATAGGTCGATGCTCAACCATGAGCCATGCCAGCCAAGCAATACTATTATCATGTCCAGTTTACTGATGGAGAAATTGTGGTACAGAGGGATTCAATCACAGAGTCAGGAAGTATACTTAAGATAAACCTGATTTTTCTTCAGCTCTGTTGAGCTGGATATCCATCTCACTGTCATCAAAGGAATCCGCATAATACAGCCACCCATTCCTTACTAAACCTATGTTGGATTCTTTTTTAAAAAACAAACAAACATAATTTTATTGTTTCCAGAGAGAAAGGGAGAGGGAGAGGGAGAGGGAGAGGGAGAGAGGGAGAGAGAGAGAGAGAGAGAAAATGAATGATGAGAGAGAATCATTGATCAGCTGCCTCCTGTACACCCCACACTGGGGATCAAGTCTGTAACCCAGGCATGTGTCCTGACTGGGAATCGAACCCTGGCCTCCTTGTTCATGGGCCCATAATCAACCACTGAGCCACCCGGCCGGGCACATAAGGTTTTGATCAGATACTGGATGCAGAACACCTGGCATCTACAGAGTGCGAGGTCACTTAAAACAAACTATTGTCTGTGACCGACCGGAGTCAGTCTCTCACCCCGCGCCTGGGCCTTCGCTGCAGAGAGGTTCACCAGAGCCTCTCAGTCTGCAAGAGCCTGGAGTGGCCACTTCTTCCTGATGCCATTTCGAGGTCCTGCTTCGTGCAAGCCCAGACTCCGTCTGCACGGGGGCTACCCCATCCCATGCTGGGCCTCCCCCAGGGGGACCTTAGCAACAGATCCCATGAAGCCATTCTGGTGGCCTGAATGGAGCAGTCACGTGAGATGAGGTGTAAATCCAGGCAGGAGCCGACATGCCCTTTGAATCAACCCAGGCCCCTTTTCATGCAAATGAGGGGGTGGGGGGATAACCACACAAAACAGGAAGTAAAACATGTGCAGAATGGAGCTCCAAGGCCCCAGTCTGGCTCCAGGAGAACTTCTGATTCTTCTGGCCGCTGAGCTGGCGGGCCGTTTATGAAGGCTCAGCATGAGTGGGAGCTGTACCGAGGGCTGCTCGCCTGTTCCCTTTAACTGCCCCGCAGGGGGTGTGAGTGATGGGTCTCCAGCAGTCAGCAAATCGGAGGGGAACAAAAGGGTCGCAAACAGGCTTTTCTCAGCAGAGTCCAGGCCAAGTCTGTCTTCCAGAACATGCTCTGCACGGGGAGGGGGTGGGGCTGTTGCCTGGGAGGCGGCGCTAGCCTGGAGCTGGAAGTTTTGCTGTAAAAGTCTCCCTTCAAAGCATCCCTGTCCTGCCGAAACCGGTTTGGCTCAGTAGATAGAGCGTTGGCCTGGGGCCTGGGGGGTCCCGGGTTCGATTCCAGTCGGGGGCATGTGTCTTGTTTGCGGGCACATCCCCAGTGGGGGATGTGCAAGAGGCGGCTGATCGATGTCTCTCTCTCATCGATGTTTCTAACTCTCTATCCCTCTCCCTTCTTCTCTGTGAAAGGTTAATAAAATATATATTTTTTTACAAAAAGCATCCCTGTCCTGCCTGAGGACTGAATGGGCATCGCCACTTAAAGAACTTATTCCCCAGAGAGTTACCCTGGCCCAGGGACACTGCTGGCCGCTGGAGGGGTGCACCCCCGAGCTGGACACGCCTTCCAGGTGTCCAGGTGTTTGCTTTGGAAGCATGTAGCTAGCACCTGCTGTTTCCGGGCACCGAGCGCCCCTCAGAGCTGTGGCAGTATCTGCAGTGACCGGGTGAACTGGGCCACTGGCACCTGGCGAGCTGATCGACAGCACGAAATGGACAAGAAATGTGTGGCTCTCCGTCCCGCGATGCGAGAGCTTTCGGGAGAGGTCAAAGCCTCATCCCGGGAAGCACAGTGGGCATTTCACAAATGAAGCCCTTTGCGTGGGAGCCGGGTCTGAGAGCACAGAGAGGAGGGAGGAAATTAACATCAGGAATTCAATGAAATAAAATACAGGGTGGGCAAACGTAGGTTTACAGTGGTGAATACGCAGAATTATTACTTATTAATCGCTGTACTACTTATTTGTATGACATCAGAAACCTACTTATCCATCCATCCATGTACTCACTCACCCACCCGTCTACTCATCCACCCATCCATCCATATCCCTTTTGGGATGTAAGCCCCATAGGGGTAGGACATGTGTCCCTGTGGCTCATCACTGCACACCCAACACCCAGCGCCGTGCCTGGCAGGCAGCAAGTGGTCCATAGACACTGGTCATGTTCGGAAATGGGATGAAATAACCATTTCTCCGGAAACTCAGCCCATGGCTTCCCTACCGTCCCCCCAGCCTCGGTGGCCGGCCTAACAGACTGTCGCTCTTCATTGCTTTGTCCCAGGAGCGGCTCGTGCTGTCCGTGCTGCCCCGCTTCGTCGTCCTGGAGATGATCAACGACATGACCAACGTGGAAGACGAGCACCTGCAGCACCAGTTCCACCGCATCTACATCCATCGCTACGAGAACGTCAGGTGAGAGGGCGACGCCCCACCCGTGCTCCAGGCGCTCCCTGCGCGGCTCTCGTCTCACTGCCGTGACTCCACGGGCCTGGGTGATTAATTCATTAGCTAGTCACTACAGACCAGAGAGTTCCACATTTCCAAACAGAGGCTCGAGAAGGTCAGGGAAAGGCAGGCATAGCTGCGTGCTGACGTACTGCGTGGCTCCCCTGCAGGGGGCCTGCCTGTCTTCACAGTCTGACTGGGAGAGTCAAAGCCCTTTCACTGGGATTGATTGTTCCCAGAGAGATGTGGGAACCTCAGGGGTGGTCAGTAGGTATCCTCAGGAAAATGTATTTTTGGCCAATCATGCATCCACCCATCCATCAATCTCTTCACCTATCCATCAATCCACACACCCATCCATGCACTCACCCACCCATCCATGTACTCACCCACCCAGCAGGGAGCGTGGGTCTAACTCCTCTCTGGAGCGCCAGAGCCCATAGGGCTGGTCCTCGGGGTCGCATTCGGGAGCAGAGCGGCCCTGCCTCGGATGCTCGAGCCTGCAAAGGTCCCCTCGTCACACAGCAGCTTTGGTGAGAGGCACACACACCCCAGGTCTGGGAATCGGTCGCAGGGATCAGGGGACGCTTCCTTACCAATTCTAGAGCAGCCGGTGCCAGGCAGCACCTACAATTATGATGCAGTGCGGGCTCTATTGTTACAGTAAGCAAAGGTGCCACGGATGAGGAGCCTGTGGTGGGGGAGCGGTGAGAGGTGGAGGCTGCAGGTGGGCAAAGGACCCTTTCCAAAGAGATGCTTCTTATCTGCCTCGGTTAAAACTGCGTCAGCCAAGTGAAGAGGACAGGAGACCGGGCAGAGGGGGCAGCGCAAAACGGGGGCCTACAGATACCCCTGAACCTGGATGTAAAAGATGAGCATTATCCACTAACGGAAAAGAGGGGAAATATCAATATGGGGCACATTATGAGAGTGCCTGTCACCCTGGAGAAAAAGATGGGGGGAAACAAACCTTCAGTAAGAAAAATAATGGAGAAAACACACAAGCCGGCTCACCCACACGCACAGACTGCTGCCCTCAAGTTCAAGACACAGCCCCTTTGGCTTCCTCTCTGCACTCATCAATTTCAGTGTTTCCTTCTGTCCGGAATAACGGAAGCTATTTCTGCCCCCTCCGTCCACCCATTCATTTCAAACTGCTGAGCTGAGGTCTGAGGCTCCGAGACCCTTTCCTGTGAGTTTACAACACACGCAGTCAAACTGAGTTCCCTGCTCATACTTCTCAGCGGCCTGGGTTCTTGGCAAAGGAGCCCTTTGTAAGGGGAGAAGAGTCTAGAGACCCCAGTGTCTCTCCCAGCCCTTCCCTGAGGCAGCTCCCACGGGTACTGGGGAGATGAACTCACCCGGGCGGGGGGCGTCTGCAGCTCAGCCCACCGCAAGGCCGCGGGCGCTAAATTAAGAGCAGAGATGGAGAAGGCAGAGGAGGTCGGCCTTGGCCTGTGTCTGAGAACAGTCAGCCCGGCTGCTACTCCCCGTTCCCCAGCCCCCGGAGCACACCCGCTGCGGATCAGGGAGCATCTCTGAAGTCATTTCCAAATCTGTCCCTCTCTTCACCGCCACCACCGGTTCATCGCCTCCCCGCAGTAGGGTGCACAGGAGGCACCTTGCCTGGGGACAGGGAGCCTGCGGATTGGGCTCTGATCCAGAACACTGTGAGGCACGGCCCCTACAAGACACCGGCTGCATCCTTTCGTCTCTCAGGGTTTACTTCCTGATCCAAAGCATGAGCCATCTGCAAGGGCCCAAGCATTTCCACTCAGGCTGACTTCGTCCGTACACAGCCCAGATGTCTGCAACCAGATCCCGGGCACGGGGTTTGGTACTGGAAGCCTTTTCGGCTTCCAGCCTCATCTGCCCAATTCCACTCCTCTTTCCTGTCTCCCCTTCCCTTAACCCCTCGTCCATGTAAGATGCTTCTCGTCTGAGTTAGGCCCTGCTGTCTGCTCTAACACAGAACCTCCTAGTTTTTTTGTTTATTTTATTAATTTTTTACAGAGAGGAAGGGAGACGGGTAGAGTTAGAAACATCGATGAGAGAGAGACATCGATCAGCCGCCTTCTGCACGCCCCCTACTGGGGATGTGCCCGCAACCAAGGTACATGCCCTTGACTGGGATCGAACCTGGGACCTTTCAGTCCACAGACCGACGCTCTGTCCACTGAGCCACACCAGTTTTGGCAGAACCTCCTAGTTTTGTTCACTAAAACTCCATAGACTCCAGTCACTCCACTGTCCACTGCTGATATTGCTGGTGGGTGGGTGATTCAGGCACAGAGGCCCCCGCATTTCATAGCTGTGCCATCCCCTGGCATTCAGCTCTTGGAGGGGAAAGAGCAGAAAAGGCCCACCTTGACCGAGGGATGACAAGGACCACTTCTGCTCCATGGTGAGTCCTAATGGCATGGGTCACCCAGCTACCAGAGTGGCACAGGGTCCCTGGCCCGGCGGTCTTTGCTAGGGCAGGAAGGCGTGGATGTGGGGGACAGGAGCTTTTCTGCCAGGCCTCTCTCCCCGCTTTCCTCCAGCCCAGCCCCTGCCACGTGGTTTGCACAGTCTCAGGCCGCCCACTTTGGCTGTTGATTTCCCGCCAGGCCTGCCAGCGTGCGCACACGCCACGTTCACCCTGCAGAGTAGAGTTTCAGGGACAAGCGAAATGGAATCGATGGAGCCCAGAAAACCGGTTGCCTCTCTTAAACCCTCACTGATCCCCAAAACTTCCCACAACTGCCCTGGATCCTGTGCTCACTGAGGACCGCGGCGTGATTGATAGGTTGTCTTCTGACACAGCCCTGCTGAGAGGCTTTCATCTTTGCGTTTTTGTCAAGAAAGTGGAGGCTCCGAGGGATTAGCTGCATTTCCCGGGAACACACAGCCAGGAAGACGCATCTATACTTTTCCTAATGATTCTAGTGGCTTCCGCTCAAGCCTCCTGGAAGACTCTATTTGCAGAGCGACTGTTAGGTAACATCGCTTTATTTTTAGCCAAATAAACAACTTATATAACCAAATTAGAGTTGGAAATTAATACGGTCCCGTCAGTATATTCCACGATGCAGATCTTGGAAGGTTACAGATTTATACTTAGAAACAAAAGGCCCGCCTTGAGCCCCGCCAGCAATGAGAGCTTTAGCTTCTGGTCTTCCCTTCCACTCACTCTCAGTGCTCCCGTGTGACTCAAGCCAGCGCTTCTCGGACTTGACCGCAAACAAGAATCACCTGAGGCTCTTGTTACGTCAGAGTGTGACCCCGCGGGTCTGGGTGGGGCCTAGAGTCTGCATCTCTAGCCAGAGCCCGGGAGAGGCTGGTGGGGGGCGTGACCACGCTCTGAGGAAGGAGGTCCGGACTCTGCTCATGTCTGTGGATTCCACTCAGAAAGCAGGTCGTGAGTCTTCGCATAGGATGGGCTCTTGAAGGACGAGCGGATTTCAATAAGCAGCAACCAGAAAGAAAGCGAGGCCTGGGAGCAGGCGCTGCACAGGCGCAGGTGGATGGAGCAGGGTGTCGTCAGAAGACCCGGAGGGGTTTGATGATATTGGAACCCGGAGCACATGTGCACATTTTCATGACTTTGTTCTCAGGGGATCCGTTTCTTCTTCCCATAGGCTGATGGCTCAGCCGGCGTAGCTCAGTGGTTGAGCGTCGACCTATGAGCCAGGAGCTCATGGTTCAATTCCCAATCAGGACACATGCCCTGGTTGCGAGCTCGATCCCAGTGTGGGGCATGCAGGAGGCAGCTAGATCCATGATTCTCACTCATCATTGATGTTTCTCTCTCTCTCTCTCTCTACCCCTCTCCCTTCCTCTCTGAAATCAATAAAAATATTTAAAAAATAAAAAAAATTGGCCGCATGCTCCATAAGGGCTGTGACGGTACTTGCTGCTCACCATTGCATCTCCAGTGCCTGGCACACAGTATCATGCAGTTAACCAGATGCTAAGTGAATGATAAGTGAATGAACCACTTTTGCCATAGATCAGAGGTGGGGAACCTTTTTCCATTTGGATATTGGTCACATTATTCGCAGGTCATATAAGATTATCAGCTTAAAAATTAGCCTGCTGTATTGGGTCAAACATGTAATTAACTCCTAGTACCTCAGCAGGGCCAGACCACGTGGTTTCGCAGGCCTTATCTGGCCCGCGGGCCGGACGTTCCCCACCCCTGCCACAGACAGAGGGAGAGTAACAGTTTCGGGTGGGCGGGTCTATAGAGTGAGTGGCTTGGACGACATGGTCCTTGCACTTTCCACCTGCAAAGCTGCTGCAGTGAGAGAAAGGACAGATTCCAGAGCCAGGCATCCTGGTTCCTCCCCGCTTCCATGTCTGTGGGCAAGTACTCGGGCCTCCATTTTCTGATCTATACAAGGGAGATGACCCTAATAGGCCTGCTGCGTAGGCTGTTAAGAGGAATGAATGAGTTAATCCAGTAGAAATCTCAGATCAGAGTCCAGTTCGCAGTTATGGCCAGTGTTGCTGCTGTTTCAGGCTTGTGTCCACAGTTAGGCATGCTTTTAGCAGCAAATAACAAATAAGCCAGTAATGGTCATAGTCTTTACTACCTCTGATAGCTGTCTTCTCTCGTCTCCTCTGCTCCTTCTCTTTTGTCCTCCTCCTCCTCCTCTCCCTTCTCCACCCCCACAGGGCTTGACAGGGGACCTCAAGCCACATCTCCCACCTGACAGGGCTTGACAGGGAACCTCAGGCCTCACCCCCTGACCTGGCGGGGCTTGATGGGGGACCTCAAGGTGCACTTCCCATCCTGGTACTGGGCTAGGGGATCTCAGGCTGCTCCCCCCACCCCAGCAACAAGCCAGGGGACCTCAGACGGCACTTTCCCAGCCCGGCAGGGTTTGACTGTGGAGCACAGGCCATGCCCACCGCCCCAGTACTGGGCCAGCGGACCTGAGGCTGCACCCCCCTGCCTGGCTGAGCTTAGCAGGGGACCTCAAGGTGCACCCCCAGTGCTGGGTCAGGGGAACTCAGGCCATGCCCCCCACCAGGTGGGACTTGGCAGGGGACTTCAGGCCATGTCCCCCGCCCCAGCACTGGGCCAGGGGACCTGAGTCTGCACCCCCCTGCTTGGCTGGGCTGGACAGGGGATCTCAGACCACACCCCCCAATGGGGCTTGACAGGGAACCCAGGCTGTGCCCCCCTGCGGTTGGGGCTTGATGGGGGACCTAAGGTTGCACCCACTCCCAGTGCTTGGCTGGGGGACCTGAGGCTACACCCCCCCTGGCAGGGCTTGATGGAGGACCTCGGGTTATGCCCCCCACCCAGCAGGGCTTGACGGGGGGATCTCAAGCACACCCCTCACTCTGGTCTGGGCTGGGGGGCCTCAGACCATGTCCCCCATCCTGGCGCCAGGCCAAGGGACCTGAGGCTATGCCCCCTGCCCAGCAGGGCTTGACAAGAGTCAGCCTGGCCAGGTCTGGATCTAGCCCAATGTGGGGGTCTGGGTCTCACGCAAATGAGGTGCATGTGGGTGGGTGGGGACTTGACTCTGGGTCCTGTGGTGAGCCCCAGACTCTGACAGGAGGAAGGTTTTCACATCTATTTTACTAATTTTCTTTCATCTCTGACACTTCTATTATAGATAAAGGGCAAAGAGCAATATTAAATTATTTCCTCTAATTAATCCCCTTTTAATGTGCACGAATTTTGTGCACTGGGCCACTAGTAGAGAAATAATTCGTAAAGCTTCATTTGGCTTCGCCCAACACATTGATCTGTTCCTGGTGACAAGTTTCCTCCCGGAAAGTGTTTGCCTTGCCCACACTGCTCAGCTTTGCACGGGAAGAAGGGCTTTCCGCTGCCCCTCATCTTCCCGAACTCCTGGGTGCACTGTCTCAGCTGGGCGTCTGCTGAATGCAGAGATATGCTCCTGACTCCAGTGGCAGGGAGACGAACATCAGGGACCATAGCTGATTTATCTGCTGATGCTGCTGTGTGTCCCGGGTGATTTAAAATATTAACGCGCTTTCTCCCCCCACCCCCACCCCTTCCCTGCTGTCTAGTATTCTTTTTGCAGATGTGAAAGGGTTTACCAACCTCTCCACGACCTTGTCTGCTCAGGAGCTGGTCAGGATGCTCAACGAGCTCTTTGCCCGGTTCGATCGCCTGGCCCACGTGAGTTGAATTCCATTCCCTGCTCGTGTTTGGAGGGAGTGAGGACTGCATGTGAATCAGGGGAGGACTCAGCCTTCGCCGCCAGTGTCATTACTGTTCTGCATCCTGCCCCAGGCATGACCCCCTGATCCTCACACATTCTGGGGATCAGTATTAGTTATTGACAGGTCTTAGAGAGGAGGTTTGACAGATGGATCTTCCCAGTGGAGAGACAGCTGGCTGAGTGACAATGAAACTCAGTCCTTTTGATCCGCTTCCACTCCAGCATCCTGTCCCCTGGAGTGGCAGGTGCCAGCCGTCTGCAGCCCTGGTTTGTGCACAGGTGGCTGCCTGCAGTTTCCCAGCCACCGGGCCTTGGGACTGAACTCACTTGTTCTCAGGAAACAGTAGTCCACTGGCCTCCACGGTGCTTGACCTTACTTAAGAGCTTTGCTGTGTTGGCCAATGAGCCACCACCTTTACTTTCTGTTAGCTGCTCAGAACTGAAGTAGAAAACAGGTGAAAAGAGACAACCATTTGCCATAGAAACACAGGTTCCTGGTCCTAAAGCCACTTGAGTTAAGAGGGTGAGTTATCCATCCTTCTTTGTAAAGGGTGTGCACACAGCCAACTTCTCAGGCTGATGGGAGTCCACGAAACCACATCAAGGGGAGTGCATTCTCAGGGCACTGAAAATGTGCTGTTTGGTCTGCCTCGCCCCAACAGAGAGCCATTTATCCTAGAATCTGTGTACCTCTAGGAATATCTAGGGGGTGTGCGTGGGGCTCTCTGCTGGAATGTGGGATGACCAAAGCACACGCCTTCCCTTCCCAGAGTTAAGTCCAGCGGGGGCGACAGGAAGCGGCAAGCAATGCACGGTGTGATATGGGCAGAGGTACCTCGGGGTGACCCGGGACGCCAGAGGCAACTCAGAACCCTTGGGGCAAAGGTTTCCAGGAGAAAGGAGTGCTTAGGCTGAGTCTTAAAAATGAGAGAACAACGTAGAGAACACTTTTCAGCCATGAAAAGGTACAAGCCTCCGATACATGCCAGAACATCTCTGAGTCTCCAATGCAATATGACAGGCGAAAGAAGCCAACCCGATATACAGATGATGCACCCCTGAAATCTATATAATTTTATTAATGCCATCACCCCAATAAATTTAATGAAAAATAAAATAAAAAGGCAGACACAAAAGGCTAAACATGTTATGATTTCTCACATAAGCCACTCTAGAAAAGTCAAAATTACTGGGACAGCTCAGCTTGCCAAGTGGAGGGTGTGGACTGATTGCAGGGAAGCATGGGGGGTGATTTGGGGGTGATGTGGGTGCTCTATGTGTGAGTAGGGCTCTTCATATTTAGCAGAAGGGTGAATATTACTGTATGTAAGTTATATATCTATTAGCGAGGTGAAGAAGATAGGGAATATCAGCCAGGATAATAAAAATAAAGATACTGTTCTAGTTACTCAGAAACCAGAAGAGATTCAGCAATACCGGATCTTGCCAAGGAGCCTGCAGCTCCCGGCACTGTTAACTAGGGCACTACCTGGGCGCACAGGAGGTGGAGACTGAGGTCTCCCCTAATTCAAGGGCTGGGTTTGCCTGAAGGGCTGAGACCTGGAAGGTGGGAGAGAATATGTTCCATCTTTTGATTGTTGCATCATTGGGGGCTGGTGTGTCGCACATAAATCATTCTGCTTCGTATGAAGATTGTGAATATTTCTGCTCAGAGACGCTAAGATGGATAGAAGTGACCCTCCGGCGAGGACCAACAACTGTGACCAAGGTTAATTCTTAGTGTCACAATAGACCCTGCTGACTCAGGGAGAGGGTTGCTAACAGTTCTTCAACCAACATGTATTCATTTTATTTTTTAAAAATATATTTTATTGATTTTTTACAGAGAGGAAGGGAGAGGGATAGTGAGTTAGAAACATCAACGAGAGACATCAATCAGCCACCTCCTGCACACCCCCTACTGGGGATGTCCCCGAAACCAAGATACATGCCCTTGACCGGAATCAAACCTGGGACCTTTCAGTCCCCAGGCCGACACTCTATCCACGAAACCAAACTGGTTTCGGCTCAACCAGTATTTATTGACAACGTACCATATGCCAGGGAACGTGCAGGACCCCCGGAAGGCAACCCCAGTGACTGCAGGACAGTGCAGTGCGAGCAGTGACAGGCACAGGGTGGTGGAGGGAGGGAGGCCCAGCCAGAACTGGGCGGGCTGGGGGTGATGGTGGTGGCGATCCAGCAGCACCCAGAGAAGAAGGCCTGTGCCCAGGGGGGCTTGAGAGGAGAAAGAGCTCTGCTGGCATCCGCTGAGAGGAGGGGGTGCCTTCTAGGCTGAGCCCTGGGGCAGAGGCAAGGGCGTGTGAAAATGCAACTGAGCTCTAAGGAACTCAAGATGGTTAGAGGTGAAGGCCAAGGGCATGCGGTGAGAGCGAGCCTGCGGGCATGGCGTGACATTTGAGGGAACGTGGAGTTCCTCTTGGTGCCTTCGGGGGAGGCGAGCAAATGAAGTTACTTGGCCCAGTGATCCCCACGGGGCACAAGATTCTGTAGTCTACCTTTGGGGCATTACTCTAATTGAAAGGTTTTAAAGAAAAAAAATACATATCAAATTAAGCACAGATAGATGATGGAGTCAAGTTATTATTAATTTTAGTAAGGTTATTCAATATTCAGAAAATGCCTTCATTAATGCATTGTGATGAGTGCTTTCCCTGGCTTACCTACCTTAGTTCTCACAACAAACCTACAAGGCAGTGTCATTATTATTCCCACTTTACAGAACGAGTGACTGAGCCTCAAAGAAGTCAAATAATGTGCCCGGAAGCACCAGGAAGTGGTACATCTGGGACCCGGACCAAGCCTGGTGCTTCCACAGTGATCACATGTTCTTCATTACTCGTCGGGATGGGGAGGGGCAATAGGAACTACTTTATTTTGCCAAAGGATCAGGCATTTTACGGGTGGGGACAGGAGACCTCAGAGATGGGTTGTTGCCTCTACAGGACGGCTTGAACGGTTCGAGGGAGGCCGGACTTGAACATTCCTTGTGCAAATCGCCTCTCTGCACCTCAGTTTCCTCTCAAAGGTGTGAGAAACGGTAAATGAAACAACACTGCGAGAGGTTCCTTCACACCCAGGCTGCTCCAAATACGGATTCAGTGCCCATTAGTGCTTATCACGCCTAGTCTACCTGCCCCGGGTGGAGTAGGTACCTGCCGCCCTAGAAGACCTCGGTAGACAAGTTTAATAATCTCTGCCAGGGAAAACCAGTCTATTCTGAAAGAGAACCCCTCTATAAATGCCTTTACCCCACAACCCGCCCCTTGAGCATCTTTTAGCGCCCCATCCTGTGCCTTCGTAAGGACCTTGCTCTCATGGCCACCAGTCCTGGCTTTAGATGGCCCTTATGTTGTGCCCATCAGAGAGAACCCACCTCTTATGCAAATGGCACACGCTGTACCTGTTTATTCACTGCGTTATTAGTGAACCTCAGAGCCTCCTGGTAGAGATCCTCTTCGCGTGATTGAGTTCCTCAGTTTCCCGTGGTTAGGGCTGCTCAGAACAGAGCACCGTGACCCTTGACCCTCTGGCAAACTGCCATTTTAGGGGGGGTTGGTCTCTGGCACTTTTGGTCTCCGATCTTTTTGTAAAATAAAGTCGTTCCTACCTTCCCCTCCCCATCTAAATTAGGAATGAAGAATATGTTTGTCATTAGGAAGTCTTTAAAATTGTAAAGCAAAAAAAAACATATTTATTTGTTAACACGATTGACCTCAATACAGCTTGAACCTTTCTTAAAATGACTGACAAAACTGGAAGAGCCTAAACTGCTCTTATAAAGAACAAATCGAACTCTATGGAAAGCTAATCAGCGGATTAAACTGTACTGACATCGAAAGAATTTCAAGATACTTGTTGCATGAAAAAAAGCATGTCTCGGGTCAATAGACATGGATTGATGAATCTATGGCAAAGAACATGAAAACTAGTCATATATGAGCGTGGAAATGTATCTGTGAAAACACAGCAGCCTCAGAGGAGGGGAAGGAAACCAGGTTCCCAGGGTGGTGGGTCTGAGGGCCAGGACTGCGCAAGGGACTCACCACCATCTCACTGTTACCAGGACAATACAGTCATCTGTTATTTCCGTAATCGCAGCGAGATACCGGCATGTCCTCTAACACAACTATTTTAAGTGCATTAACGGCACCAGTGTTTTTGTTCCGAGAATCTTCTCTCTTTTATTTCTTATTGATTTTTTTCTCTGATTATAAAAGCAATGCTGTTCCTGCTATAAAATTTAAACACCAAAGACACAGACAACACAGAAGTACACAGCCCTGTCGTCCCAATCACAGAGCCATCTTGGATAATTGGGTATATAGATCTCCAAAGTTTTATCTGCACCAATGGTTTCATACATCCTCTGGGTTTCTCCCCAAGATTTTTATCATATCTGAGTCATGGAGATGGGAGAGAAAGGATTACATGAAGACTAATTCAATAAAATCTGCAAGAAGACTCTCACCCGACTATTCTTCCTCTTCAACATCAAAGCAACCTGGCTTCCTTAATCGGAACTTTACAAAGCAATTTCGGGTAAAAGCAAGTTGCTTGGCTATTACTGTCAAGTCACCTGACAACTCAGAGGCATTGATCAGGAAAAAGTGGCTGCAAACTGACAGATAGGAAGACAGGCTTTCCACGCATTACACGCGTGAAAGAATGAGTGTGGATGTGGAAGCTGACTTGAGCATTTTGGTCTCTGGGGGGGTCCCGGAGCCAGTGCTCGCAGTTACCAAGGACTGGCTGAAGGTAGTCAGGTGGTTTTGAGTCAAAAGCTTATGCAGATTTTTGACTGTGGGTGGTCAGTGCCCCTAAATCCTACCTTGTTAGGAATCAGACACACATACACACACACACACACACACACACACACACACACACATACAGCAATATAGTAAGTTTTTATAATGTTAATTTAATTTAGGCAAAGCATTTTCATTTATTCTAGGGATATCTTTTTTAAAAAAAATAAATAAAGCGATGGCATAGTCGATGGTGGTTGGGTTGTTATTTTGGTTTGTTGATGGGTTTTTCATACTTCTTTGGCAAATACAAAATTGAGCCCTCTCGCCCGTCCTTCTGGCCCTCTGGTGTTTTGGTAACTGTCCCATGGACTCCATTAATCTGGAAACTTCCAGGTCTAGTAGGCGAAGAGCTCCTTCCTGGCCTGGAAGCTGGAGGGGTCTCAGAGGAAGCAGAAGAAGGGCAAGGCGCCCGGACTGGCCAGACCCCTTCAGTGGCTCTTCTGCAAAATTAGCAGCATTGCAGCAGCCGACAGCCAGGAGCCACGGGCTCCTAAGAATAACCCTGGGAAGGCTGTGCATCCCTCGGAGCTCTGCAGGTGGCATCTGTGCCCATTTGGGAGGGTTGGCACGACCCTGGGGATCAGATCCAGACTGGAAGCACCAGAGCCGGCTCCGAGTCTCTTTTCCTTGTCTGACGCTTGCTTTTCGCTGGGAGAGGGGCTACATACACCCTACACCTCCTTTTACCCGTGCTTTTAAGTCATTCGTTTGTTACCGAAACGTAACGGCCTAACTCCTGATGAGATGAGGAGGCCAGCACCGTGCTTTACAGCCTGGCACCTCAGCTCCCCTTTCTCTGCAACTCCCCTCCCCCTGCCCTGAGGCCTCACCCCATAAGGAGGGCCTCTTACCCACAATGCACAGACCCACGCTCCTGGGGCTTCAGGTGGAGAAGGCATCTCAGGGGCATTGAGTCTCACCCATGAATCCAAAAAAAAAGGGGGGGAGGGGAGTCCCCTGCCCTGGGTCACAGGGAAGAGGGGTGAAGGACTGGCCCAGGAGGCAAGTCCTCATCGGAGACAGGCCACGTTAGTTCAGTGCCCCCTCCGCTGGCCCTGCGCTCAGTCTGCCATGGTAATCCTCACCGGCACGGGGAGACGGGTCCTATTCTTGTTCCCACTTTACAGATGAGGCAACTGAGGCGCAGAGGTTCGGCAGGTTCACCAAAGACCCGGGAAAGGCGTGGGCTGCCTGGGCTCTGACCCCGAGCCGGGTGACTCCTCGGCCAGTGCTACAGCATTCAGTCAGTCCCTGCTCAGCGCTGGAGTTCGCACCTTTTCTTGGGGGCTTGTTATATTTGGAAGCTTTGTAAGAATCACGTGTTCAAGACTGTGAAGCCGCCGAAACTGGTTTGGCTCAGTGGATAGAGAGTCGGCCTGAGGACTGAAAGGTCAAGGGCATGTATCTTGGTTGCGGGCACATCCCCAATAGGGGGCGTGCAGGAGGCGGCTGATCTATGTCTCTCCCTCATTGATGTTTCCAATTCTCTATCCCTCTCCTTTGTGTAAAAAGTCAATAAAATATATTTTTTAAAAAACTGTGAAGCCATCACACAACTGTGTCCTGCTTCTCAGACACAGTGAGCCCCAGTTCTTAAGGTGCCAGTAACCTACATGGGAAGAGACTTAACGTAGAGTTGAAAAAGTACGTTAAGTCTCTTCCCATGTAGAGTCTAAATGATTTATGACTTTAAGTGCTTGTGGTTGAGCTGAAGACTGCTAAAGCCCGTTAATTCAGGGGTTCGGCCAGAGAAGAAAGACAGCACTGGGAGTAGGATTCCTAGGGGAGCACAGGACACGCAGGCTGAGTGCCCGCTCTTCGCCAGGCCTGTCCACATGATGGGTGTTCATATCAGAAAGCTAGTGCCTGGCAGCGCTGAGATGCGGTGCTGAATCTGTCAAGGTCAGTGTCCAGGGTCTGCCCATGTCTCCACTCGACCGCTGAGCCCTTCAAACCCCTACTTAGGGTAACGCCTCATTCCCTAGGAAGAGAGCGGAGGTACAGTGAAAGGTGGGTGCAGACCACCTGACCTTGCTTCCCTCCTCCCACCTGCTGACTCCGTCCTTTCCTCCCCGTCTGTTCCTTCCTTCCAGGAGCACCACTGTCTGCGCATCAAGATCCTGGGGGACTGCTACTACTGCGTCTCCGGCCTTCCTGAGCCCCGCCAGGACCACGCCCACTGCTGCGTGGAAATGGGCCTCAGCATGATCAAAACCATCAGGTAACTCGGGGTCTCCCTCGTCATGCCAGGCCTTCGAGGCGCATGCCAGGGGAGACCAGCACGCCACCTGTCCTTTGCGGTAGATCGCAGGCCTGTTGAAAGGTGACGCCCTGATTTGTTTCATGAAAACTCCAGACCCATTGCTTCTCCCAGATGAACCTCGTAGTTTCGGGATGTTCGACTTACACCTCACGTTCAGTTGTCTGTGCGACAGATTTGCATCCCCAATGTCCTCGTGGGGATACAGCAGGGAACCAGAGGAGCGGAACGCTCGTCTTCGGGGAGGTGATGGAGCTGTGGGAGGGCCGAGCACATGGGCAATTTCCACACGGAACAATAAGCTCGGTGATGAAGCAGATCCAGGATGCTTGTGGGGCAGAAAGAAGGCACAGCTCATGCAATCCCGGGCGCTGGAGAGGGCTCTGCAGAGCAGAAGGCCTGAGCTGTTTTCTGGAAAGTGAGCACACATGAGCCAGATCCTGAGGGTGCAGGAGAGGCTGGAAGACAGACTGACAGGTGCAGAGACTGGGACCTGGGTAGGAACGGGTGGTGGCAGGCGCACTGTAGGCAGGAGCAGCTCGGGGCTGCAAGGCCTTCTGGGCCATGGAGGGGCTGGACCTTCTCCTACGGCCAATAGGAAATCATCCAAGGGCCACCCCGAGGGTGGGCCTCATGGGTGGCAACAGCAGAACTCCCAGAGTTTGTTTTTAAGTTTTTTCATTTTAGTTTTTATTCTGTGTTCAGGTATAACTAACCAATAAAACTGCACATATTCGAGGGGCACCATGTGATGATTTGATATACGCATAATACTGTGAAATGACTATCACAGTCAAGCTAATTAATATCCATTACTTTCCATGGTTATCTGTTCCTCTTCCTTTTTAAAAAAATATATATTTTATTGATTTTTACAGAGAGGAAGGGAGGAGAGAGAGAGAGAGGGAGTTAGAAACATCTATGAGAAACAGACATGGATCAGCGGTCTCCTGCACGCCCCCTACTGGGGATGTGCCCGCAACCAAGGTACATGCCCTTGACCGGAATTGAACCTGGGACCTCTCAGTCCGCAGGCCAACGCTCTATCCACTGAGCCAAACCGGTTTTGGCAGTCCTCTTCCTTTTTTTAAGAGAATGCTAAGATCTGCTCATCTACTCTCTTAGCAAATTACCAGCATACACTGCAGTATGATTGAGTACAATCACCCTGCCATACATCCCATCCCCAGAACTTATTTTTATCTTATAACTCAAAGTTTGTACCTTTGACCAACATCTCCTCCCTTTCCCACCATCGTGCCCAGAAACCACCTTCCCACTCTGTTTCTCTGAGTGCAACCTTTTTTTTTTTTAAATTCACATATCCATTATTTGTTTTTGTTTATCTGGCTTATTCCACTTAGCACAATGCCTTCCAGGTTCATCCATGTTGACAGAGTAACAGGATTCCCTTCTTTTTTGAGGCTGAGCAATACTTCATCATGTATTTATTTTATGACCTTCACGATCTCATCATCCACATCTTCTTTCTCTCTGCATGCACAAACTTTCCAGAGAACTTCCTCGGTAGAGCTTAAGCAGTAGGGATGCTGCAGAGATGGCATTGCGGGAGAAACCAACAATGATGATCAGAATTCTTTAAGATAATCAGAGCTCTGTCGTTTCTCTTTCTGGGGAGGATCTTGTCCCTCCTGGCCATCTTCTCTGCTCCGCGGTCTCCTCTCTGAAGTTCTGGAGTGGGGCAGGGAGAAATGAGGTTTGGACAGGTCGAAATGACTCAGGGCTTTCTCTCATTGATACATAATAAAAAGGGCTGCGTCTACGCCTTTAGAATAAAATAATTCAGTGCGATACTTTTCAAGCTGCATGAGTCAGAGTCTATTAATACTCGAGCGTCTCCTTGATGAGACTGTAGGGGACTTGAGGTCCAGCATTAATGCTCCCAGTTAACAACACGGCGCCGTGCAGGGGGAAAGCAAGAGCTCTGGGTTCGGGTGAGCCTTGGTTGCCATGGGCTCAGCCTTCTAGAGTTTCCCCTCTCCAGTCAGGCCTGGTGCTCTCGGGAATGCCTGGCACACAGTATTTGCACACGTGTGTGCAAGAGAATCCCAGTGATGTGGCTCTCTCAAATAATTAACAGTCTTAACCAACTATTACTTTCAAGGGATGCAATTTGTTATTCAGCCCAAAAGGCACTTATTTCTGCCAGAAAGCTCCGCAGAAGCCGTAGAGTCTGGACCCATGTGTGGCATTCTTCTGCCCGGGTTGTAATGCAATGTCATTGTCAATAACCCCTTTGTTGACTGGTTTCCCCAGACCAGATGGCCACCTGTGTAATTGTCATCACAGATGGATCCCTGTGGAGGTACTGTCCCCTCCCTGTCAGGGTCTGTCCTTGTCCCTCTTTCTGGCCTTTCCTCTGAGTGAGCATCCCTACAGCAGTCCCAGATGCAGAGCGGCTGTAAGAGGCAGGTGCTTTGAACATGAGACGCATCAACATCTTAGCTCTTGGATCCCAGCAGCTCCAGTAATTTTTTTTTCGCTGAAGGTGGCATGATAATTCTTGCCCAAAAGCAAACCACTCAAAAAGACCCAGGTCCTTTATTCACAGATCAGTCCAAATATGTGAGAGAGATTCCCGGGCAATCAGACACGTGGGGACAGGGTGCTAACATCAGAATGGCTGGATTTCGCTGCTGTTGATGCTGATTCAAGCACCACCAGTCTCAGAAGCGAGTGAGAGTCAAGGCCAGCAGAAGCACAAACGCGAGGGAGGCCACTTCCCTGTCTGTGTCTTTCACTGGGGCGCTGCTACTGTAGTCAGTCCTTTGGAGGGAGAACCAGTAATTGCTTCTGGTGCCTGAAAAATCTGACACTGAGACCCTAAGGGCCATTTAGACCCAAAGGAGCAGCTTAGGAGACCTCACATAGATCCCCAATAAATCAGCAGAACCAATCCCGAAAGTGGAGAAAAGTCCGCACCTGTCAGAATAGCAAGATAATGAGCCTTAGTCAAGCCTCAGGTTGAATTTATTCCATGAAAAAACATTTGATTTTAGAAACATATTAGCTAGGTGAATGACAGGGGGAAAAAGCCATGGCATGTAACTTTATTTCTAATGAAGCCTTTAATGCCGTCTTATGCATGCCTATTCATAAAATTAATTAAAATGGCTCCGTTAAGCAGGTCGGCTCCTCTTCCCATTCCCTGGTCTATTCTGGGGAGGCTGGATGGCTGAGAAGATACCGCATTTAGGGTGGGCTCCGTTAGAAGCAATCTTTGTGAATGATCTACAGAAGTCTTCCTGGTGAGCTTAATGAGAATCGCAGGGCCTGGTTTTTTCAATGCAGCCAGTAAAAAGTCACAGGATGACACCAGAATGCCCAGCAGGGACTGGCTTGTCCCCAGCTGATAAACTGGAGCGAAGGTCTTCATCCCTGTGGCCTGGTGGCCTCCAAGCAACATCACAGGACGAGGGATGAAAAACAGGAGTTATTCTGCTTTCCTCGCTTACAGGAATGCCCAGGCTCTCTGCATGCCTCCTGGCATCCTGCCTTTTTCTTGCCCTCTTTCTTTTTTTTAATATATTTTATTGTTTTTTTAGAGAGTAAGGGAGAGGGATAGAGAGTTAGAAATATCGATGAGTGAGAAACATAGATCAGCTGCCTTCTGCACACCCCCCACTGTGAATGTGCCCACAACCAAGGTACATGCCCTTGACCGGGATCGAACCTGGGACCCTTCAGTCCTCAGGCCGACGCTCTATCCACTGAGCCAAACCAGTTTCGGCTTCTTGCCCTCTTTCTTATTGCTCACCCTTCCTTTTCACTCTTTCTTCTCTCTATCGGCTCTCTTCCCTCCCTTTCTTCCTCCTCCTCCTCCTCCATTCATAAGACCACATTCTTCTTAAAAATTCAGCGATTACACCGGTCTTTCATCTATGGACAATTTAATTTTTTGCACAAGTTTTACAATGGTGAAGACTGAGTATATCTAGTAATTTTAACTGAATGTTCACCTTGTACCAGCAGACACTGTTCTAAATGATCTTCCTAGCTCACCCCACCTCATCCACAACAGCCCTGTGAGGAAACTACTCGTACTTCCCCCAGTTTCCAGAGGAGGCACTGAGGCCCTGACAGGATAAATAACTTCCAGTGCACAGCTTGCAAGTAACTCCATAGGTATCCAAAGGCAGGGAAACGGTGAGATTAATCTGGCATACTACAAAATAGGAAAATGGGTCACCATTGAGCACCACGGTTTACGTTAATGTTTAACAGCAGAAGAAAATGCTTGTGCCTTTAAAGAAGTATGCATTGTGGAGTACACACACACACACACACACACACACACACACACACACATACACACGTCATTTAGAGCAACCTCAGTTTTTTTAATATCTATTTTTGCAGAAGAGAGAAGGTCCTAAAACCCTGTGATGGGAAGTAGTGGTTGGATCTTTCCTCTTGCTTTCCCTCACACTGTTTTTGGACAGGAGTCCACATCAGTCTCCCCATGTTGTGTCCACCCCCAAACAGGGGACTAAGGCTTAGTACAGGCAGCAACGTGTCTGAAGAGCACTCTGCCTGGGGCCCTGCTGACTCTGAGCGGGCGATTTAACCTCTCTCTGTCCGGCTTCCTTAGTTCACCTCCATCACTCCCTCCCTCCAGAAGGGTCAAGGGCACTGCTCCTCGCAGGCAGCTGAGGACCAATCACTCGGTTCTTCCTCATCATAAATTAGTTCAACCTTGCCAAGACCGGTTTGGCTCAGTGGATGGAGCGTCGGCTTGCGGATTGAAGGGTCCCAGGTTCGATTCCGGTCGGGGGCATGTACCTTGCTTGTGGGCACATCTCCACTGTGGGGTGTGCAGGAGGCGGCTGATCGATGTCTCTCTCTCATCGATGTTTCTGACTTTCTATCTCTCTCCTTTCCTCTCTGTAAAAAATCAATAAAATATATTTTAAAAATCTAAAAAAAAAAAAATTAGTTCAACCTTTTGCAGCAACTTCTGCCTACGACCTGCCCGTTGGTATGGCAAATGGGCTGGTAGAAGCTATTTTGACGTAAGTAGAGCAATGCAAGCCCAGTTTTAGCAAGAAGGGTAGAGCGATCACACTCATCGTTTTGGTCTGCTTCCACCTGTGTAATTGTTGTGTAATTATAAGTCGGTATTGCTAGCAAACGCTAGTAGTAGCCTCTGTGTTGGTGTTCACATTGGACCAGATGAAGTGCTTTTATACACATGATTTTGTAAACCGTGCCAACAACTCTGCAAAGGACTGCTCGCTGCCACTACCCCTGAGAAAACTGGGACTGGAACACTGATCATGCAGCTAGCCCAGGGCCTACGGCTCCAAGTGGAGAATCCACCCGCACACAGGCTGCTCTGATGCAGGCCCACACCCCGTGGTGCTGGCGGGCGTTTGCACTGAGAAAGCCTAGGTCAGCTGCTCCGGCTCCACAGCAGCCGGTGGCAGGCCCCGCAGCGGAACTCTGTCCACCCACAAAGCTGAGGGGCTGGATGTGCTCACCCCACAGGCCTGCCCGCCGCTCTGCTGAGTCTGCCCCCCGTTTGTCCCGGCATTTCCCAGGGGAGAGTCTAACCGACAGAACGAGGGCGGCTACTAGAGTGTCCCCCTGCCATTGCTCCAGCACCTTCTGTAGATGGATTAGTACACCAAAAAGAACCACTTAAAGCACTTCAATGGAAAGCAAAAAGGTCTAAGGTTCTTCATCTTTTTTTAAACCTCCGTTTTCTATGTATTTTCAGAAAAGAGCAGGGGAGGAGGAAGAGGAGGAGGAGAGAGACCTCAATTCAAGAGTGACACTTCAATTGGTTGTCTCCCACATGAGCCCTGACCCAAGCCAGGGTTTGAGCCTGCAACCAAGGTCCATGCCCTTGTCCAGGAACCACACCCGTGACCCTTCTTACCACTGAGCAAAACCGGCCAGGGCAGAGGATCCTTCATCTCTGACCATATACCAAGCATTCCTCTTTAACAGTTCAAGGAAAAGGAATATGATCTTCAATCTTTTACTGGTTAAGTTTTGCATAATTGGTTCCCAGCTTGATATAGAGCTTCAAAAAAATAATAATTATTAAGTGGGTTCCTTATTTAAAAGAAATCTTTGAACTATACCACGAAAACCGGGAGGGCAAAGGTGCATTATTTGAAGGGGTCACCCCCTCTCTCCAAATGGCAGATCCAGAGACATCTTTGAACAGCGGTTCTCAACCTGTGGGTCGCGACCCCTTTGGGGGTCAAACAACACTTTCACAGGAGTCGCCTAAGACCATTGGAAAACACAGATAAGATTCATAACAGTTGCAAAATTACAGTTATGAAGTAGCAACAAAAATAATTTTATGGTTGGGGGTCACCACAACATGAGGAACGCGGCATTAGAAAGGTTGAGAACCACTGCCTTAGAAGCATCTTGGGTCAACAGAGGACTGTGAAGCAAGAGCGCCTTTGAGCTTGGCCATCAACTCAGTGGCTGCCTAGGGCACTGAGAGGCCCCTGTGCCAAGCGCTGGGCTGAGAGCTGGGCGTGTGTGTGAAAGGGAACTCCCTGACTTCCAGAAGCTCCGAGGCCCCAGAGGAGAGAGAGAGGGTGCTGAAACCGGTTTGGCTCAGTGGATAGAGTGTCAGCCTGGGGACTGAAGGGTCCCAGGTTCGATTCCTGTCAAGAGCACATACCTTAGTTGCGGGCACATTCCCAGTAGGGGGAGTGCAGGAGGCAGCTGATGGATGTTTCTTTCTCTTCAATGTTTCTAACTCTCTCTCCCTCTCTGTAAAAAAACAATAAAATACATCTCTTTAAAGAGAGAGAGAGAAAGAGAGAGCCAGTGGTTATGGTGCCGGCGATCTCTAGTCCTCTCCTCTTTATCTGTGGCCGAGGCAGCACAGCGAACAGCCCGGAAGAGCGGAGCACAGTCTGTAACTCGGCACAATTCGCTCCCCTCTCTCTTAGAGGATGCTCCCTGGTCTCCCCTGCAGAACCTGAACACGTGGTGCGTGTCGGTGGCTCCGTGTGACCACCGGGTAGGCCTCCCAGCGAGGCTGAGTGTCTGTGCATTATTCATTACTTTTACATCGTTTCATGCCTATCTTTTGTGGGAGCCAAATCCCAGACATAACGGGAAGAACGAAAACAGACAAAGCCGGAAAGGGGCTTTGTCTCTCATTATTCTCTTTTGCAGCAGAAGAAAAAGATCGAAGTGTCTTTTCATTGAGATGTTCCAGCGCACTCCCTGTGCAATGTTAATTACCTAATGGCACTGGCATGGTGTCCCTCACAATTAGTCAGCACAGCACTCTGACATCCATTAGCTCCTGTGGGACGCAGGAGGGCTCTGTACGCGAAGCAATCCACTGGGGCTTTGTTTACAACCGCCGAAACTCAAGGTCACATTCAACTCTATGCTCGGGATCACGCACCGCATTGCAAAGAGCGGGAGGTTTACAAACACAAGGGCCCCAGGTTAGTCCTAGAACCCTCTGTGACCCCAATAAAATCCTGACCTTCCTGGGCTGCAGTGCCTTCATGTATGAAAAGCAGCCGAGTTGTACTTAGCATGTGCCAGACATTATTCGCAACCCTCCAGATATGTTTATCCGCCTAATATGACAATGCTATTTTTTTAAATATATTTTATTGATTTTTTACAGAGAGGAAGGGAGAAGGATAGAGAGCTAGAAACATCGATGAGAGAGAGACATCGATCAGCTGCCTTCTGCACGCCCCCGACTGGAGATGTGCCCGCAAGCAAGGTACATGCCCCCGACCGGAATCGAACCTGGGACCCTTCAGTCCACAGGCCGACGCTCTACCCACTGAGCCACACCAGTTTCAGCATGACAATGCTATTATTATTCCCATTTTATAGAGAGAAGTTAACTTACTTGAGGTCCTACAGCTAACAAATGGAAAAGGAAAACATAAACTCATGTCAACTGGCCCTAGGATCCGTGTTCACCTCTACACTCCAGCGAGTCACATGTAACGAGAAGAACCTGGAGTGAGACTGGTGCTTGTAACAGTCAGGATAGTCCCGGTTATGCTGAAGTAACAAGCATCTCCCAAGTCTCCGTGCTTTCAAAACAGCAAAGATGTATTTTTCGCTCTCATTTCCTGTCCACTATGGAGGGAGGGTTGGGGGAGTAGCAGGGCACCTCAATACATTGCCTCATTCAAAAGGAGTGTGGGTAACCAGACTTCAAAACTTTCTACTCAGAAGCGACTCATATCACTGCTGCTCGCATTTTATTGACCAGAATACATGGAATACACAGGGAAGTGCGATCCTACCATGTGCTTGGGTATTGCGACACAAGATATAGTCGGTGGACAGCACAGGTGACCTCTCCCGGTGACCTGCCTCACAGACACTGAAATGCTCCTCTCAATGCTGGGTGCTAGTTCTCCTGTTGCTTTGTTACATTTTTCCAAATGGCCCTTACTCTTTTTCTCATCAGTGGGTCAAGGGAACTGTATAGGTTTTAACTTGTAAGTCAAAACCATGGCCCGGAAACTAGAATCTTCACCCGGGACAAGAATCGTCTCGCCCTTTAGCTATAAGCGTTCTTTCTCATCTCTTTGGCTGCCTTCCTAATATCTCATTTATTTCAATATTTTTTTATGTTCTCAACCGACATCAGCTTTTTTGTTTTAATAACTTTGTATGACCTCACAGCCTGTTGGGAACAGAGAATGCAGAGGCCCAGGTTTGCACATGGAATCATTCATTCCTTTACTCTTTCCCTAAAGGGGGAATCCTGTTTCTAAGCCCTAAGAGAGGCACGATCCTTCAGGCTGTGAGAGACACAAGGATTACTCAGAACACTGCCTTCAAGGAGCTTATACTCTTCATCAGAAAACTGAGATATGTGGGAACATCACACCCATCCATTCATCCATCCTCCCTCCCATTCCATAAACATTTACTGAGTGTTGGCCAAGTTCCAGACAGTTCGCCGGGAAGAGGGGTATATGACGTGGAGCCATGAAAAGTCCGTATCTTCCATTCCATCAGTTTAGAGTCCAGTAGGGGAGACAGGTGGTTACAGTGCAGCACCTCGGGTACTGCTCACACGGGCTGCAGTAGGAACAGGAAAGGCACGCCATCGAGGCTTCAGTTAAATGAGGACATGGACATTCCAGACTGAAGGAGCATCCCTGGGCAGAAGGAACACAGGCCTCAGGCAACAACAAAGTGCTGTGAAAGGCTGGAGTCCAATGGGTGCCTGAGAGGTGAGACCAGTAACTGAGGCCCAGGGACAGATCAGGAGAGACTTTGTGTTCCTACTGGGAATTTTCCATTGGGTCCCAGGGGCCAGTTTGATCTCCCCTCTTAATCCAAAATGATTATAACAATAACGAGAGGCCTGATGCATGAAATTCGTGCACTCAGGGGTCCTTCAGCCTGGCCTGTGCCCTCTCGCAGCCTGAGAGCCCTCAGGGGATGTCTAACTGCCACGGAAGAGGGAGAGGCTCCCACCATCACTGCTGCTCTCACCAGCCGTGAGCCTGGCTCAGGGCTTCTGGCTGAGTGGCACTCCCCCTGTGGGAGCACACTGACACCAGGGGCAGTTCCTGCATTAAGCATCTGCCCCCTGGTGGTCAATGTGCCTCATAGCGACCATTCGTTCAGCTCTTCAGTCAATTTGCATATTAGTCTTTTATTATATAGGATTATTGTTATTGTGTATAAACTACTTATTATCTATTCTATTTTATACTCACATTTAAAAACATACTCTAAAACACACATTAAGGATAATGATGAAATAAATAATAATTTTAAATATCTTAATTCAAGTGGGATTCTCCACTTATAGCTGTACTAAATCTTTCTGTTCTCTTCTTTAGTGAAAGCAATGGGTTTGCACATAATTTATTCTATCTGAAGAATCTTAATGGTTTGGGATACATTAATAGAAAGGTCAGATTCCAAATTCAGCTTATTTCTATAGTGCCTGTCTCCACTGGCTATCAGATCTGAATGTGTGTTTCATAAAGACAGGGAGACCTAGGGGGCGCTCTTGGACCACTGACCGTGTTTTTAAGTCCATTATGCCCGAGTTCCCTATAAGGCTTGTCATCAATTTGCTTCTCGGGTAGCTCTGAATTTTTCTTGCAAACTCATTAGAAGGCAGTCGCTTTTTGATACTTTTAACAAATGATTGCAACCCCCACCAACACATTTCACTTGGAAGATCTGAAAACGTATCAGTGAATGTGCGGCTCTGAGTCTTCTGATGGATGACATAACTCATGTTTGACAGCCCTGTTCCCGAGGAAAAGGCAACATTTCCACACTTCCTTTCTCAAAATCCTCTCTTCGGAGCACAGATTTCTTGGGAAAAGCAATTACTTCCACCTTCTGAGCCTGCCATCTTTAAACAAAATAAGCAAGTTGGTTTTTTCCCCACATGTTTGCTAGAGAGAATATTAATAGCAACCTATTACCACAGAAAAGCAACAAATATAGGACACTTTGTGGTTTGTTTGTTTTTTCAACGAAAAAATGGATAAATCATCTTTAACAGCTCTGTTATAAGCATTTTGAAGTAAAATAACAACTGAATTTCTATGTGGCGTGGAAAATTTTTCTAGTTGCTATATTTCACAGTATTGTGGCCCAGCAGTTGAATTTTTCCTACATAAATGGGGTCATTTAACTCATAAACTGACATTTTTTGAAATACTCTGAAAGTGAAGGAGGACTGTGTATGCCCAGAGCAAACCCTCTGAGGACAGAACTCTCCCTTCTCCCAAGATGCCATGTTCAGGGTCAGAGGACAGGCCAGCCTGGGCCCTGTTGGGTTGCGAAGGTCAACCCACATATCAAATTTCAGTGCAGCTTTTCCAGATAAAAAAATAAAAGAACAAAAGCTCGCATGGGAGTTTGGACTTGTCTTCCTGCGCCCCAGCAGGTGGCCCAGCTCAGCCCAGGAGCACGCATGCTCTGCTCTGGGGACCGCTGCTCGGAGGAGGCGGCAGGAAGGAGTTTTCACCAAGGGAGGGATGGTGCGAAAAGGTCCCACTGCGTTTGGGATAACCGTGTAGAACGTGGGTCCACTCTGGCCTTACATGTGTGTCTCTCCACTCACCTATGTCAACAGGTATGTGCGGTCAAGGACGAAGCATGACGTTGACATGCGAATCGGAATCCACTCGGGCTCAGTGCTGTGTGGTGTGCTGGGCCTGCGGAAGTGGCAGTTTGACGTCTGGTCCTGGGACGTGGATATTGCGAACAAACTTGAATCTGGAGGGATCCCTGGGTAAGCCGGAGCAAAGCCCTCGCCCTCCTAACCCCGGTCATTTGCCCACTTTGTGGAAGTGGGTTCCCCCTGCAGAATTCGGGGGTATAGATCTGAGAAACGATTATTTGGAAGAAGATAGAACGCTTCATGGTCTGAGATTTTGGGGATTATATTTTTCTTTTAAGCCCAAATGGCTTTTTAAACGTCCCTATCAATCAATATATACATATTTATATAGGAATAAACTCAGCTTACTTTTCCTTTCAATAAGAGAGTTTGCCCCTGATTCTGAACAGGTATTAAGTACCTACTCTGAACTAGCCAGTCTGCTAAACATCATTACTACATCACATCCTTCGATTTTACAACGCCCACACAGTAAATATTATGAAGGGCCTCACCGCACTTTACTGCCCCCCGTTGTTAATTCATCAGTCCAGTCTGCTCAAGGCTGACCTCTTATTATTAATCTCTAGGTCTTCCATGTGTCCCCACGAGCCTGGCACGATGCTTGGCAGGTGGGAAGGAAAGGAAGGAAGGAAGGGAGGGAGGGAGGGAGGGAGGGAGGGAGGGAAGGAGGGAGGGAGGGAGGGACGGACACAACCCCACGGTGTAATGGTCGAGAGCCTGGACCCTGGTGTCATGCAGGATTGAATTCAAATCCTTTCCCTGCCAGACACCAGCCATAGCTCCACACACATTCTGCCATCTCTCTGAGCCCTGGGTTCCCAGACTAGTGATTCTCACTACTGGAATCTGAGACACCCAGAGGGTGGGGCAAACCTTGGGTAGCGGGGCCCACCCTCAGACTTTCTGATCAGTATGTCTGGGGCAGGACAAAGACCTGTCTTCCCAACAGGTGCCCAAGGGACGCTGATGCCACACTTTGAGGACCACTGTTCTCGAGCTTTAGTTACATGACAAAAGGCATATCAAGTCCTTGATCCTGGGCCCAGTAAACATTCACTGTGGTTGTGTTTGTGGCAGCTACTATGTGACACAGATGTAGGGTCTTACAAGGACCTTGAAGTCCTTGTCTCCCTCCAGCATTGCTTGTGACCTCCCAGTCATGTGACTCTGGGCCAGGTAGTTAGTTACTCCTGGTCTCTGGACCAGTTTTATCATCAGCAAAATGAGGGGGGTTGGGGGGTGCCTATCAGGAAGAGGGAAATTCTCTGAGATGATCCATGGAGCCAATCATGTCATAATAGCTTTGATGAGAAGATACCATTTATGCAAAATAAAATGTTACCAAATGGTTAGATCTGATTTACTATCCTAACTATCATTATTATATCCTGGCATTTAAAATTATCAGAAAATATCAGGTTTATCTGACAGTCGATATATGACAATATTGCCTGACTCATTTCCGTAGACAAACGTAATCACCAGAATCTCATCCACACGGTCCTTACTCCAAAACCCTGCTAGCAGCCATGATCAAAGGAACCTCTAAAGCCTAGTTTCTAACAAAACATATAAATGTAAATTGACTAGAACTTGAGCAGAAGATTCAGTAATGAGTGAAGGTGAGGATGTCTTGCAGGGTGATAACACGCAGAACCCAGAGAAAATACCAAATGGGGGTTGGCATTTAACTTAATTATTTGAAGAGAACATCAGCCATCAGACTCTATAAAGATGATGCATGGAGCCAGTCATATTATAACAGCTTTGACTGCCCTATGGGATTTCACGGTGCCTGAGAGAAAAGAACAGCCTTCTGGCCCTGGCTCTGAGGTTGACCAGAAAGACAGGTCAGGGACATCCATTTCATAGGAGGTCAAGTGACCTTTCTCTCCCCCGAGGTCAACATTACTGAGCATGTACTGACAAAATCCGCCAACGAACATTCCATGCTTATTCGGCATTTTCTGGAGAGAGCTCAATATCTTTAGGTGTTTTAGTTTTTGTGATCTGACCCTATGCAAGGATGTGACTTGGGAAAAGGCAGAGAATGTGCCTTGCAGGATCAGTAATGCATCCTTGGTAGTTTCTGGGTGTTTTGGGTGTCCTTTGCAGTGACATACTCTCTCTAGAAGCAGGAATCGAGCAGAAAGGGTAAGAAGGCAGTAGAAATAGTACTAAAAGTTTAATGTGCCTGGCCGGTGTGGCTCCGTGGTTGACTGTGGGCTCATTCACCGAGAGTGGGCACTATGGTTTTTCCCATTTTCCTGGATGAGAAAATGGACATAGAAAGATTAAGTGACTTGCCCAAGATCTACCAGCTAGCCAGGAAGTGGTAGAGCCAGGGTTTGGATCCCGCAATCCTGCCAGAGTTCCTGGGTTAGCTACCCACAGCACACCACGGCCCTGTCAGGCATCTGGGTGAGTTAGACAGGAGCACAGAAAACCCTCCCAGAATGAGTCACCATGTGCAATCTCCACGTTCCAGTGTGAGCCTTACGGCCCTTGATGTCATCTGTTCTTTTGCTAAAAAAAGAAACTTGACTCATGAGCTGCAGTGGCTGGTGACTGTGCAGGAATGAGTCACTCACCTTGTGAGTGAAACCGGCTGGTGGCCAGCCGGCACGTGGCCACGGCTCTGTTCTCTGCCCCTCGCCGGGCATCCAGGTCGGGGAAAGTTGCTCTGTGGTCTCGGGGGGGCCTGCCTTTGTTCTTGTGAAGATTTTAGGCGAGTTGAAGAAACGAGGCAAGATGACAAGAGAACTGTCATTGTTGCTTGGAGATTTGGGACAAAAATTGCCATTGGGTTCGGAACCATTTATGGAACTTGTTTTCCCAATTTAACCCACAGCACTGCAAAAATGAGAGCACCGACGGCTGCTTTTTCCTGTGTCCATGAGTTTCTGTGCTGCTTTGCTGCTCAGTCCCTTTACCCAGCACCTCCCCGCCCCCCGCAGCTGCCAGCCTGCTCTGCCTCTAGGAGTCTGTCTCTATTTTGCTTGTTAGTTCATTTTGTTCATTAGATTCTACCTATGAGTGAGATCATGTGGCACTTAGCTTTCGCTGCCTGGCTTATTTCACTGAGCATAATGCTCTCCAGGCCCACCCAGGCTGCCACAAAGGGCAAGATTTCCTTCCTTTTTATGGCCCAGCAGTATTCCACGGTGTAAATGCACCACCGCGTTTTTATCCACTCATCTACCCATGGGCACTTGAGCTTCCAAATCTTGGTTATTGTAAATAAGCCTGCATCTATTCTTTCGAATCAAAAAATGTCGGGTTTCTTTGGATAAATTTCCCCGAAGTGGAACTGCTGGGTCCTAAGGCAGTTCCATTTTTAATGTTGTAAGAAACTCCATGTTGCTTTCCACAGTGGCTACATCGGTCTGCATTCCCAGCAATAGTGCACAAGATTCCCTTTCTCCACATCCTTGCCAACACCTGTTACTTGTTGATCTATTGATGGTAGCCATCCTGACAGGTGTGAGGGATAGCTCACTGGTTTTAACTTGCAATGCTCTGATGGTTAGCGACATGGAGCATCTTTTCATATGTCTATTGGCCATCCGTTTTCCTTTTCGGCCAAGTGCCTATTCAGGTCCTCTGCCCATTTTTTTAAATGGATTGCTTGGTTTTTTGGTAAAAATCACTGATTCTTAAGGGTTGCTGAGACCAGGGTGACTGTCACAAGAAAAGCTGAAGTAAGTGCTTATGTGGACGGCTCAGCAGGGCTGTGTTCCTCAGAGGCCGCAGTGTCCCTTGGGGGTAAGTCAGCGATGCCCTGCTCGTTGACTTTTGCTTGGATTTCTGTTTCCTTCTTTCTGATTTTTTCAGGGGACCACAAGTTGTCCCTGAGGACAGGACCTCACAGTGCCCTGATGTCGGCTCTGCACCGGCCACCGGTCAGGGATGGCTAATGACCTACGCTTTGTGTCCCCAGGAGGATTCACATTTCCAAAGCTACCCTCGACTGCCTCAACGGTGACTATGACGTGGAAGAGGGCCACGGGAAGGAGAGGAACGAGTTCTTGAGGAAGCATAACATAGAGACCTATTTAATTCAGCAGCCGGAGGAGAGTCTGCTGTCGCTGCCCGAAGACATTGTCAAGGAGGCAGTGAGCTCCTCGGACCGGAGGAACAGCGGGGCGACCTTCACGGAAGGGTCCTGGAGCCCCGAGCTGCCCTTCGACAACATCGTGGGCAAACAGAACGTAAGTCCTGCCTTCCTTCTTCTGGCTAGCCACAGGCATGCTCGGGCGCCTCTGCACCAGAGAGCCCCAGAGATAGCCCGTGCATCTTTCATCTTTTCTGTGCTGAGCAACGGAACTTCAAATAACCAAACCTATCTCCTCCAGACAGAATGAACCTTTGTATGCAATGTCAGGAAATGCATGAAATACCAGAGGGTACCCAACACCCTCTCCTTTTTTTATTTTTTGACCTTACTCAAAATAAATGTCATGTGAAGCTGAATTGTAATTTAAAAAAAAAAAAAAGACCCACGTTGGAAAAGAGAAACCTGCTGTTATTATACTAGCAACAGAAGCAGATGATCAGGCTCATGGGAAAGCCAGTCCTTAGACAGCTGGCAGGCTAAGCGTTCTGAACTGCCCTCTGGAACTGAAAGTCGGGGGATCACCACTGATGTGGGACAGGCAGCACCCCAGGTGATGCCCATGGGGAGGGGGGAGAGCGTTCAGGAGTAGCACGAAATGGCAAAGCCGCCCTTGTAATGTTATTCCTACTTATTGTGAATTTGCTTCTTATCTGAGGGATGGAGCCAACAGAGTCAGTACATGAGGAGTAAGTCACCAATCATCAAAACATTTCTTAAATCATTTCTTCAACTACCAGGACTCTGCTAAACCGAATGAGATGCTCAGACTCCGAGAGGCGCTAGAGGACCGAGGCTGGTCAAGGCAGAGAGCCTAAGAGGTCTGAGATGCCCCCGCACCCAGAAAGCTTGCTCAGGGCCTGGGCACTAATACGGGTTTTCCCTTCCATCATCACCCAGGCCGACCACCTCTAGTTGAATTCATGAGAATTAAATGGTAGAACCCCATCATCCTTTTCTAAAGAAACAAACCCCAAAAAGCCAATATGTATGAGACTGGGAAACGGTTTCTGACATGCTCCTGTGCCAAGCAAAAGCTTAGAGCGCCGAGAACAAAATCAACCCAACCGAGAGTGTCAGGAGCTCGCTGAGAACAGACTGGGTTCACTGTCTCCATCCATGAACCTGGACTTTTCTCCTTAGCTGATAGCTAAGAAAAATCTGTCTGCTTAAAGCGACTTAAAAAAGGAAAAGGTTAAAGTGCTGAAAGTCTTCTGCATCAGACAGGTGGGTAGAAACTCTGTCTGGTTAACCTCGGTCTCCCTTCAGTTCTGTGTGACGGGGCAAAGGAGTAATTCATGGGCCAGATGCCACCGGAAGACCCAGGTCAAATCCAGTCCACATGCCTTGCAAAGGTCAATCCTTAGGTCCTTACTTTTCTTCTGTGTTTCATTTCCCTCCAAAATTATCATGCCCAACCGAGTCACCACAGATTCCATGCCCACTTCCTTCCATCCCTGATCTGGTGTGCCTGGTGCTGTTTGTTATTACGTAAAACAGTGGACTTATATGTCCTTCCTGGAGTGGGTGCACCCAGCTGACAGCACCCTCTGCTTCCTCTGCCTATTGTTAGCTGGAGGTGGAAGCTGGTTATTTAGGGAGGAATGCATGTTTCACTGTAAATACCTCAGTAACTCTGCTTCACATTCTCTAAATGCCTTTTTTTTTTTTTGGTCTTGCCATTTGAAAAAACTTTTTCTATTTAGGCTGTTTGTGGAACCAGGGATAATTCCTAATTGTTCTCATCTTGGTTGTTCCTAACCTTGCAGCTAATAATTGAGCATAGAGAGAGAGAGGTGGAGATACTTGGTCTTATTCTGTGATTGACGGATCTGGTAAAATTATACAGGCATATCTGAAATATTTCTTTGCTAATTTCCTAAAAAAAAAAATGCTTGCTGATATCATCAAGTCATTATAATGTATACCATTGCTGGTCAACAATCACCCCATGTATTGCATATGATTTCCGAGTTTTGCCTGGACGCACTCCACCTGTGCCATATTCCGCACGCATCATCTCAGTTCATTTCGATGTCTTGAGACTTCAGAGGCAGGGGATGGGTGCTGATATTCACAAATAACTAGACGGCGCTCCTAAGACTGAGGGAACGAGTGGATTAAAATGGTCACAAGTTCTCCGAGTTTACACTTACACTTAACTCCGGAAATCGAGGGCCATCTGTGCCACTGAGAGACATGTCTGTGCCTGGAGGAGACGGAGGCTGGTCTGGCTGGGCCTGTCTCTGCCAGAACACCCATCAGCTCCCCGGAAAGGCCAGCCCATCTGAGTGTTTGCACATCGCACGGAAAACAGACTCATGCTCCGCTGGGGCTTTGCCAGCTGAACTGGGCCCATGTGTTGGCTTCTGTTGATTCACAATGTGAGCTTCGAAAGATTTTCAATGACCTCGGTATGCTGGGGCATAATCTGTGCGATATACATAGCAGATGTTCAGATAGTTTCCTTCTCGTTTATTCATTCATCCAATGAGGATTAATTGAGCATACTTTACGTGCCAACTGCTAAGAGCAGTAACAGGAAGGACAGAGAGAAGAAACACTGCAGAGGTAAAGCCAGCCAGTCGTTTATATGTTTCGTGAAGAGAGAAATTATGTCTCACTGACCACTGTTTAGCCCAACATCTGGGAGGTAACGGGGCTTTATGGAAGTTTGTTGAATGAATGAATGAAATGACAGGTGTGGGTGGTAACAGAGGGGAGCCAGTTAAGTTCAACTTCTAGGTATTTTGCTTAGGTGTCGGGGTGGATGGTGGAAATGCCCGCTGAAAAAAGCACTATTTGAATGGAAGGAGATTGGATAGGAAACTCTAAGAGTTCCATTTGGGACATGCTGAGCTTGAAATGGCTGGAGAGGGCTCCGTGGAGGTAGACCCAGAGGCCCCTGGACACTCACTCTGGAGCTCAGGCACAAAGGAACTGGGCAAGGGATGGGGACATGGCAGTCATCATAACCTGTGGGCTGGTCGAAGCCGTGGAGTGAAGGGGATCACGGTAGGGAACGTGTGAAATAAAACCACAGGAAGTCACAGGAGAGACCTCCAGCTGGTGGGAGGTGACAGCGAGTAGTGACCCCACGACAGAGACACACAGGAAGGAAAGTGGTGAGAAGAGAATTAGCAGATATGGTGTCCTGGAAGTTCAGAGAGCAGAGAGCGCGGTTTAAGATGGACGGCATACTCAACAATGGCCAGAGGCTAAGACGGAAAGCTGCCCATTGGAAATGTGTGGAAGAACATCAATGGCAAGGCAGACTAGAGGAGGGGGTGAAGTCAGATTGTCACAGGTGACAGACACGAGAGGGCTCTGCCTTTCCCAGCAGAACCTACTCCGCCGCCCCTCTAAGTCTGTCAGTGGTTTGGAGCAGTTCTTGCACTAAGAATGACTTTTGGTCCCATGGGTGCGTGTCCCAGTCCTGCTCTGTGCTTGAAGGTCCTTCCTTGGTTTTGATGTCAGGCATCTTCCCTGCCCCTTGTCTGTGTCCATTGGGGTTAAATTGCTGCCTCGACACAGCCTGAGGTCTGGTGGCCAGGTTGCTCTTGGAAGCCTGCGGCACTCTTGGTTTGCATCCTCGAATCCTGGCGTGGCAGGTGTTTGGCCACTGATGTGACATCTGGCTCCCTGAATCCTGGCTCAGCTACCAGTGAGGCTGCCTGTGCTCAGAGCCTCAGAGTGGAATGGAAGGAAGGAAACTAAAAGTCAGGAAGTGTCTGATCACAGGTGGACTACTGACATTCAAGGCCTGAATGCAGAAGTGGGTAGTTGAAGTAAATGGAAAGTGGAAAATTGGACACCTGTTTTTGTCAGATCAGCAAAAGCTCTATTTTTGGATGTGCCTTTGAATTTTAGTAATGAGTTTCTGTGCCATGAGATGAGAAAGGTTGCAAATCGCCGGGCTAGAGCAGAGTGAGCAAGAAAGAAAGGGGTCAGAGGTGACATTAAAGGATGTGGCACTTGCTCCTGGCAGCTCGACATGGGAGTTCCTTTGAAGGGCAGTGATAGAAAGGTTTCCCGCAGGGCAAAGCCATGACCTGGTTGAGATTTTTAAGGAACCGCTTTGGCTGTCTTGTGGAGAACAGACAAAGGGCATCTTAGACGGATGATTCCCAAGAGGATACAAAGGGGAACGCTTTCTGCTGCTATGAGATGCACTGTGTGAGGATATTAATCCTTCTGACGTGACTTTTGTCACAAGTGATCTGCCAAGCACATGGAACCGCGCTTCAGAAATGAAGCCCCTATGGGAGTCCAGGATCTGTCCCTCACGGCCTATGAGGTCCCTGCCATGGTCCCACCCGTCCCTTGCAATCTTATCACCATCAGACATTTGTCTACAACCCCTCCAGGCCTTTTAAAAGAATCACCTGGGGAAAGGCATACATTTGTATATATTAGACATTAGAATGGCGTGGTTGTTACCATTATCATGAAGATATATGCGCACCAATATTTTTTATTTTTGTAATATTTTTATTGATTTCAGAGGAAAAAAAGGAAAGGGAGAGAGAGAGAGAAACATCAATGATGAGAGAGAATCATCGATCGGCTGCTTTCTGCACTGCATGCCCCACACTAGGGATCGAGCCCGCAATCCAGGCACGTGCCCTGACTGGGAATTGAACTGTGATTGTTGCTGATAGGTTGACACTAAACCACTGAGCCACACTGACTGGGCTGCACCATCAACATAGAAAACATAGTTGGAATTTCTATATTCCACACAACAAACCAGAAAGCACATGTGCTTCTTTGCCGTGAGGATAGACGGGTGTCCACAGAGTCACTAACGTTAATAGAAGTAAGAGAGTTTGGGGCCAGGTACCATGGCGGGTGCGTGGTTCACATCCTTTCCATTCCATTTCCATATCAACCTGACAACGTGATGTGCCTGCTTTCCAAGTGAGGGGACCATGGTCACGTTCTTTTATTGAGTCACATTGATCCCTGGGGTTCAGTTTCTTCCCTTCTGTTTCTGCCCCTAAAGGATGGGCAGCAAATTGAGTGGCTGTCCCCTTCCCTGTGCATAGAGATGCCCAGGAAAAAAAAAATTCCTAAATGGCAACTTGTTTACTTCGATCGTTCAACTTGGGCAAGTCTCACCCCCGTGATGTCCATTCATTCCCTCATCCACTCAGTCATTCACTTATCAGCCACTACTGAATGACAGCAATTTGTGGACACGTGCCCGGTGTCAGGGATGGAGAGATGAAGGAAGGGCCAGGTCTTGAGGAGCTCATAGTGCAGAGGTATCACTAACAGGTCCACAGGGCAGGGTGAGCTTGCTGTCACGATGGCAGAAGAGTGTAAAGAGGTGGGAAATGGATCCGAGGTGATCTAGGAAGACCTTCCCAAGGAAGCAACTGTTAAGCTGAGATCTACAGACAAGCAGGGAGTTTGGGCCAAAGGGCACAAGACCCCGGGTGGAGTGGGGAGAGCAAGGCACCATCTTCACCAGGTTTCTGCTGCTCAAGACCAAAACAGGCTTCTCTTACCCACAGAACTCCTGCTCCTACAAACGCCCTAAACAGGGGACATTGGTCTGAAAGAAAAAGCTGTGTTTCCAGAGGTTAGTGCTTCTGCGATGAGCCGCCCAGTATCTAACTGTCACTGTTCGGTCTTGGTACCCAGGCAGTCACAGGCAGGTTTCTCCCTGCAGGCAGTTCATTTGGAGCCATTTGAACATCAGACTCAGCTTTGATGTTCACTGGATGGGACAGTTTGCGGGCTGTGGGGGCAGAGAGCATGAAGAGCTTGGACATTTCCCGCCGTGAATCCGCACTCTTCCAGGCACGTGGCTTTTTCTGACCACAAAGCCCCCGGGCTCGGAAGATAGAAGAGTGATGAGAGGCGCCTGCTTTTCCACTCTCTCCAGAAAGGCAAGTGGATCTGACGCCTTCCTGGGAGTGCTGAGTGGATTCCGGAGGCAATGTGATCTGTTAACTCGGAGTGATCATCCTTCCTTTCTCTGACATTACCAGGGTAGACGCAGGTGAAGGCAACGAAGGTAGAGATGAGTTTGTGGCTCGTGTAGAATTGCTCTATGGGGTGAACAATGAGCCGGCAAGCGTATGACATGCAGCCTCTGGTCACCTGCTGGCCAGTAACTGCCACCAACTCTTCTACACCAACCAGGATTGACCGGTTGTTGGGGGGAGTCAGAAAACAATGGCCTGAGGAAGCAGAACCCATGACGAGGGCAAATTATTTTGAACATGTGAAGGTGGACTTATGGCATGTTAAACATGTAAAGACATGTAGGAAGAGAAAGAGCAATAATCCTGCAATTTTTTTCTGACTTATTTATTTCCCAGATCTAAAGAAAAAAAGAACTTGATTTCATTTACTGATCTTGATGCCAGTTTTGCCAATGACGGGGTGAAAGATTCTTTGGTATAAAATGTATTTAGCTGCATCAGGATTTTCTCATCTTTTCTCCACCAAAAATACCTTTAGTTGTTTGACCTGGTGCGGTACACATGTGTAAAGGTTTTACTTTACAAACACCAGTGCATGCAGTACGGCTGAATCTGTATCCCCATTTATTAAAGTGATTTGGCACGTGAGTCATGGCTAACCATGGCTCCAGCTCTGCACTGGCACTGAGTGGTATCACCCCATGGGGACTGGATTGCAGCCCAGAGCAAAGGCACTTGGCATTTTGGCCAGCTGACCAGCCTCCGTTTTGGCTATGTTGGTACCGGATTTTCCGGCATATAAGATGACCCCCAACTTTTCCAGTTAAAATATAGAGTTTGGGATATACCCGCCCTATAAGACAACACCTGGCATATAAGAAGACCCCTGACTTTTGAGAAGATTTTCCTGGGTTAAAAAGTCGTCTTAGACGCCGGAAAATACGATATGTACTTCTTTCTGCCTCAGCGAGGGTCAAACAGGGAGCACAGAGGTAACTCCTCGGGCTTGGATGGAACTTCCTGAAAGGTCCTCCCCTAGCTCTGGGATCTCCAAACGACTTCTGGGAGTTGTAGGTTATAAACCTCTAGATTCAGTCGCATCTGTGACTCTTAGGTCCCCTTTAATGGCCTCAAGAACCTCTTCGCACCGTGAGCTGAGAAGGGCTTTGTGTGCAACATAGCACCGTGGGGTAGCACCCACCAGGAGTGCATATCTTGGGAGTAGGCAGACACAGGGCTGCTCTGAGGTGGTGCACTCAGATGCAAACACTGGGGACCATCAAAACCTGGAAAAGCTAAATTAATGAGGCAACTCCAACAGACAAGTGAGGGCAGAGAATCAGGATAAGAGAAAGTCGAAACCCCAAAGACCTAACAGTTGGGCCCTAATCTCAGTCATTTCTTCTCTTCCACCTGTTTTGTCCTGTCATAACTAGACATGAATGAGAGAGGCTGGATTCTTGAAGGCCGGTAATGTGTAGCTCATTGGAACAAAATTAAAGGAAGCATCAATAACTAATTTAAGTGGCAAATTTGTATAATTGGAGTCTGAAAAACACTCAGACCTCCAGCCTTAAAATAAGAAACCGGAGCAATTTATCAGCAACTTACAATATACTATGGCAGGTCTTCAGATCGTGTCATTTTGCTATCGCATTGATGAGATGTCTCAGGAACTTAACTCTTATTCATATCAATGAGCCTTTGGTAAAAGTGGTTTTTATTATATTTCATTCTGCCGCAGTTCAAGAACTTATTGGTGGCATTAATTGAGGACATACTTTACTTATCTTATAATCCTAAATGTAAAGAGCTATGTCAGAATCTTTAAAGAGATGGAAGTTTAGGTAATTATTACCGCATTTTCTGGCATATAAGATGACCCCCAACTTTTCCAGTTAAAATATAGAGTTTGGGATATACCCACCCTATAAGATGACACCCAGCATATAAGACGACCTCAGACTTTTGAGAAGATTTTCCTGGGTTAAAAAGTCGTCTTATACACTGGAAAATACGGTATATTTGCATTTTATCCAAATTTCTGTTATGAAAACACACACATGCACAAACACACACAAACTCACAATTTCATTTTCCCTGTGGCATTGACATTGCTGAAAAATCTACGTCTCTGATGTTCACAAGAACACAGAGTAGCTTAAGGTCCTGAGATAGGAGCTGAGTTATTCACACTGTCACACGGGTCATTTGGTCCGTGGGAGAGTAGTCTCCTCTCCAGTGGATGCAATTGAGCCCAGCCATTGCAGTGCTAGGAGTATTTTGATTCCCACCTCCCGGGTGGCTTTGCAAACAAACCATTCATATGTCTGCCCCTCCGTGCCCAGCTCCTGAGCCATCTCTGGGCAGGAACCCTGCCTCCATCCATGGGATCGCCCCATCCCTCTCTCATGGCACCCTAACTCTTGAGATGAGATCAGTGTTGGAGTTAGCATCTGTGTTGCACACGTGACTAGGGATGTGATGTTTTGAAAGCTAAAAATGCAATTAGCAGCTTGCCCTCCAGTCACGTGGCTTGAAAGTGGCCACATCTCAATGGAAGTGCGAGTTCCGTTCGGGCCAGTTCTGCGGAAGTTGAATAGCTCCTTTGGATTAAAAATGGCCCAGGTGTATAATGAGTCAAGCGTAGTCACATTCTAAACTGAGATCGGCATCTTTCTGAGGAACTCGAAGGACATGATCAGGGTCAGGAATCCTGAAATCGCTATCAGGAAACGTCAAACAAGCTTTCCCAGGGATGTGTGACTTATAGTTGCTCAAGTGTTTTTGACTCACAAGACTGTGTTTCTGGAAAGGGCCCTTTCAGCCTGAAATCTTACTGAAGATTGATTTGCTTATACCAGCCGATTAAGGGATACCAAAGGGTTGGCCACCCACAAAGTGAGAGGCCCTATAGGAAAAGTAAGTTTTTACTGTATCCTTAGGTAGAAGGCAATTCCCAAAGAAGTCTTCTGGTCATAGAGCAAATGATGAGCTTCAAGACACTTCATGCTCCCCCCATTCCATTCCAATGAAGTGAATAAAGGGTATCCCACCTAGAACCTCTGATGATCATTCTCACGAGAACCCAGACTCTCAGGCAAGACCCTCTCCATGTTCAGAGCGTGCGTTTGGAAGGGACGCTGGTCCTGTCTCGAGCACCTGGGAGTGAAAAAAAATTTCCTGAAATGTGTGGGCAGGGCACGGGTCGCAGGCTGCAATGTCTTTCTCTGAAGAGACTCAGAGGAGAGGCCTGTCAGTTACAAACTGATGTATCCCACTGTGGACCAATCGGCCCTCCCCACTATCTGAAAGCACCAGCTAAAGTAAAGAAGTACATGTACCTGTTCATTATTCTATACTAGAGGCCTGTTGCATGAAAAGATTCGTGCAATAGGCCTTCCTTCCCTTGGCTTCTAGCACTGGTTTTCCTCTACAGGCCTTCACTACAGCTGGAAGCACTCCACTCCTGTAGATCCTTTTACACACACACACACACACACACACACACACACACACATGCCCTCCCGCTCAATAGCAGGCGTCCTGCCCTGCCTGGCCACTCTGTGCCTGGAGCAGCTGGGCGGTGGCCATCTTTGGCCTCCTGATTTGCACACTCACTCTGATTGGCTGTGGGCATTGCGGAGGTACAGTCAATTTACATGTTTGCCTATTATTAGGTAAGATAAATGTAATATGTACTTCAATTCCACACTGAAACATGCATTTCCCATTTCCCTCCATTTCATCCATTTGTGTGTCTTTTTATTATCTGACCAATTGCTTTAAGCTGCTTATGTGAATGAACACCCTCAACCTTTCTGAGGTCCGTTTATGAGTGGAATCATATTTGAAAGCTTATGCCAATTTTTAACTTGATCCCAACGTGTTCGCTCTGGCATTGGAAATCTCAAAAAGAGAAAGCCATAATCTATCAGGAACAGCTCCTTGCAGTATATAACTCCAGACAGACAAATAAGACACGCAGCTCAGGACTGCTTACAAATGAGTCGCCGTGAAGAGATCAGCCTGTGAATGTCAATGGCAGCATCTTTATTCCACTGAAGGTGAACACGTGGAGAAATATCAGCGGCCATTACTAATGGAGGGGAGGGAGGTCACAGCCAATCTCAAATCAAGGTCACCTCCAAAGCCACCCGCGCTTTGCAGCAGTGCACTGGAGGGTCAATGAAAGCTAAAGGTTACCCCTCCTGATTCTAATTTGCTTGACTTCTCGGTTGAGATTGGTCTTCCCTTGAGCATGCACATGTGTCCTGAAGGTACGAGATACCGCAGAGATTGCTGGTCAGAGAGCAGGCATAATTGTCCCATGTAACCAAGAAAGCAAATGACCAGGAGAGGGACCACTGAGCACTTGGTGCATGTCATACTGGTGACGTAACTGCAAGGAATAAAAATAATTCTTGCATGAGGATGATCCATCTCAGTGTCACTGACATGTTGATGCAAGGGCTCCATCCTGGCTCTAAACTATCACCCGGTGGCAAAGATGAAAGAAGAAGGGTTTTCTCTCCTTTGAAAGAGCCACACAGGCGGACAATGAGGGTAGGAGGACTCTGAAAGGAGAATTTATTGGTCTCTGCCTTAAAAAAAAAAAAGTCAATGGCACGGGCACCCAGAAAGCAACTTTTATTTCTAGTTTCCCAAAGGCCTCCCTCGAGACCAATGTCCATCCCTGACGACATTCACCAGTGCCCATCAAGAGGAGGAAAATGAGGACAAAGCTCATTAGATGAGTTGTCCGTTCATTTAAACGCATTCAATGCCACGGACACGTCTTCTGTTCTGAGATTACGATATTCTTGTGGGGATAAAAAAAAGTACCTTTTTTTTTATGAAACCAGAGTCATGCAAGAGCACTGTAGCTGTGACCATTTATATAAATAAGTCCCCCAAATGATTTCTGAAACTCCCCTTCCCTGTGAAACTCCCAGGTCCAAGAGCCACTGAAGGCATGCGGGATGCTAGAGTGGGTCATTAGCTCAGTTTGGTTCAAAGAAGTGCAACTGCAGGAGGATAAAAATCACACAGAGCGATGGACATGCCTAACCATGAACGTGCCCAGACCTCTAGCTGATTTGTGTCTGGCTGTTAGCCCCACGGTCCAACCCCTTGTTAGGAGGGCATCTGGGCATCTCGTAGCCAGAATGTATGCCCAGAGTCAGCAGCTTCCCCACCTCCTCTCCACACAGAGAACTAAAAGTTGCCACTTTCTGCACCTTTTATAAAGGACTTCCACCCAGGAAGCCAGTGGGAGATGCACTGCCTGGTGGAGATCCATCTCCTTTGCCTTCTGAGAGGCTGTTCTAACGCGGCTAACCCCACGGCCCGAGCCCCCTGGCCCGGCGAGGATCGGCTGTTCAATGTCCTGGAACACTGCTCCCTGCTTCCTTCTCTCCATTTAACTGTCTTTTCCCCTGTGGCAGCCTCCCTGGTACTCAGAGTGGAAACGCACTGCTCCAGTGCCCAGGAGGCATAGACTTCCCTTTCTCATGTGGGCACGGGCCACTCTCCCCGGGGCTGGAGAAGAGGGGTGCCTTTGAGACCTGGGCGTTAGGGGACACGGGCTGCCTCTAGGAAGGTTAAAACAAAGAGCCCACAGGAAGGGTCCTATGGACAGGCTAGAACAGCGGTTCTCAACCTGTGGGTCGCGACCCCTTTGGGGGTTGAACGACCCTTTCACAGGGTCGCCTGAGACCATCGGAAAATGCAGATATTGACATCACGATGCATCACAGTAGCAACATTTCATGGTTGGGGGTCACCACCACATGAGGAGCTGTATGCAAGGGTCACGGCCTTAGGAAGGTTGAGAACCACTGGGCTAGAAGGTCCTTGAGGCCACAGTCCATGACTCTGACTCCAGCAGAGGATGCGACCCTTGTCTCTCAGATATAGGAGGGGTCTGGGCCTCCAAGGTCCAGTCAGTGAGCCTGGCACCGTATCTCAGGCCAGCCTGCGCCCCACTCTGCAGAGGCACCACATCTTCTGCCAGAGACGAGCACCCCTGTTCCTCTAGCCCTTCAGCTCCAGTTCCCCCCTTTTTCAGCTCCAGTTCCCCCCTTTTTGTCCAAGAAGCTGTCTTACGTTGGAGCTGTAGGCGAGCGTTGCGTTTGGCTCCACCCAGCCAGCTGGTCTTATCACCTGCACTGAATGACCTACCGACAGGCGCCTCCCTGCCAGACCTGGGGTGTCCTCAGAAGCTAGCGCTATTTCTGCATCCACGTAGCCGGGGGGGTGGGGGGGGTGCCTTTCACGCCTCCTGCTGTTCAACCCCGTGAACTGCAGAGGCTGCCCATGCTTGCGTATTTTTTAATTTTTCGCCTAAAGGAAATTAAACACATATATCTATATAGCAATATAGATATATAACGGTCTATGGGGAAAAACATTTGTGCAGCATAAAGATCTAACGATCATTGTCAAGTTCAAGGTGCAGATCTTGACACATCTGGCTAGCTGTCCCTAAGGAATGCTTAAAAAAAAATGCAAGCCACGGGTGCCCACGTCTCTCCACCCCCGTTAAGGGAAAGACCACACGAAAAGGTGGAGTCTACCGGGTTGGAGATGATGGTTTCTGTGGGCTTTTCCGACTGACTTGAATACTTCCTGTTACTGGTGCTGGCTCTCTTCCTCTCAGACCCGAGAGGTGCCTGGCGAGAGAAGCGGTCTTGAGTAACATTTCCAAGCCGACAGCTCTCCCACGTACCCGCACCCAAGGAATTGGGTGCACCTGCTCGGAGGAGAGGGGGCGCCTCCCTCTTGATGTACTAACTTGATCGATGTGTTTCTCTAAACGCAACGCTAACTTAACCAACTTCTGTAGGTTTCGCTGAATACAGCTGCATGGAATGCTCTTACTGTTTGCAATGCCACCTGATTTTAAAAAACATTGCCTTTCTCTTTAATCCGAAAAGGGGACTAGCAGGTTTATTGTGTTTGCATGTGCTTTCCCCCTAGACTCTGGCTGCCCTAACAAGAAATTCAATAAATCTACTTCCAAACCATCTTGCACAAGCTTTGCATGTCCAGTCGGGGCCTGAGGAAATTAACAAGCGCATAGAACATACCATCGACTTGCGGAGTGGCGATAAATTGCGAAGAGAGCATATCAAGCCATTCTCACTGATGTTTAAAGACTCCAGCCTGGAGCACAAGGTAGAGCTGGGTGTGCACAGCGGCTCTTTATCGGAAGCCCATTTGTCGTAAATGTTCGTGGGGGCCAGAGAGCGGGCCGGGGGGCTGCGGCCTCGGTCGGTGTGTCTGTAGTCTGTCTGTCTGGTGTGGTTTGGTGCTGTCTTGCCTTTTTCTGTTTGAAAATTATGAGCAGACTGAAGAGCCTGAAAGGGGGTGCCAGTTAGATGAGGAAGGAAAAGGTAAGGGGGGACAAGGACCCTTACCCCCAGGAGACTCACGGCCTGCTTTTCACTTTAGCCCAAGTGACGGTGGCATGCACTTGCCTCTGCTTTCAGGCTAACTCTCAGGGGTAGCCACCACTGGGACATAATACATGAAGGTACCAATGACTTCATGCATGCATGACTGTCTTCCTTAGAGGACAGGGGTCAGGCCTTCTCCCAGCTGCCTCCTGCTCCCTGATGTAGACGTCACAGGAAGAAGATGAGCTGTGGATTCAGGGTTGGGTTACAGTGCCACCTCTGCTGCTTCTTTGCTGTGTGGCCTTGGAAAAGTGGGCTAGCCTCTCTGAGCATGGGCTGTTCCATGGGATAACGGACGTGCCTCCCTCACAGGCTGGTATGGAAGGTTCACAGCAATGCCTTGAGGAGGTGAAGTGTCCAGAAATGGCAGCCATCGCCACCCTGATGGTGACCACCGCGGATGCCCTGTTCTCTCCTCAGCTCAGAGCGGTGCGGAGGGGGGCGCAGTCCCTGCTTACCGGGGCTGCACTGGCGGGAGCTGGCAGGCCTTCCGTGACGGAGCACAGGGGGTCTGTGTCCGCAGGAGCCTCTGGCGACAACAGCGGGGGATCTGCAAGCAGGTTTCGGGATCTTGAGCGGACCCTCTGCAGAGCTCCAGGGAGCGATCTTTTACGAGTGTGCCCAGCTTCCTGGGCGACTCTGCACCCTTCCATGCCCAGGCACCATTCCCAGGGAGTGTCCGATAGCCACCTCAGGCTGCCAACTCCAGAATTAATATCTGCACCTGCAGCTGGCAATGTGAACTGTATTGTGTCTGGGCACCAACAACCCAAAAGGAGAGGGAACATTTTGCTTGACCCCACCTCCCTCTGCCCAATGCCAGGCGGACTTTTCTGATTTGCAATATAATTGGGGGGCTTAAGGTCCAAATTCAATGCATTGCCTTCCCGGGTTGCTGCTTTGGAGGAGCGAGGAAGAGCAGGGTGGTCTTGCAGAAAATCTTCTCAATTAGCCCGTGTCCAGAGCTGCACAGACCCTTGTCTTCATTCTTGTTAAAGATGTACTTGGTTCACTCATGACCTCACCTCTGCAAACAGAATTTCTAATTTTTTTAAATTAAATAGCATCCACGTCTCATCTGCAGGGACCTAGTGCTGGAGCAGGAATGGACCCGGGAGGCATGGTGTATCTGAGGGTGACTTCTGTGACAGGGGAGGTTCTTCTAGGACAGTGGTTCTCAACCTTCCTAATGCTGCAACCCTTTAATACAGTTCTTTATGTGGTGGTGATCCCCAACCATAAAATTATTTTTGTCGCTACTTCGTAACTGTAATTTGCTACTGTTATGAATCTTAATGTAAATCTCTGTGTTTTCTGATGGTCTTAGGAGACCCTGCTAGCTGTTCGCAACCCACAGGTTGAGAACCGCTGTTCTAGGCGCAACAAAGGGCAGGAATGCCCCACCACAGTCCAGCTTTGCGCCATGTAGCGTGTGGTCTGCGCTGCATGGGGTCCGTGGGGGGAGGGCAATGGGCACATCAGAAAATGTTCATCCCTTGCTATCACACAGAGACACCCCTCACTGACACTTGCTTGGGGACCCTCCCTTAGGGGCTGCGTTATGGCGGAGGGGAAATATATTAAGTAACCATTATTGGGTGTGTCCCAAATGCATATACTCGTCTCAGCTGTTGGCACAAACAGACCAACAAGGAAGAGCATGGAGCAGGTGATACTAGGAGCCTCCTTTTCTACTTGATGAAACAGAGAGACAGGGAAGTGACCCAGAAATGTCCGAACTCCAACTGTCAGAACCTAAGGCCACCGCGACCCCCCAAACCAGTGTCTTGTCTCTCCGGGGAGCCCCAGCGACTTGCCCTCCCAGGTCCTTGTAGAAGAAGACAGGCCTCTGTTATCTGTATCCCCTCCTCTTCGAACCTCAGATGGGGTGCAATTAAACAGGAAAGGGTTTGAGGGTCTTCACAACACAGCGCAGGCCTTTCAAATCCACAGGAGTCTGCGCCTTGTGTTTTGCTGTGTCAGTTCACTGCATCCTCAGAAAAACCTCACTATCCCACTGACAAAAGAGAAAGCCAGCCTCTTAGAGGTCAAGTAGAGGTCCCAGGCCTCAGAACCCCGCTGCCAGACTCAGTGGACTCTGAGCTACCACCACCTTGGCGCTGTCCCACCCTCTACACAGAGCTAAGGAAGAGAAATCGCCCCGTGTGCGGAGTTCAGTGCCTTATCCCCCCACCCCCACCCCTACCCGCACCCGCAGTAAACGGGGCTTACGCCTCCAGGGTAAGGGTGGGCAGGAAAAAACCTACCCAGCAGACAAAGAAAGAGGGGAACCCTATATTCCCATACTCTAGATTGGTTAAATGGGGGGAAAAGAGCTCTCCAAGAAGTTCAAGTCCAAAAGGCAATCGGCTTTGGTTTGCTGCCTGAGTTCCCACTCTGGATGTGGTCTTTCAAAGCGCCTGGGGCGCAGAATGTATATTTAAAGCCGTCCCTGGTGGGCACCGCCTCCCGCTGACCAGCAGGAGCGATCGCAGACCTCCCTGGCAGAACGCAGAGATTTTCAGACTCCGCTGCTGACAGTAAGACGCAATCCGGTTTCAAACACGCTGAAATGTGAGGGCGCGTGAAGCATCTGCCGGTTGGTGACATGTATACAGTGTTTGTGACGCCAAAGCCTTTAACCACGGCCCTATCCTGCTTTGGGGGAACACGTTTGCCCCATAAACGCATGTTCTCTGAAAGGAAAAGCGGAAGTGGCAATGACCTCACCCTGGGGAGACCGTGGGGAACAGAAGGCTTTACTGTTTCCACAATAAAGGGGTGTGTACCTACGGGTTATATAACTTTATTGTCTCCACAGTGAAAGGATGTATAACTGATCCAACTCTCCCACGTTATTAGTGAGATGCCATTCAGACCTTTTCTGAGCTCGTGTGCTGAGAGCAACTGGCACACCTACCAGCAGCGTGTGCAGCGGGCTTTTCGTGTACCTCCTCCTCCTGCCCCCCCGGCTACTTAACCCCTTGTTGGATGAATGGAGACTCACATCAGGGAGACTGTTCGAGGACACCGCCTCCCCGGTGGCTGGTCTCAGGATATTACTTTAGAGAACTCTGATCTAAGAAGCAGTGCCTCAGGAGAGAAGAGTATAAAGTTCCACATATTCCCTGCCGTGTCATGTCAAAGTCGCACTCTCATACATACATGCACGCTATACATACACATGCATACATATACATGCATGCGCACATGTACACACATATAAACCTATATGAATACACATGTCTACATCTATACACACACATACACCTGTACACATATTCATATATATACACATATACATGCATACACATCTGCACATGTACACACATGCATAAACCTATATGAATACATATTCCTACACCTATTACATACATATACGTGCACACATGCACTTATGCATACACATACATGTATATACACTCATACACGTGCCTGCATACATGCCCACACATATACATCTATACATGCACATATACACACACACAAGCGCACGCACACACTTTGAGCAAAGCTTCAGAAAAGTGCATGCACGCACGCTCGGGCAGTTTAGCCACGTCTGGGAAACACCTTTCCCCACCTCTGTTCCCCGAAATCTGTGAGCCGGGAGGGCGAGCTCCCCACCTTCAGCGGTCAGTGCTGGGAGCCTGGGACCTCCCCGTGGCCACAGTGACGGTGTGTGTGGTTTGCCTGAGACGGGCCTGGTTTGCACGTGTTTTCACAAATCTCCCAGTGCGGGTGACCACTCAGGTGACCCGGCCCCAGGCCTCAGCCAGACTAGCACGAGTGCTTCTCCCCATCTTCACATCCCAGCAACCACACGAGGACTTTCTGGGTGGCTGAGGGAGGGGACCTAATCCAGTCCTCCCAGATTTTCCAGAATGATCCACTGCCCTCCTATTGCAACGGGCTGAATATTTCCTAAGGGACCTTACTGATCTCCAGGGCAAACAAAAATTAGGACTATGGTAAAGAGATGTAGGACACAAGACACGTTTTTCAAATACTGTCGATCATGTGGGACTTTTCCTTTTATTATATATGACTTATTTCTTAGTAAAAAAAAAGCATTTTTATGACTAAAAGCTGATACCAAACATAGAAAGCAAAATGATGAAAATGACATCTTGTGATCCTACAGCCACAGATAACTACCACTGTGAGCATTCTGGCACGTGGCATGCTGGTCTTTCACGAGTGTGGTCCTGTGTACATATCTTTGCTATTGGTTTACTGAGTGGGAGCATTTTACACATATGCTTTGTACCATAGTGTTAAGCATTCTCTGCTTGAGCTTTTCCCCACATTATGAGGTTACAAAGAAATCACTTTGTAACCGCACGCTATTCCATTCCATATTTTAAGCATTTGGGGCTTTTTTTCCCCTCAATTTTTCACTATTATAATTTATAAACTACATGGTGATAGCTACTGTCCTATTGAAATCATACACCCATGCACAATTATTTTCTTCGGATAAATTCCTAAAAATGAGAGCAAGGGAAGGCACATAGAGTAATTTTTACATACTCTATGTGCCTTCTGAAATTGTCCCCCAAAATGTGACTGTTCTTTTTAAAAATCACCAACTTGATAAGAGAGAAGCAGCATCTTCCTGTCATGTTTTAAAATTATTATTGAGGTTGATGCCTTTCTGTATATGTTCTTTTAAGTATGTTTTTTAAATATGTTCTTATTGATTCCAGAGAGAGGAATGGAGATAGAAGCATCAATGATGAGAAAGAATCATCAATTGACTGCCTCTGTACACCCCCTACTGGGGATCGAGCCCAAATCCTAGACATGTGCCCTAATCAGGAATCAAACCATGACCTCCTGGTTCATGGGTTGACCGACACCCAACCACTAAGATACACCGGCTGGACTGTATTTTTTTTTTTATGTTTTGGTCTTTATATTTCTTCTTTTGTGATTTGCACATCTGTCTTAACTGCCATCTTTCACTGTGCTCGCCTCTGTCTTACTGATTCGCAAGTATTCATTATATAGTGAAGAACTTAACCCCAGAACACTTAGAAGAAGGTGATGCTTCTCAGTCTCTGGTCCTTATTTCTCTTCTGGGACAAGGCTCTGAATGAAGCTTAGGATGAGGAAGACGATTCTTTATTACTTAAAACCAACCCCAAACCTTTAGTGCCTTAAGAGAGCTTAATATAATAGAAACACGTATTGGAGTGACTTCATTCAATTCAGTGTTGAATTCTGTCTGTTGTCCTAAATCCCTGGCCACGTTTCTCTGTCCTGGGCTGCATGTCAGGACTTGGACTGGTCACTTCCCCTACCTCTGAGGGACACAGGACTAGCTGAGGCTCTCATGGCCTCCAGGCTTGGGGACTGGACCAACCAGTCAAGGAAGGAAGAGTCCCTCCTGCCAAGGATGGGAGGTTTGGGGGAGGGGAGCTGGAAGACTGGTGGGTTGGAAGCTTTATAAAGTCCTGCTTGGGATTCTCTTAGTCAGTCAACCACCTTTTCACCCATCCCCCAAGCCTCCCCCCCCACACACACACACACACTACCACCCTACCGCCAGGGCAGAGCACAGCATGAGGAAATACATTGCCATTCAGGGTCTTGTTTTATCCCTGGGGTGAGATCCTTCCAGCCTCACACTTCTGGGGCTCTCTATCTTACACAGATTCTTTGTGAGTACCAAACATGAGGAAATCCACGTTTGTGCAAAAGCCAGGTGACTCAGAAAGAAGTATGCCGTGAGAGATTTCTCAGGCACACCTGTCACTCGTAGAACCGCTCTGGAAATGACTCTGGCTAGACACAAGACACTAAGCTAGGGAAGATGGTCTATTTCAAAATGTAAAATGAGTCCCTCGCACTTTTATTGCAATTATGCCTTTTACCCAAATTGTCTCATTTAAGGAGGCTCTAGTCAGTGCTGCGGTAATGCGTGAATTCACAACAGAACGAGGTTAACTTTCCTCGTTCGCTCATGAAAAATGAGCGGATTGTCCCCGTTGAGATTCTTCTTTCATTTAACAAACATATTAATTCATGCTAATGAAAGATCTGCTAGGAAATTAGCTCTCGCAAACTAGATTTATCCAAAGATGAAATGGGTTCTCAAGTGAGTGGTTGATTTGCCCTATCATTGGAAAGATGCAGGCAGGAGCGAACGGCTCATTTCTGAGAGATTTTACTGAGTGAAATAGGCACGAAGAAGGGTTAGACCAGGGCAACAGATACGATCCACTCCCCTAAGATTCTGTAGGTGCACATGCTCACTTGGACAAATGTGTGGCTGCAGCTGGCACCGTTAACGAGAGAACTGCTTTGGCTAGAAGCATCCTACATCTCGTAGAGCTGTAAGTCCTCTGTATCTGCTAATCGAAGGGGAGAACGGAGGCGTGGAGGGGGATTTTCCTCCCCCATCCCCTAGGAAGACCTCCTGGGACCTCTGTAGGATGGCTTCCCCGGCCCATTCCTCTGTGGGTCAAGAATCCAGATGGGCTTTTCCTTGTGTGACCAAATCTGTGCTCCTGGCTTCCTCGTGACAGATCCAGGCACGCACAGATGCTCAAGGCTCTGATGTCATCTCTGAAGATGCCTTCCAAGGGAATCCACGTCCGACATCCCCAACATCCCATCTTACTTCCTTGGAAGGGAACCCTGTTGTCAATCTGATCAAATCAAGCCAGAAACTTTCATAAACCACATCACGGAAATAGATCCAGATACACTACTGTGTGCCGGTGAAGAAAATGGCCTGTCCTTGAAAATAGCAAGATAGCAGCAGGGGGAGCAGCCAATGAGACCTCAAGCTGGGGATCAAACTCCCAGGATTCCCTCCTTCTAATCTGGAAAATCCTGGTGGAGTTACTGAATTATCCTAACCCTCCGTTTCATTATCTGCAAAATGGGGATGTGATAAATAGGATCACAATTACATGAGGTCATCCATGTAAAGGCATGTAGCACAGTGCCACCTTGCAGTGGGTGCCTAATGCATACGTAAACAATAGAACAGAGGTTAAATTCCCTAAGTACCAATCATTATCACTCACACTTTTTATAGTACATTTTGGCCAGTTCTTGCAAACCCTACGGATTCAAAAATAATCAACGAATTCCAATCTATGCTCTCAGAGGAAGCCCTTGTCATGGGTGCCAAGTGCCATGCCCTTTTCATTGGTCAGAGAATAATCCCATCTTGTGCAATTTGTTGTTAAGAGGAATTCAGACATGTGTCTTCCTTTGAATTAACTGCTCTGTGGCCAACTTGTTTATTTTCAAGCTGGTGTGTGGAGGTCTCTCTGATGATACCCCTTTCATTGAAAGCACCTTTGTGATTATTAATAGCATGGACTTTCCTTTTTTTTCTTTTTTTAAAATATATTTTCTTGACTTTTTACAGAGAGGAAGGGAGAGGGATAGAAAGTTAGAAACATCAATGAGAGAGAGACATCAATCAGCTGCCTCCTACACGCCCCCAACTGAAGATGTGCCTGAAACCGGGGTACATGCCCTTGACCGAAATCGAACCTAGGACCTTTCAGTCCACAGGCCGACGCTCTATCCACTGAGCCAAACCAGTTTCGGCTGTAGCGTGGATTTTCTATGGCGTTGCCTGCAGTCACGATGGCTTGCAGCGATTCTTCGGAGGGTGTTCTGGTTCCTTCTGGAACCAGAGGCCTGAGGTCTGGGGAGTGACAAAGCCTTGCCCGGCCCCCTGTGCTTCTCCACGGAGCTCACCACTGCAGACCACTGCCCTGCCTGAGTCTTAGCCGTGACAATGAGCAGCAAGTTCAGCCTGAAACCCAGACCGCACCAAGAAACAGGCCAGAGAACCCAAGTCTTGTAACTGCTGCCTATGACTACCGTGCCAACCAGAGGTATGGTTTCGCTGGCCAGACCACCAAGACCAGGTGATGGCTACCTCTCTGCTGGGGTCAGAGACTGAGCTCACAGCAGTGAGCGCTCCATGTCCTGGCTTCCTTCAGAAAGCAGCTCCGGGAAATTCACGTCGGGGTTTAGCTTCCTGCCCCTACCCTCTGCTGCCCCTCGCTAACCATGAGGTGTATGCTGTGTGACCCATGGCGAGTTACTAGACCTCTCTGGTCTGAAGGTAACAGGGGAAGCTTGGTCTGGGCCAATCCCAAGGTCTTTCTCTGTTTTAAAAATTCCTTTCCTCTCTCTGAGTGGACTGGATTCTCCTTCCATGTAATGACTCCCAGGTGAACCTGGAAACCAGGCAGGACTCGGGCAAGTACACAGGGAGCGCTGACCTCCCGGAAGCTTTTAAGGCTGGGGAATGAGATTAGCGAGTCCTCTGGGTAATCCAAATCAAGTCCGCGTCATTCCCCGGGGCTGCCTGCAGCAGACACAGAGGGCGTCCAGCTCACGGGCCCATCAGTCTGAGTTTCTCTCGTGTGAAATGAAAGGGCTGCCCTTTTCCCATTTAAATGTAAGGTAATTTTTAAAAAAAAAACAGATCCTCAATGAGATTTTTTCTAATGAGAAAAAAAAATGACAAGAATGTGATAAGCCAAAATGTTAATAAGTGCTATTTCGGGGGTACTGACAGTATAAGTATCTCTGTGCATATGTTTTTCTATATTTTCCATCTCTGGTTCATTACATAATTACTCTGCAATCAAGGAAAAAAATGTTATTTTTAGAAACAAATCAATAAACGATCAAAGCTACTATTGAAAAAATTGTTTTAAATAAAGACGTTGGGAAGGACTGAAAAAAATAATGGACTGACTTTGCTGGGAGAGTCTCTGAAGCTAGTTTGTTCTAAGAGCCTGTGGATTTGTTTTCCAATCGTTTTATGAAAAAGGAGGCAGAAAGACTCTGGCAAGACATTCCCCCTGGGTCCCCAAACCAGAAATCGAGCAAAAGCTTCCTAAGGGACTTAAGTGGACTCATGAAGACAGCCAGTGTGAATTTGATTTGCCAGATCTATGGGTGTGTGTGCTTCTGTTTTGTTAACATGATGCTGGTCCGGTGGGAGAAGAAAGGGATAAACTCAGGCCACGTCCCTCTCGCAGGCCCCGCGCCTGGGAAGGGAATGGATTTCCTCCTAGGCTCTCAGAGGGAGGCTGGTGGGGGGGATGGAGACAATCCTCAGTGAAGGGTTTCTTGAGATACAGATTCCTCTTAGTTTAAAAAGGAAAAAAACATCTTTCTTTGCTTTGTCTCTTCTTGCTGCTTCCCGCACCCCAACTGCAAACACTGGTAAAACTGAACCCTTGCCAACATCCAGCTGCGCTAGAAAGTAATTTCTTCTCCTTTTTTCATCGCAGTATTCTCAAATGAGGGACGAAGTGTTCAAGTCCAACTTGGTGTGTGCGTTCATCGTTCTCCTGTTTATCACGGCGATCCAGAGCCTGCTTCCTTCTTCAAGGTAAATGCGGAAGGACACGGCGGGCAGGGGAAGGCGCTTCGCCAGCCTACGGTGCCAGCCAGCCCATCCTTTGGAGGCTCCGCATTTAAAGTAACGGGATCCAGGGCGCATGTGTGGCGATATCCGTGTCTATGCTGTGGTCTTAGTCAGCGTATAAGCTCATCCTTCCGCCAAGGCCGAGGCCTTCCCCCAGTCTTAGAGAACACAAGGACCAGGATCCCAGTAGGCCTCCCTCTCAGGTGACATCACCCACGAAGGCAACGAGGGAGTGTAACAGCTCCATCAGTGTTCTCACCTGTGAAACGGGAATGACAGTGCTGACGTCCCTGGGTCGGTGTCCCTGGGTTGGCTTAACACAAGATGTTCCTCTTCTCCGAGGCTGCCTCGCACGATGAGACACAGCCGCCCTGGAGCGGGCGGCTCTCTCTGGGGACGGCCTGCCACAGCCATCCCCCAGTTCTCTCCATCTGCCTCCCCCGGGGGCCGGGACTAATGGCGCGTCACCAGCGGGTGTGGGGGGAGATTTCCCCTCTGCCCGGAGCCCTCTGGGAGCCGGGTGCCGCACAGACCTCCCGTTCTTATCTCAGACTCCTGCGATTCCCTGCCGAGGTAGTGCCAATAGCAAAACTGCCGTTTTAACAAGGAGAAATGAATAAGCCTCCCACAGGGCGAGAGGGGCTGGAGAAAGCGCTTTCCAGCCTCCCTGAGGCTCACAGGGCAGAGGAGGCTGAGGTCTGGCTACTCCCTCCTGGTAAAGCCTTCCCCTGGTTGTCATGACGCCTGTACCCCCACCACCCGCCGTTCCGACCACATTCCCTAAGCTGCCTTTGCTGCTACAGAGGAAGCAGCCACAGGCACCCGCAGAGAAGGGGTTTTAGGTAAACTGAGTCACAGGAACAGCCCGACACACCCAGGAGAGGTGCCCACTAGACAGGAGCTACCACGGCAAGAGCTGTGGGTAGAGCTTGAAGCTCAGGATGTGGAGCTGGGAGTGAGGTCTTGGGCAAGGATGTCTTCTCCTTCCTCACATCTCTACTGCCTCCTCAGCCATGTCCTCCATGGCACAGAGCACCTGCCAGGCAAACCTTGGTGAGCACTGACCGAGCTGAGCAACTTGGAGCAGGTGCCAGCTTCGGTTCTTGGCATCGGAGCAGATGGAGAGGGAGGGCCTTTTGTAAAACCCGCCGGGAAGGGGAAAGAAAGGGCATGTGGGTGCCTCCCACACGAGTTCTGAGATCGGATCCCGGTGTCATGTTGCCTTGGCAGCAGTTGGCCTAGTGAGAAAGATGGGTAACAAAGAAAGTGCAAAAACTGTGCGACATCAAGCCAAATAGCTGATGTTCATTGCCAAGTTCCTCAATTAAAAGAATACACTAAGAACAGATATAATAAGCCCGAATGGCATGACTTAGTGGCTGAGCGCTGACCTATGAACCAGGAGGTCACAGTTGGATTCCCGGTCAGGGCACATGCCCAGGTTTCGGGCTCCATCCCCAGTGTGGAGTGTGCAGGAAGCAGCTGATCAATAATCCTCTCATCATTGATGTTTCTCTCTCTCTCCTTATCTCTCTGAAATCAATAAAAATATATATTTTTAAATATATTTTTTATTAAATTTTTACAGAGCGAAAGAGAGAGGGATAGAGAGTTAGAAACATCGATGAGAGAGAGACATCCATCAGCCACCTCCTGCACGCCCCCCACTAGGGATGTGCCCGCAACCAAGATACATGCCCTTGACCGGAATCGAACCTGGGACCCTTCAGTCCACAGGCCGACACTCTATCCACTGAGCCAAAGCAGTTTGGGCAAAAATATATTTTTAATAAAGAATGGGTACCATAAAATGTCTCCTGCCATAGTCTGTTCCTAAAACCAAGTAGAGATGTCGAGGCATTATTGGAACCCAGGGGTGAGGAAGGGCGGTCCTGGGTGTGACTGACAGCCTTCCCCAGCCAATGGGAAGTAAGCTGGAAGCCAGGTGACCGGGTGTGTTTCCCTGCAGGGCTATGCCCATGGCCATCCAGTTCTCCATCCTCATCCTGCTGCACGCGGCCCTGGTGCTCATCACCACGGCGGAGGACTACAAGTGTCTGCCGCTCGTCCTGCGCAAGACCTGCTGCTGGATCAACGAGACCTATTTGGCCCGCAACGTGGTCATCTTCGCCTCCATCCTCATCAACTTCCTGGGCGCCATCCTCAATATCGTAAGCATCGCAGGCCCGCGCACCCGCCAGTGTCGGGGTGCTCTGTGGGGGGAAGAGAGGAGGAGGAGCAGGGTTTGGGGAGCTGTAGCGTCTTGCTTTGCCTCCCTTGGTACCAGTTCCCTCCAAGTGCCAGCCCCAAGCTTAGGGACAGAGCACAAAGGTGCGGCCGCAGCCAGAAGCGGGCATGTCACTGGGCAGATCCAGTGGGAGGAGGTTCGCTCTGCCAAGGCTTGCTCCAGACTCCCTGCAGTCCCTGCCCTGTCACTGGCTCCTCGGTGGCAGTGGTTAGTCCCCGTGCGTTCGGTGCCACCTGCTATGTGCCACGCACTGAAGGAGGAGCCGCGCGCAGTGCGGTTTTTCGTATTGAATCCTCACTGAACCCCGTGAGGTAAGTCTCATTATCCCCACTGTACGGCTGAGGAAACTGAGGCTCAGAGACAGGAAATAACTTGTGATCACGGTCTGTCTGACTCCATGGCTCACGCGCCTTCTCAGCTGCGGAACTGTCTCTCTGGGGCTGGGAGCGGGCCCGGGGGAATAAGGAGGGGTCCTTTGTTTGTTGAGCATCCGCTGTGGGCGACAGGTAGGTATTACCGTTCCCACCTCAGGGACGAGGACACCGCACCTCAGGGAGGTTAAGCATCTTGCCTGTGGTTTCCTAAAAGCTCCCATCGGATGCGACCCATCCATCGAATTCCGATGCATCTCCCGCTGCCCTATGGATCCTTGTTTTCAGTTTGGCGATCCGTGTGTTCATGATTTCACCTTCTCTCTGGAATGGTACCGCGATAGCTGGAGGCACTGTCTGTGTAAACCCGAGCAGTCTGCGTGGTCTCTGACGTAGGGACCGAGCGGAGGACCGGAGGGGGTTGTCTGAGCCCAGGGCTGGAACGTGGCATGTTGAGAGAGGCTAGCGGAGGCGTCCTCTGGTGGCTGAAACCATCCCGTGCCCCTTGGGTCGGAGCAGGGCATCTGCTTTAGGACACACCTGCTTTAGGCTGTTAGGATGAGCCGCTGGAAACGCATAGGGGAGGCAGAGACAGAGGAAAGAGGAAAATGAGGAGAGGATTACATGACCTGGAATGTAGGGTACAAGTTGGCCTAGTATTTACTTAGAGCAGTGGTTCTCAACCTTCCTAAGGCCGCGACCCTGGCATCCAGTTCCTCATGGGGTGGTGACCCCCAATCATGAAATTTTGCTACTGTGATGCATCGTGATGTAAATATCTGCATTTTCTGATGGTCTTAGGCGACCCCTGTGAAAGGGTCATTCGACCCCCAAAGCGGTCGCGACCACAGGTTGAGAACCGCTGACTTAGAGGCTACACTGCCCAAGCTCTACAGCCGGCCTTGATGGGATAAGCAGGGGACTCCTGGTCTAATTAAATTCAGCGTCACCTAAGTATTTGACAGGAGCTTGTGGCACTTGAACGTGGACGTGCAGAGGACCGCTGCTCACAGCGTTCAGAGTCGTAGCTGGGACCTTGACCTTGACAAATCAGATACTTCTGGGGTGCAGAATGGGGCGATCCGCCCAGGGACTCAGGGGGCCAGCCAGGCCACAGGGGTGTGGGTGGAGGCTCTGAGGCGTTGGAGTCAGATAGACCTGCGTTCCAATCTCAGCCCCACCGCTTGGCGGCTCGCTGACCCTGGACAAGTTGCTTTACTCCTCCGAGCTTCCTGTTCTTCAGCTGCAGCTGGGGATAAGAGAGCAGCAGCGCCCCACGGGGATGCTGAAGGAGTGTGGTACCAAGTGTCTGGCACACAGGAGGTCCTCAGCCGACGGTGGCTGTTCCTTTCTGAGCGCCATGAACAATTCTGGGCTAGAATTTCCCACCGCCCCAGTGCTAAGCGTCTGTAGGGAACACGGGCCCCTCAGGTCCCTAAACATCGCCCAGCTGCGGATGGCCTCTCCCGCCGTCCACCTGCTCTCTTCTGAGCCCGCGGGCACACGCCGGTGACCTCCGTGAGGGGGCCACCGTGGGACCGCTGTCCTCACCGGGCTGCCAATGCCCTGCTGAGCCAGTGCTCCCTTTGAAGTGAAAGAGGAGACCCCGCTGGCGTGCCAGGCACAGTGAAGCCTCGGCGCCCGGCCTGCCCACGCTCTGGCCCAGGCCCGCCGCTAGCACAGGACGCCTTTGCCAGCACTCACACTGATTTGTTGTTCCTGTGTTTTTTTGTTTTTTTGTTGTTGTTCTTTTTTTTTTTTTTAATCCGCAGCTGTGGTGTGATTTTGACAAGTCGATACCCTTGAAGAACCTGACTTTCAATTCCTCAGCTGTGTTTACAGATATCTGCTCCTACCCAGAGGTATTTATTCACAAGCCCCTTGGCAAGCCTTGGCCCTAGACGTGCCCACCAGCTCCCGGCAACAGGAGCGGGGAAGGGCCTCCGAGGGCGCCCAGCGGCCTGTTTCCTTCTTCTGCCTCTTCCTCCTCCTTTGTCCGTCTCCCCCTTCCCTGCCTCTCCTTCTCTCCTGGTCTCCTCTGCCTTCCCCTTTCTCTTCCTGCTCCCTCCTCCGCCTCTTTCCCATCGCTGCCTTTCCCCGTGTCTCTCCTCCCTCTTCCTTCTCCTCCATGTCTTCCCTCTTCACCTGTCATTTCCCTCTTTCCCTCTGTCTCCTCCTCCCTTATACATTTCTACCGACTCATCTTAAGATCCTAAGGCAGAGGTGCCCTGTCATCAAAAGAAGACAGAGAACGGATTATTGCTCAATGGGTGTTTGCTGTATTGGAAAAGGAAAGCTGGAAAGATGGATGGATGGAAGGAAGGAAGGGAGATGGAAGGAAAGGAGCAGAGAAGATGGGGGAAGGAAGGAAGAAGAAATGGATGGAAGGAAGGGAGGAAGAAAACAGAAAGGAAGAAAGGGAAGGGGAGGAAGGAAGGAAGATAGGGAGGGAGGAAGGGAGAAAAAGACCGCCAGGCCGGTGCAGGGGGGGGCAGGAAAGTGAGCCTCACATCCCCAGGCCCGTTGCTAGGGTCAAGGACGCAAGCCATCAAGTCCTCAGGTCGGCACAGGGGGTGGGGACAGGACCCTCACATTCTGGGCCCATTGCTGGGGGCCGGGACCTGAGCCTCATGTCTCTGGGCCGGCACAGGGAGCAGAGATGCAGCCTGCTGATTGGTTGTTACGTGACAGCATCCCAACCAATTTGCATATTATCCTACTATTAGATGAAACGAGAGCTTAGAAAGCACCTTGCTCAGTGCCAATGCTGTCTGACTCCCGTTCTTCCTCACCCCTTTCCGTTCCTCCTTCTTTCCATCCTTCTCTTTCTACCTCAGTTATCAAGACTCAATACTGCAATGCCAACCATGTCTGGCTGATCCTGAGCCCATACATGGGAACCAGGCTCAGTCCCGAGGGAAGAACTAGGCTCATTCAGGGAAGTTCGAGCTGCACAGGGCAGAGCATGTGCTCTGAGACTCCCTCCCCCAAGTAATGAGTGAGATCCGAGGTCATGGACTCCTTGGGACACCAACTCCCCAAGAACTGGGTTTGGAGGACTTGAGGAGAGCCCCAAGAGGCAGTGAGTTGGCCAGGAGTCGGACATTCAGAGCTAGGCAGAAGCTGGTTTCACTCCCAACGGAGCCTCTTAACTTGCTGGCAGCAGAATCCTGAATGATTCTTACTCTCTCTGAACCTCAGCTTCCTTGTCTGTACAGTGGGAAAAATAATAGCTTCTTCACGTGGCTATTGTGGAGTTAAGGAACAGCACGTTCTCATGGTGACTACCTAGAGCAGTGGTCGGCAAACTGCAGCTCGAAAGCCACTTGCGGCTCTTTGGCCCCTTGAGTGTGGCTCTTCCACAAAATACCATGGCCTGGGTGAGTCTATTTTAGAAGAAGTTTAAGTTTAAACAATTTGGCTCACAAAAGAAATTACAATCGTTGTGCTGTGGATATTTGGCTCTGTTCACTAATGAGTTTGCCGACCACTGACCTAGAGGAGCTAGCAAATGTTGTATTTCTCACATGATGTCTGGCATGAGTAGATGTTCAGGAACTACTTAATCTGTGCTTCCGTGTCATTCTAGACTGGGGGTGGGAGAGGTGGGGAGGGGACCTTTTTTATGTCAAGGGCCAGTTGGATATCATAACATCATTTGCAAGCCATACAAAATGATGTACTTAAAAATCAGCCTGCGATATTTGGTCAAACATTTAATGAACTCGATCCTCATGCCTTGGCAGAGCCAGACCACATGATTTTGGGCGCATTATACGGTCCTTGGGTCAGACATTCCTCACCCCCGTTCTAAACCAGCACTCTCTACCCTGGGCCCCCAACCTGAACTCCCAAGCTCAGGACCGCAGCACTCATGGTGGGTAGGCTTCCGGATCACAGAGTTTCATCTCTGTGCCTCAGTTTCTTTATCTGTAAAGGAGGGTAAAAGTAGTACCTTCCTCATGGGTTGCTGTCAGGATTAAGTACATTCATGCATGTAACATGTTTAGAGCAACACCTGACCCAAAGGATCTGCCCATTAAAGGTCATCTGTGATTATTTATCATCTCTAGCACAAGCTTCTGAGCCTGAACTGCCCACACATGTTTACTGCAAGCGACATACCTGTATCAGTGCGGACATATCATGTGCACTGTGAAACATACTCAAAAACAGGAATGTTAAAAGGTGAGATAAAATAAACAAATCAGGGTTTCATACTGTCCTCCCACAACCAAAGAATCACCTTGCTCAGGGTCAGCAAACTATGCCCACAGGCCAGGCTCTGCCAGCCACCTGTGTTGTAAATAAAGTTTTACTGGGCACAGCCGTACCCATTTCTTGCCAGTTTCCTCTGGCTGCTTCTATAGGATGTTGACAGAGTTGAGAGGGCACAACAGAGATGGTGTGGTCCACTGGGCCAACACTCTTCACGGCCCGGCTCTTTAGAGACCATATACTGATGCCAGCGACCGTTACCTCCCGGGAGCAGGCATCCCACTGGTCAGAAAGGTGGGCAGCCGGGCTGTGTCCATCCCCCGCTACTATGGTGACGCCATTTGCTCCACCGCTGGCCATCTGGATGTCTGTGGCTGTGGTTCCCTACCTGAGGATCTGTCTCGAGAACTGGAAGGAATCAGACATTCAACCCTCCTCAAAGGCTTCATCTACACACCCCTTCCCACCCCTCACAAGTGAGTCTCCAAGCAACTGGCTTCATCTCCCTGAGCACTGTTTCCTCCTCTTTGGCTCTGACCCCTGGTCCCATAAGAGACGATACTCAGTCCAGAGGCCTGTTATTCGACTGCCTGATATGACCTACACAAAAGAGGCTGCTGCGATGATAGTGCCAAGCAGGATTTCCTTCTGAACCGGAGCTTGCCAGTTACTAAAGAAGGCGTGAAGATGCAGGAAATGTCAGCGAAGACAGCCATGTGCCAACTCTGAGCGGAGGAGCAGCCGAGGGGGAGCAGAGAGCACAGGTCGGCAGAGTGAATGCAGATCACACGCACAGACCCACCATGTCATTATCTCAGGCAACGGAAGGCGGTTCGCAGGCGGGAAGACCATCTTAGCATGCAGGCCCTTGATTACAGGCTCCGGCGGATCTGGATACACAGCTCACTATCTTGCAGGAGCATTCGGAGCTGTCAGGCGTTTTAAAGGGCCCCTGGCCCGTTCCCCGTGGAGTGTAATTACCTGTGTCTTCGCATCCCGGTGCTTCTGTTCCCATTTCCTTCCCGTGCTTTCGGGGCCCACCCAGCCTTTAAGCCCCCCTTTGCCAAAAGGCATTCTCTGGAGGACCCAGTCCCTTCAGACCTCTTCCTGCCATTTCACAGACCCGCTGGCATGGTCTTCGAACTCATACTTGGTCCTTTCTGCAACGCATTGATCTGCCTAGAACATTCCTCCCAGCCCGTCACATTTATAAACTGTTTTGAGGACAACTGGCAATATTTACAGGTATTCAAGATTACTCAGGGGACAGAGCCCACAGTGTGTACTTAGTAATTTTTCTTAAAACACACACACACACAGAAAAACACACAAAAGCCAGTCAGAGAAAGACAAGTATCACATGGTTTCACTCATATGTGGAATCTAATGAACAAAATAAACTGATGAGCAAAATAGATCCAGAGACACAGAAGCATGGAACAGACTGTGGAATCGCAGGAGGAAAAAGGGGGTGAGTGGGTGGAAAGAGATCAAAGAACTTGCCTGCATATATGCATAAGCAATGGACATAGACAACAGTGCAGTGAAGGCCTGGGGCACGGGTTGGGGGGTGGGGCTAGAAGGGGACAATGTGGGGGGAAAGGGTATACCTGTATTACTTTCAACAATAAAGATAAATTTTTTAAAAATAAAAGGCATAAAGTAGGAGGGGGGAGGTATATTTCCAATGAAGTAGCAGAGAGATATTTTACCTTCGCCTGAAACTACTAAAAGCAAACTAACTGGGCATCAGACAGTGACCCCCGAAAAGCCGGCAGCCCGTGGAGTGAGCCCTGTGGTGCCTGAGCCGTGTGGGTGCTGTCGGCCCGCTTTCAGGCTGGGGCTCAGGCTGGGGACTGGGGGAACCCAGGTGGAGCTTTGTTTTGGAAGACAGAGCTGAGAGGCTGGGGGGCCCAGGGACTAGGGTTTGCAGGACAGAGGGGAGAGAGCTGCACCGAGGAGCTCAGAGTCCACAGAGGGTTCCATCAGCGCAGGGGAGGGGACCACCTGTGCTTGAGGAAGAACCGTCTGGAAGGATCCACCTGGGGCTCGCACCGTGCTGGAAGGGTTTTCTGTCTGTTTTCTTTTTCCTGCCAGCCAGAATGAAAACCTCGTAATTCAGGGGCATTAGGTAGGATCATCAGGAGGGCCGTGCTGGGCAGAGTGCAAGCATTACCCCTAGCATCTGTCACTGGGCCGCTTTAAAAATTAAGTAAGACGAATGTATGAGGTCATTCATGGAGGACCTGGCAGAGTGCATACCCAATAAATATCCAGTTTTAATTTATTTCTATTATAATTTTGTTCCTTACTTCTTCTCCTGTCTCGTGTCCCCATCACATGAGCTCACACTGCTGCCAGGACATTCCACAGTGAAGTACCGTTGGCATTTCCGTGCCTGCTTCACCTATTGGGCCGGCTACCTCTTAGCTTTGAATTCCCAGGACCTACCACCACGCCTTGACTACAGCAGGCACTCCATAAATACTCATTGCATTTAGATTTTTTTAATATATATTATATTGACTTTTTACAGAGCGGAAGGCAGAGGAATAGAGTTAGAAACATCGATGAGAAAGAAACATCGATCAGCTGCCTCCTGCACGCCCCCTACTGGGGATGTGGCCGCAATCAAGGTGCATGCCCTTGACCGGAATCGAACCTGGGACCCTTCAGTCCGTAGGTCAACGCTCTATCCACTGAGCCAAACCGGATTCGGGCGAGAAGTTATAAACAATTTACTTAAGCTTGGTGAGCCTCAGTTTCTTCACCTGCAAAGTGGAAATTATGATTCTCACCATGAATGATGTTAGTTTGAAAATTATAAGAGAAAGCGGGTACACAGAGCAAAGCACTGCCACCGAATGGGTCTTTGATAGCACAGGTCTGATTCTTTTTCCCACGGAATAGTCAGAATCTAAACCAACCATCCGGAATGCGATATTGGGATGCTTCTGTCAGGGAAATAGACTGAGGAGCTTCCTTCGAAGGCTGACATCTATGAGCTGAAATCTATTAGTCTAATAGATGGGAGCTTCTGGAATAATCCAGCCAGTGAGTGGCTCTCCACTGGCCATTGGAGCAGGCATTTCTAATCCAGGCGACAGAGGCCATGCTGGGCTAGAAAGGGCGATGTTCAGGAATGAGGCCGAATCCAGAAGCAGCTGGAGATGCGCGGGAAAGCTTCTCAGAGAGGATGCAGAGTTTGTCGGAGGAGTGAGGCTCAGTGGCCCGGATGAGACTTGAGAGACAGCGCACAGGGACCGCGAGGCACTGAGGCCCGTGAGAGCAGGCCAACGGCTGGTGGCAGTGAGGGAGGGACACACGTCGGGGTTGGCACAGTGCCAGGGCATCCGCTATGTGATGCCTGGAGAGGTTGGCTGTTCCGAAAGGAGAAGAAACTTGGGCGGAATGGGGAGCAGTAACAGGGCTTCAAGTGAAGGAGCGACATGATCTGGTCTGTGCTTTAGAAACCCTGGGCAGAATGACAGTCTGCATTCGGGGGTACGGGGAGGCGGGCAGGAAGCAGGCAAAGCTGCCAGAACACCGTTCAAAACCTGTAGCTGAGAACTAGACAGAAGCAGGTGGAAGGAGAAAGCTGGCCGGCTGTGAGGTCCAGGCAGAACGTGGACTCTAACTTGGGATGACCTGGCTGTGGAATGGGGGAGGGGAAGGAAGGCACAAAGGTCAGATCAAGGTTCCTGGCTGAAGGAATGGGGTGAAAGCCCCACCCCACCCCAAAAAGACAGGGAACAGAGTCTCGGGGAGGCAGTAGTGGAATGAGGAGTTCCATGTGGAGCTGCTGAACTGAGGATGGCTGAGGCCTCCACACGGAGATGCTCAGCAAACATCTGTACGAGGAGACCTGGCGTCCCGGAATTGGAGCGTGAACCCCCACCTTCCCGCTGAGCCTGACCGCCTGCCTTCTCTGCTTCCAGTACTTCGTCTTCACGGGCGTGTTGGCCATGGTGACCTGTGCGGTCTTCCTCCGACTCAACTCCGTCCTGAAGCTGGCCGTCCTGCTCATCATGATCGCCATCTACGCCCTGCTGACCGAGACCATCTACTCGGGGCTCTTCCAGCGCTATGACACCCTGAACCACAGTGGAGAGTAAGTGCCCCGCTCCCTGTGGGATGTGGGACCACTGGGAAAACCTGGGGACCACTTGAAGGTGAATGTATTTCTCAGCTGAGGCACTCGCTAGCTTACAAGTCTCGGCAAAATCTCTAGCTTTCAGTTTTATCGTTTATATTCATTACAGATTCGGCAAAATCTCTAGCTTTCAGTTTTATCGTTTATATTCATTATAGATTAATAACCGAGTTAAAGTTTGGACCGAATCACAGTTCAGGTCTCCTAATAATTTATGACTCCTTCACCTTTAACAGATCCCAGACTTATAGGATCTGATTATAACTTGACTGCAGCAATGTTGATAAGAGTGGACATTGTCCACTTAACGGACCCCAAAATATTAACTATTGTTTTCTCTGGATGGTAGGCTTAAGGACAATTTTATTGTTTTCTTTGTGAATTTTTAACAGCTTCCAAATTCACTACAGTTGGCATAAATATTTCTATAATGAGTAACACTCAAATTAAGTACTAATTTTTATGAGACATCTGACAAGATGTCTCTAAAGATTGTTGTTGCCCTAAAAACGACATTATCCCACATGTGTTTCACTTAATTATGTTCTTTTCTATTAACACAGGGAGGTGGTGGTATTAATTCCGTTATTTTATTAATACAAATAAATTAGTTCAAAATGTCCTTAGTTTTAGTCTCTACCATCTAATACCGAGCAAAGGATCCTAATTTTGTATGATTTCAGCCTATAATCATAGAAGCCACACACATTTTTTTCTCCTGAATTCAAATCACCATTCTTTCCGGATGTTCCTAAACCTGGCTGACTTTCTATGCATCTCCTGCGGTCTACACTCAGGCCGTATTTTTTCCATCTGAAGTATGTCAGAAAGCCTCAAAGACCATTCCTAATTTCCTTTTACTCTCCTTCTGAGTTTGACCTAGTCATCACTGCTTTCAGGATGATTCAAGAGGTATTTATGTTTCCTCTTGAAAGTGTGTTTTCAGTGATAAATTCTCGGGCTTAAAAAAAGCATCTGCATCACAAAGAAAAGGATATTAGAAGTGCCAACAGAGCAGGAGTTCCGGCTGCATTCAGGAGGGGCTGAATAAATGACATTTCCCATTCAAACTAAGCCGGGTGAACCAGTGATTTTTTTTTTTAAGCACCACTGCCAGGAGCAAGATCATGAGCTGGGAGCTGTGTGGGTGGAGAGAGGGAGGGAGACAAGGACCATGCACCATGCTCAGCACATCACCAAGATTTGCCCATCTACTCCTCCAATTATGGAGGTAAATGCTATGAGAGTCTTTCACAATGGGCCGTGAACTGAAGCTCAGAGGTAGAGAGTGGCTTGTCCAAGGTCAAACAGCTGCTCATTCACAGAGCTGAGATGGGAACCTGGGCTTGCATGAGTACAAAGCGCATGTCGTTCATTATTTTTTCAGGAGTCCTCAGACTTCAGGGGCCAAAGAATCAAGTGACATATAGAGAAAAGAGTGGTACAAAAATCTCCCTATTGCTCCCCCCAAAATAAGCACTGTAGTGACTCCGAGTGAAGAAATGAATGAATGAATGAATGAATGAATGAATGAATCCTAGTCCTGAAATGCTGGCTGGCAATATGGGGCTCACAGTCCCCCCTCTTCACGTCAGCACTGGTGGTAGGAACAGCTCCAGTAGATCTGCGCACTTCTGCTCACTGCCTGTGGCCCCAACTTGACATGTGACATTTACTTACATTCCTCAGTCTAGACTCTATAGAGGCTTATCAACCGCTAGCTCAGCAAGATGTATGTCCCATCCTATAAAGCCCACCTCACCCTGACCTTCTAAGACTCGCCATCCTTTAAGACTGAGCTTTTGAGTCCTCCTAAGCTACCTTTTATTCATTCCTATGGCAACAAGGATATATTCCTACTATGGAGTCTGTCATGTTGCAAAACTATTTGTCTGATTCTCTCTCTCTTTTTTTTTTAGTGGACTCTTTTGAGCACAAAGACAATGTGCCTTCTTCATTTGTGGATCCCAGCATGTCCCTGGCATGCAAATGCTCAACAATTATGTGATTTGCTGGGGCTATAGAGAAGCAACACAATAATGAGTACCATCTATGATTAGCATCTCATCTCTTAAAAAGGCAGATGGAACTAGAAATTCATAACTCTGAATTCCTCCCCATGAGAAAGCATATTTCCACCCCTAGACGCCCGTTCCACCGAGAGCGCTGAGCTGGGCCTGGCTCTGTAGAAGCCAGAGGGTCTTTTAGCATAAAGCTTGGCTGTGCCGCCCCAGCTGGTCTCCAGCAAGAAGAGAAGAGGGCAAGGTGGCATGGGCGGGGTGCGGCCACGTTAACACTCACTGCTTCTTCCTCTAAACACTGCATCTCATCATCTCCCGTGGCCCCGCTGTGTCCCTCAGCCACTCCAGAGTTAAGTTATTCTGAGTGAGTTCTGAGTTTCTGTGAGCTCATGACTGGGAGGCGATGAAACAAGCGAGTGACGTGATCTGGCTTTAGTGAGAATAAATATTCTGGCCGCCATGTAAGAAGATAGATTGTAGACGGTAACATGATGGGGCTCCTAGGGATCATGGCAGCTGGACTCAATTGCAGGAGGAAGAGGGGGAAGAGTGGGCAGGATTGGATAACGGAGGGGTGATGCCTGGCTCCCAGTTTTGTTTTCGGTTTTGGCTCAAGCACCTGGGTGGATGGAGGAGGGGGCAAGAGATGGAGAAACCTGGGGGTAAAGCAGGAGGTGATGGGAAGCAAGTCACAAGGTCCACAGATGTCAAGTGCAGCACAGGCAATCTATCAATTTAAAAGCCTAAGCAACCGTTATGGGGGGAAAACCGGAACAACCGGTTTTCGCTAACTACCAGCAGATGCTCAGTGCAGGAGCTGCCCCCTGGTGGTCAGTGCACTCCCACAGGGGGAGCCACCGCTCAGCCAGAAGCCAGGTTCAGGGCTGGCAATTGCAGCTGCCACAGAATCTGGAGGTGGCAGCAGGCGCAGTGGGCCAGGATGAGTGTGGGTAGCATGGTGCCTGGCCCTAATTCAGGCTCCTCCCTGGCCGCCTGCCGCTTGGCGCACTGCTACATCCCCCAAGGGGTCCCGGACTGTGAGAGGGATGTCTGACTGCTGGCTTAGGCCCCATCCCAGTGCTGTTCTCTGTAAAAGGCAGTCAGTCTGAACAACTCAGTGACGCAGGGAAGCGCAGGGAACTCAGGGGGAGCCTGCCTCCGCACTTGACTCACACTCGATGGTGTTCGCAGGGCAGACCCTGGTGGCCCAGCCTGTGCACACGCAGCAGCTGCTGAAGCTCAAGCAGCAGGCCATCCAGACGCAAGTGGCAGGCGGACATCCCCCAAGGGGTCCTGGACTGCGAGAGGGTGTAGGCCTGGCTGAGGGATGCCCCCTGCACCACCTCCCCCACCGACTCCAGTGCACAAATTTCATGCACCGAGCCTCTGATACTGTCAATAATAGTTTCATAACTATGACAGTGCATAGTGGGTACTGGAAATAACTGGTGGGGGGGGGTCACTGTGTAGAGTATATAATAGGCCCTACAGCAGTGGTTCTTAACCTGTGGGTCACGACCATTGGAAAACACAGATATTTACATCACGACTCATAACAGTAGCAAAATGACAGTTATGAAGTAGCAACAAAAATAATTTTATGGTTGGGGGTCACCACCACATGAGGAATGTATTAAAGGGCCGCGGCATTGGGAAGGTGGAGAACCACTGCTCTAAATGCTAGATTCCACAGGCTTCCCCCAGGTGTGGCCTAAGTGACCTCATGCCAACAGATTTCTGAATTAGCCTAAGTGGAAACCGCCTCCCCCACCCCCCGATCCCGAGCTGCCTCTATGATCTAGCAGGTGCTTTTCTTTTACCCCGCTCCTTTCTGAGCCTCAGTTTCTGATCGCATGTCCCTGAAGTCCCTTCATGACTACCATTTGCCTTCCTTCTTCCAACAGAGATTTCCTGGGGACCAAGGAGGCGTCGCTGCTGCTGATGGCCATGTTCCTCCTCGCGGTGTTCTACCACGGACAGCAGGTAATGGGACCTTCTGCTCGGCCTGCCTTTGGTTGCCTGGCATCTGCTGCTGCCGTAAAGCTGGCTCTTCTTTGCAGCACAGGACTAGTAGCTGCCTGCAGCAAGCTGTGATTCCCAACTAATCAATTTCTAATACAGGCCACTTCATAAAACATGAAGCTGGAGAAGATAGTACACAATACGGCTTAAGGATAGCTCTTTCACAGAGACCATTGTCCTTAAAACACACACACACAAACACAGAGCTTTTGAGTTCTGCTTGAGGGAACGGATCTCTCCCAGTTCCGTGGCTGGATAAAATTGTGACTATCAGAGCTATGCATACAAACCCTTGGGTACCAGGCCAGCTGACCCAGGGTTCTAATCCCGCCTCTGCCTCTCAGCAGCTGGTGGCCATGGACATGTTGTTTATCTCCCTGAGTCTCAGTTTCCTCATTTCTAAAGGTAGGCGCACCTCAGCGGGGCATTTGGAAGAATCGTGTCTTCATTATTGCGGGCAGTGTTCTGCTCATGGCCTTCCGTAAGCAGAGGAAGTGCTTCATCACTGATGGGTCCCGAGCAGATAAAGCGCCTACTGTAATGCCACTTCCCTCGGAGCCTCTCCTCTGCCCGGGTCTGGGAGGCACTGTGCACAGCACTGGCCAGAACCCCATCCCTGGCCCCAAGGGTTCCAGTCTCTCAGAGGAGAGCGGGCCCCAAATAACGCCACAGGGCGTGGGCCGAGTGGGGAACAGGCTGCCCAAGGACCTCAGGAGTCGGAGGGGCGAGAAGATGTTCTGCATGGAGCCTCTCACCCGGTGTCACCTGGGAGTCGCCTGCTGTCCCCAGGAGAACTTCTCCATGCAAACCGAGACTGTGGACGCGGTAATGTCATCCCTGGCGGGATCCCTACCCGCCGCAGAGCCTCACCTGCCGGCCCCCTGCTCCCTCTAGACTCCTGTCCTCTTTCTTCGGTCTGTGCGAACTTCCAAAAGAGTAACCAGAAAGAAGAAGAAGAAAAAAAAGATAACAGGAAGACATCAGCTAAAGCAGAAATAGAAACAGATCACTGAGAAATCACCATGGAAACGGGGAGCCAACGAACCCTGAGAAGCCAGGGAGGAAACAGCCCAAACCTCAAGAACCCAGAGCCGATTGTAATAAAGGGGGTGGCGAGGTGCAGGCAGGGAGGGAAGATGATAGAAAGCTTGGCAAGCAAGATAAGCGGGGAGGGTTCACAGGTACGAGCTCCTACTAAGTGCCTAGCACTTCACCCCCACTTCTCACTCCCTCAAGCACCGCACCCTGAAAGGCAGTGACTGTCAACCCCGCTTCACAGAGGAAGGAGGCAGGGCTATGCAGCTCCAGCTCGGGAGCAAGAGATAGACTTCCAGCCCAGGCCGCCCCCCGGGCCCACCCCTCCCGCTTCCCAGCTGGAGGAGAACCGAGAGGAGGGTGTGCAGAGCGACCCAACGGCAGCCCTGCGTTAGACTCCGACTTGTTTCTCCATTTAGTTTTATACTTAAGTATTTCCGTGATGCTAAAGTCAAGTTTGTAAGACAACATATGATTTAAAAGTTTGAATCTATCCCTTTTCCTCCACTTTTTCCCCTCCCTTCTTCATCTCACTGGTGATTTTTTTTACTTCCATTTTTCAACAAATAAAATCCCCCCAAATGGAGGGAGAGGAAGAGATGGAGAAAGAGAGGTAGGGAGGGAGGGAGAGAGAGAGAAAAAGAAAGAGAGAGAGAGAGATACCTCCCTTCCTGAGACCAATGGAGGCATACTAAGCACACATTTCCCCACCTTGGAGACAGTCCATCAAAGTACAGAGAAACAGTCCTCATTTCTTTCCAGAGCTGCGCACAGTATAGTTCATTCAGCCAACAAAAGGAGCGCTTGGTTTGCCTCCAGCTTCTGCAATTACAAATTCTGCCGAACGGATAACCTGCGGCCTCTGTCATTCCACGCGGCTGCCATCCGCTGAGACTTTCACGTAAGACAAAGAAACGAGCTGGGGTGTTTTAAGCCTTTGAATTCCAGGCAGCCGACCCTGTATTTAACGGTGTGGTATAGCGTCCAACAGCCCGCGGCTCTGGAATTCTGACAGCCGCCAGCTGCGGTAAAGAAGCGAGGTGCCTTAGAAAGGAAGCTGTCGCCCAGCCCGCACCCCGGGAGGCTGGGCCCAGAGGGAGTGCGTGGGTCTGAGACCTCCCGGGAGCCACGGGCTTCAGCTGTCACTTCCTGTGGAATTCCTCTTCCCATCATCCTGCGAGGCCGCTGGCGGTCCCCCCACCTTCAGGGATGAGGCACCTGGGATGACACCAGCAGCCCCGGTCACGGGATATGAAGTGGGACCAGGACGCGAAGCCATACGTGTCTCACAACTCAACCCGTGACTCTTCCGTTGCTAGCTCGCTGACTTCTTCCCTATTGCCTAGTGAATGGACTTAGCAGCGCTTCCATGTCCACTTAAAAATGGCCAAGATGGTAAATTAGGTTTATGCACTTACACCATTTTTAAATAATTTAAATGTTATAATAAAAATAGCATAGATACATAGATACATGTGTATGTATATATGCAAGTATGTCTGTGTATATGTGTGTGTGTGTGTGTGTGGCTTCTTAGCATACTGTTTACCATGTAGTCGGCCCTCACAAATGCCCTTTGTACACCAAATGCTTTTCCTTATCACAGCGTGCCTGAAGGATCGCTGAGTGAGGTCCACCCACTGCCAGCATTATTCAGACTCTAGGGGTGGGCTGTGGAATGAAACTCAAATCCTGGCTTCCCACTAACGAACGTGTGACTTTGGCCAAGTTACTTCACCATGTTTGCTTCCATGTTCTCGTGGGATTGATCATAATGCTTCCTATGAGGGCTTTTGTATGAATGAAAGGAGCGAGGACACGTATATTGCTTAGAACAAGGCCTGGAATGATAATGAGCACCAACTAAGTGTTAGCTGGATTGATAACTGTAACTTTCCATTGAGGCAGGAAGTAGTGATTGGACACCTGCCCTGGGCCAAGCAGGTGGCTCCATGGTAAGGACGCAATGCTGAGCATGGAAAGGACCTGGCTTCATAGCACCTGCCAGCCAGTAGAAGACAGGGCATTAGCCAATAGTCACACAAACGATCACAGTTACAGGTACCGTCATGCCAGGAAGGAAAGGGGCACAGCGTGTGAGACTGGATCGTCCTCTGATCTCTTGTGTCAGGCAAAACGCCTCCCCCGATGCCCGGAAGTGGCTCTGTTTTGCTCAGGAAGGTTCCTGAGAAGCTTCTCCCCCATGCCACGCGTGGGCCCGCGGCCTGCCTGCCTACCTGTCTCCCTCTGTCTCTCCCGCACTGCAGCTGGAGTACACAGCCCGCCTGGACTTCCTGTGGCGGGTTCAGGCCAAGGAGGAGATCAACGAGATGAAGGAGCTGAGGGAGCACAACGAGAACATGCTCCGCAACATCCTGCCCAGCCACGTGGCCCGCCATTTCCTGGAGAAGGACCGGGACAACGAGGTGAGCGGGCTCGTCTGGCCGGCGAGAAGGGGTGCTGGGGGTGGGCTGAGTTGGACACAGGGACCCCCAGCTCTGGGAAATACCCGTCCTGGGAGCACGTAGCGGTGGGGATCATTCCTGACACTTGGTGCCAGCCCCCTGAGACTGCCCAGCACTGTGACATATACACCCCGCCTCCCTTCCAGCCCCGGGTCCCACGTCGGTAAGATGACAGAATGAGATGTCCGTTGCAAAGCTGAACTGGAATTGTGAGGTTTTACATACATATGAGCACAGACCACCTGCTTGTCGTGGCTGGCAGCGGCAGGTGTGGTCAGGGGAAACGCTCAGGGGCTGGCTGGCTCGCTGGTTGGTGGGCTGGCTTCTTGGTTTTGATCTGGGACTGGATGCCTGTAGGCATGGAGTGGGCTCTCCAGTGTACCCATCTGCACCTGCCCCTTCTGGCGCATCGAGACATGTGGGTCTGTGATCCCTGCCTGAGGCTGAAGCTGGGTGAGACCTAAGGGTCCCCCCCTCATCCAGGCAGCACAGAACGACCATGGGAAGGAGCTGAGCGCATGAATAACCTGCTGCTTGAACAGCCAGCTCTTGGTGAACCGGCCCTGGGTGCAGTGCGAGGCGCTCCCACCCTCCTCAATAGATGGCACTCTCTGGAGTTCGGTTCAGGCCCCGTTTCCTCAAGACTCCCAATGTCAGGAGCTCTGTGGCTGGAGCTTCGTGACGAAGCCAAGGACGCAGAGGGAATGGTGATGTGGGTCACCCGTGACCTCCAGAAGAAGAGATGAAACACTGAGGCCTCCAAGAAGAACCCAAGGAGAACGGAAAGAAGAACCGCTTTTCCATCAACACAGCAGAGCCACCGGGGTCTGGGGTCCGTGGGGAGGAGCGTGCGCACACGGCCCTCATCCGGGAAGGATGGCAACCAGCCAGGGATATGAGACCCCGGGTCATCAGCTGTTTCCCGGCCAACCCCCACTGAGTGAAACCAAAGGGAGGTGCAGCCTTCGTCACGCATATGGAACATTTTACATGAATGCCATTTCCTTCCTCACCCAATCACTGAGGAAATTTCACCCTTGCTGAGCTGGTTGAAAATTAAAACAGGTGGGAACATACAAGGTGCCGGTGCGCCAGGTGTGGCAGGTTTGGCACAGAAAGGCCATATGATGGAGGCCTGACACCCTGGGCTCACATCTGACTCCCCCTCGCGCTGCCTCCGAGACGACAGACAAGTGATGGACACTCTGGATCTCATTTTTCTCATCTACAAAGTACTTCATCCGACTGTTAGGACATTTACATCTGTGCAAAAAGTGTTATCCAATGCTCGTCACATTCTAAGAGCACACGGATTGTTGCTGTCATTATTTTTTGATAAATGTGAGCCACCGCTACTTCTGCTCCCTCCCAATCACAGCCCCAGCCCCTACCATCCCTCGCTCATTTGCTCAGCAGATGCTTCCTGAGGGCTGGCCATGTCTCAGGCGTTGTTGTAGATCCTGGCGTTCGGACAGTGAGCAAAGAAGAGAGTCCTCACTGATATGAAGCGTGTGGTTTTAAGGAAAGCAGACCTTAAAATGAAGAGCTATACCACCTCGCGCCCGGAGTGACAGTTCTATGAGATCAGAAGCCAAACGAGGGCTATCGTAGTGGAAAGGGGTGGCAGTGACATTGGGGGGCTTTGGAAGCTGCCTTCGAGGAGGTAACATTTGGGCAGAGACCTGAATGCCATGAGAGGACCCAGGAAGACCAACAGGCCTCAGACCTGATTTCTCCCTGCCGAGAGCGGGCTTGGCTCCAGAGAAGAAACCCAGGACTTCCGATCAGAGGGCCCGGGCCGGGAAGGACTAGAGCGAGCGCCCTGAGCAAAGAGGAACCAGAGTCTTTCTCTTGGCAGAGGGGAGGGGAGAGTGTGGATGCTCAAACATGTACCCTCAGAGCCCAAACATGTACCTCCAGCCAGAGGGTGGTGGCATGAGGCAATAATAGCTTTTCTATATCCACTGCTCCCTCCCCAGCTCGCAATATTTTTATCTTCTTTGAGCCCCAAATAGCGAGAGACAGATGGGCACTCGAAGCGGCTGATCAGAGCCAGTTGAATGATCTAACGGTGGAGGCAGGTGGCTGGAGCACTTCCGGGTCCCCTGAATACCTTCCCGCCCCCCTTCTCTCTGCTTACTTGGGTGGTGATGCTGACTTGCCTGGGCTGCATCAATGATCCCGCACACCTTCTGGCACCCAGCTGAGGGTCGGGAATAGGGGTGCTGTGTGGACCAGAAGGAGGGGAAGGAGAGGGAGGGCAGGATCTGTATTCCTTTGGTCCCCTTTCTTGGGGTGAGCTGAAGCTGGCACTGTCCCTCCCCAGAAACAGAGAGCGCCTCTCCAACCTCAACTCAGCCCCTTCCTCCTGGGCTCCCCTCCTGCCTTTGAGGTGGGGTGTCAGGGAGGAGAAGACCCTGAGAGCCAAGGAGAGAGGCGTCAGAAGGAGCCAGCGTGCCAAGACCTTGACCTTAAACTTCTGGTCCCCAGAATTATGAGCTGATGGCAGTAAATACGAATGTCGTGGACAAATGTACTAGTGTTGGCAGGCCAAGAGCCTCAGCTTTCTCAGTGATCATCTACGGCCGAAATCAGTGTGGCTCAGTGGATAGAGCATCAGCCTGCGGACTGAAGGGTCCCGGGTTCGATTCCGGTCAAGGGCATGTATCTTGGTTGTGGGCACATCCCCAGTAGGAGGTGTGCAGGAGGCAGCTGATCTATCGATGTCTCTCTCTCCTCGATGTTTCTAACTCTCTCTCTCCCTTCCTCTCTGTAAAGAAAAACCAATTAAGATATAATTTTTCTAGAAAAAGAGATCTACTGAGAGGAATCAAGTGAGGGTGCCGTTAAGGAACGGGGTGAGGGTTTGGCCTTTGAGGACAGCAGACCAGGAGGCTGGGGACAAAGGGGTGGGCAGTCAGAACTCAGAGCCCAGCTAAGTTGGAGGCCACGCATCTCAATGGTCCCGGTCAGCCTGGTGGCAACCCCGTGATGGCGGTGCGGACGCGGCAGGGACCTCTCTGGGGGCGCTGTGCTCACACAAGGCGCCTCCTCGCAGAGCCTCCCCCTGATGCCGGTCTCTGCCCCCCTGTATGCCTCTCCCCCCCCGTCCAGGAGCTGTATTCCCAATCCTACGATGCCGTCGGCGTGATGTTCGCGTCCATCCCGGGGTTCGCGGACTTCTACTCTCAGACCGAAATGAACAACCAAGGCGTGGAGTGCCTGCGCCTGCTGAACGAGATCATCGCCGACTTCGATGAGGTAAACCGAGGCCTGGGAAACGGACAGCCACGGCGTTATGCTCGTGTCCGCTGTCTTCAAGGTCACTGAGCCAGGACCGTTACAGAATTCCAGGCTGCATCATAACACAAACACGTGTCATCTGGTCTAGTCCTCACCATGATCACGAGATCAACGCTCCTGTTTCTCCCTGCGGGAGGGGGAGGGGGATCAGGAACACAAGCCTCAGAGGCGAGGTCACTGAACCCCGGGTTACCCAGCTCGCAAATGGCAAAACCGAGGCTGCTCAGGCCCCAGCGTCACAGAGATTGGCACCGATGGGGACATTTCTCCATCTGCTCAAAGTGCCAAAGGCAGAGCCACCAACTGGCGCCTGGTCAGAGACCTGAACACAGAGGAGCACACTCTGGACAGGCCTGTCCTGGTCCAGCCTCCTGCTCCCTCCTTACTGGGAATCAAGCCCACAACCCGGGCCTGTGAGTGTGAAGAACACCTAACATGGGGGGTGAAGAGGAGGGTCGTGCTGCACTTGATTGGCAGTCACAGACTTGGGCAATATTGGGCCTTCTCCTTCCCATCCCCAGGAGGGTACTTGGTACCACGGAATTGTTTCTCACTGAGGCAAAGGGGGCCAGGTTTTGTACCTGGCCCTGGTCAGCCACTGGCTGTGGGCTGCCCCCGGGGGTGCATAATAACCTACCAGCATCGCCAAAACCAGTTTGGCTCAGTGGATAGAGCGTCGGCCTGGGGACTGAAAGGTCTCAGATTCGATTCCGGTCAAGGGCTTGTACCTTAGTTGCGGGCATATCCCCAGCAGGAGGCAGCTGATAGATGTTTCTAACTCTCTATCCCTCTCCCTTCCTCTCTGTAAAAAAAAACCAATAATATATATTTAAAAAAATAAAAATAAAAAATAACCTACCAGCGTTGCCAGCCAGGGGCTTTGCTAGCCCGAGCCAGTCTCCCAAAAAGCAGACAGCAGGCAGCCCTTAGGGCAGCGGTTCTCAACCTGTGGGTCGAGACCCCTTTGGGGGTCGAACGACCCTTTCACAGGGGTCGCCTAAGACTATCGGAAAATGCAGATATTTACATCACGATGCATAACAGTAGCAAAATTTCATGGTTGGGGGTCACCACCACATGAGGAACTGTATGCAAGGATCGCGGCCTTAGGAAGGTTGAGAACCACTGACTTAGGGCATTCTGCAGGGTGGCCCCCTAAAGCGGGTCTGGGTGGGGCACCCACAGCACCTCCTACAGGACCTGGATAAGGTTCTCCTGTCCCTATCTTCCACCTGGCTCCTGAGTCCCGTGGATCCCTGACTGCTGTCCCTCCGCATCTCCCCATCAGCAGTGACCACAGGCAGGAGATTTCTGTCATTCCCTCTGAAACCCGGAACCTTTCAGTGGCGCCCCTTTGCCAGCTCCTCGGGTCACTGAGGCTTTGCACTTACTGTCCCTGTGCCCTCTGCAGCCTTTCCTGCCACTACATGCCACCCGGCCAGCACCGTCCAGCTACCTACAAGCCATGGAGCCCACCTCGCTGTTCCACACACAGCTCTCTCTGCCCAGAGATTATTCCCTCCCCCCTAGACTCCATGGCCAGAGGAAACCCTAATAGTCATTTAACAGTCAATTCAACCCCCACCGTACTGACGCCTCTTCTAATCCCCCCTGGCCAGGTAAATATTGCCGCCCCTTTTCCCCATGAAAAACTTGTACTCAAAACACCTCCCACGATGGAGCCCTCAGCCCTCAGTGTACAGATCTTCCTCCACCTCTAGCCACTTCGTTCTGGGCAGAGACCTCTTCCATTAAATCTCCATAGGCACTTATCACACGCCAATATTCCATACCAAACCCACAGGATAGGAATGTAACTTATTTTTATTGATTTTACAGAGGAACGGAGAGGGAGAGAGATAGAAACATCCATGATGAGAAAGAATCATCAATAGGCCGCCTCCTGCATCCCCCCTACTGGGAATCGAGCCCGCAACCTGGGCATGTGCCCTGACTGGGCATAGAACAGTGACCTCCTGGTTCATGGGCTGATGCTCAACCACTGAGCCACACCAGCAAGGCTAGCCTTCACTGTAAACACGTAAGAAACACTGAGCCTCGGAAGCACCAAGAGTGCCCAGGTCTCATACCATTCACATGGCACTGCCAGGAGTGGCACCCAGGTCCTCCGTACCGTGCTGGTTTTTATTCGTTGTGTTGCACTGTTTCCCACTGAAGGGGCATTTCATGGTTCTGGTTTTGTGACCATAAACTCAACGATGGCCATTTCGATGTCCTGGGGATGGGGTGGGGGTCAAGAGAGGTGACACAGCCACTTCCTGCCTTCCGGGACTTGGCAGTCCACGGGGAGACAGGGTGCAAGAGCTGTCTTTGCCTGAGGAGTCAGTTGTAAGTGTATGGTACCCGGACCTCGAGATGCGGAAGGGGGGGAGGGCGACTCCATGGTAACAGCACCTTCATCCCCATCCTTCATGCCAGGCGGATAGAAAGTATACCCTCATGGATCCCAGGACATCCCCAGGGCTAGCACGGTGCTTAGAACATAAGACATGCTCAGAACGGATGCCCTATTAGCCAATTACATAATGGGAAACAGACCAGCTGGCTAACGGGAAGGTAGTGAAGGATTAGTACCGCCCAAAACACACTCTCAAGTAAAAAAATAACCATCAGTCATCTCAGTGAAGGTTGGGGCTTTAGGCGCTGTTTTATTTTCAACTCCACAGCAACCGTCTCCTGAAAGGGCTCACTAGCATGTTTTTAAATTGCAAAACATAAATGTGAACTGAATGCGCATCTCTTCCCTGAAATTGTAAACACCCTGCAGTCTTCCCGAAAACTGAGACGGAGGACAGCGCCCCTAGCGGCAGAGACGGGTGCTGGTTTTCAGAGGGAGGCTGCTGAGACTAAGGGAGGGGATTGGTCCAGGAGGCTGTCATCTGTAGAACCGGGACTTGGGAGCGGGGAGGCGGGAGGGGAGGAAGTGGAAGAAGAGAAGGGGCAGGGGAAGAGGAAGAGGGAAGAGAATGTTGTGGATGAGGAAGAAATTTCCTGGCTTGCCAGCCCCAAGCGCTCTCTCTGCACTCTCCTTGGGTGACCCAGACGTGCCTTGTTCCTTTGGGTCAAGAGCGGCTCTCCAGGCTCTGCCCGGGCTGACCCGATGCCCGCCCTGCCCACCCCCCTACCCCAGGGGGGTTCAGTGCTCCTCTCGCTGAGGCGTGGCCCCAGGAACCTGAGAGGAGGCCAGTTCCTTCCGGGCTCAGGGGAAAGCGGGCCTTGCCCGGAGCACGGAGGCTGGGTCTGTAGCAGCGCCCGTCTTCCCCCCCCCACCGTCCCCCCAGCCCCTGGCGGCCAAGGCTGAGGAGTCCCCTTGCATCTCCCTGTGCCACGCAGATGAGTGAATTAATAAAGAGGCGATTAGGAACCCATTATGCCCGCAGATGCTCTTAGCTGTACAGTAGATAAGTGTGCTGCGTGGATATAAGATGAAATAATGAAGACTCTTGCTGCCTCCTAACTGGGCTTTGCCTGGGCCTGAATCTGGCCCTCAGCCAAGCAGTTCTGAAGAGGAGAGAGGAGGGGGAAATTCCTCCCTCCTCCCCCAACCCCTGCAGGAGGCCGGGGAAGGAGGTGGGCAGCCCAGGGCGTGCTGAGACCTCTGGGCTGCAGTGTCAACAGCGGAGGGACGGGCTGCTCAGAGAGCGAAGCTGCTGAGGACACCTGTCAGTCCCGGCCTGGGGAGGAGGGCAGGCAGGCTGCCCGGCGCACTTGGCAGACGCTCGGCCAAGGGCAAAGCTCAGTGTGGAGGCTTCTCTTTAGCTCCAGACACACAAGTGATAAACAAAAGCCGCCTCGGCTGTGAACCAAGTTGCACGCGAGCAAGCACAACCACACACAGAAAAGCAAATCACAAAGGTGCCTGCCTGTGTTCTCTGTGTCCCCCAGAACAGTTTCCCTGGAGCTGGAATGTCCCAAGGTTCTCAGCTCCAGCTTCATTTTGAGAGGATGCCTGTAACCACACAGTCTGTAGACACCCCATGGCATCCTCTCTGCCTGCCAGCCCCCAGTCCCCCAACCAGGCTAGCAGGAGCCCCTGAAAAGATTACCATCTTAAAGGGAGGCAAAGAGTTTGGGGAACCAGGGGTTCCATCAGAGAGCTGCGGACAAGAGGAAGCAGGAGGCCAGAGTTTCCACCTGGGGAGGGGAGGTGTGCTTTGAACTTGGCTCCTGAGCTAGTGGCCTGGGCCGTAGAGGCAGGGGGACAGGTGGAGTTGGGGATCTCTGAAGGCGCTTCTGACAGATGAGCTATTGGGGGTGAGGTCTTGTCCAGAACATCTGGGAAAACCGCAGGTAGGTACCGAAGCCCGAGGGCGTGGCTTTGGGAATGGCCAAGGAGAGGTGCCTGTCAGACCTGTAACTGGGGTGTCGCTTAGCATGTGGGCATAAGAGTCTGCAGGTCAAGGGGGACACATACATCTGGAGGCTTCAGGAAAGAGACTGTTGCCGCCATGAGACAGGAGGCGGCCCGGGGTGAGCCCATCGGCAAGACTTGACCTGGGAGACCGTGCCTCCCTCTCGGGACACCCCCTTTTTCCTCTCTTGTCTTCTGCCAACTCGTGTGTTTATTTCCCCTGCGCTGTCAACTCTCCGCCAGCCTTTGCCAGTTCCTTCTCGTCTCCCTGGTCTTATAACGTAGGTGGCCCGGGGATGGGACGTTGTGTTCAGTCCGGATGGGGTGGTCAGCAAGACCCTAGTGGGCTGGGGACATCTGAGGAAAGGCTTGAAGAAGGTGAGGGCGGAGCAGTCTTCCTTGGGGGGAGACTGTCCCAGCGGGGGGACAGCAAAGCAAAGGTCCTGAGGCAGAAGCAGGCCTGGCTCCTGGGGCTCGGGAAGGACGCTGGCGTGGCTGGGGCAGAGGGAGCGAGGACACCGGGCGCAGCAGGACCGCAGGGCTCAGGGGAGACTCACTGTGACCTCAGTGGACGGGGAAGCCACAGGAGGCTTCTGCACATGTGGATGGATGGCTCTGACCTCCGTGCTGGGCATGCGGTGTAAGGGCAGGAGCTGGCAAGTTATGGTGATGCAGAAACAAGGTCTACGCTACTACCAGGGGCTTCGATCCGTGAGCTGGCAGAGGGGGGTGCCAAACACAGGTTGAAAACAGAGCCAAGCTGAAACCAGTTTGGCTCAGTGGATAGAAAGGTCCCAGGTTCGATTCTGGTCAAGGGCATGTACCGTGGTTGTGGGCACATCCCCAGTAGGGGGCGTGCAGGAGGCGGCTGATCGATGTCTCTCTCTCATCGATGTTTCTTCCTCTCTGTGAAAAATCAATAAAATATATTTTTTTAAAAGAAAATAGAGCTAAAAGGATGGGTTGGTGGATTTTGGGTGGAAGGTAGCTTTGTCTATGCTGAAGATGCCTAGCAACAGATCTCTCCTTGACGAGTATCTGGTCACGCCCATCCTGGCGTCTGGCACTGAGCAAGTGCTCAATAAATATACGCTGGCTCTCCAAAGGCGCTGGTCGGCGGGCATCTTCAGGGTGAGCCAGGGGGCTGATCTCAGGACCCCCGGCTGCTGGGAGAGCACGTCCCGGGACTAACAGCATCGCCTGGTCTGTTTCAGCTGCTCGGCGAAGACCGCTTTCAAGACATTGAAAAGATCAAGACCATTGGCAGCACCTACATGGCTGTGTCAGGCCTGTCGCCTGAAAAGCAGGTAAGGGGACTCTCTGGACTCCGCCGCAATCTCTGGCAGGGGCTGCAGGCAGTGAGGCTGCCATCACTGGTGGGGGGCGGGGGGTTCGGGAAAGCATCCGATGAACCGGATCCTCCAGCTGTGTGGCGCAGCTTGCTCTCGAGCTAAGCAGAGTCCACCGGATGGCGCCATGCTTCTTCATGGCTGAGGACCCTCTGGGCTTCCTTAGGAAGCTCTCTGCTCAGGTGACCAACAACATCAGGGCCAGAAGCTCCCTGGTTATGATTCAGTTGTGGGTGCTGCCAACCCCCTGATCCTAGCCTGTTGTGTTTGTTGTGGTTGTTGTTGTTCTTGCATTGGTTTTCTCTTCCAAATTCAGTAGCATGTAAGAATAGTAACCACAAGAATAGCACTAGCTCCTGCTCCTTTGAGTGTGGCCTGTGCGCCAGGCATTCACGGAGCGGGAACTCCGACATCCACCTGCCGGGGTTAGAGGATGAATCACCGAGATACTGTCACACTCCCACGCAAGGCCGTGTCCCTGGCAGGGCCTCAGTCAGAGTCCCCGGGACAGGAGCCTCAGTTCCTCCAGAGAAGGAATCCTCATCCCTTCCCCCATCCTGCCTTTGCTTTCTTTCCAACTAAACACCTACAATCACTCCAAGGGTAACTGTCTGGCAAGAAAACCAGGCTAGGCACTGGTCCCTGTGCCTGGCGCTCCAGCGCGGGGTCCCTGGGACAGCCCGCGACTAGGTCTGGCCAGCTGCCTGTGCTCACAGATCAGATGTCCCTGAGCACAGCACACTCACTGTGTCCTGTGTCCCAGCCACTTTCAAGCTACAACGGCAGAGCCGAGTAGTTGCCCCAGAAGTGTGGTCCCTGAAGCCTGAACTCCGGGTTGCCTGGCCTCGACCCAACCCATTCGCCAGCCTCGCTGCTCAGAGCACAGAGCTCAGCCCCGTCCACTCCCCGGAGGCAGGCGGGGCCAGGGTGCTGGGCGCATTTCACAGGTGACAGGACTGAGCTCAGAGGCGGTGGAGTGTGGTGAGTGAAGCACCTCAAAGAAAGCAGACACGGTGCCTAGAGTGGAAACACTACACATATGTACGCAGGAGCATGTGTATACACATACATGTACACACACACACACCCAACACTACACATAATGTACCTACACACATGCATACATACACACTACACATAATGCACCTACACACACATATACACACGTGCATACATACACACTCCTAACACTACACATAATGTACCACACACATACACACATGCATACATACACACTACATGTGTATACATAGGAGCATGTGTATACACATACATGTACATGCACATACTCAACACTACACATAATGTACCTACATATACACACATGCACACATGCATACACACACACCCAACACTATATATATGTACATAGGAGCATGTGCATACACATACATACACACACACTACACATAATATACCTACACATACACACATACATACACACACACCGCTAACACTACACATGATGTACACACACACACACCAGTGAGCAGGGACAGGAACTCGGCCACCTGCCTGAACAGACAGGTAGATCTGGGAAAGAATTAGAGGCTCCACACCGTTTTACTGTCTCGTGCAAACCCCTGCGGTCCCGCGTTCGCGGACACGGCGGGCCTGAGCGTGCAGGGAGCCGCACCCCGGGACCTCCTCTCAGGGACGTGGGGTGAGTTAGGCAGGTGCTCACGCTGGCGGAGACTGAGTGCCTCTCTGCTCCCCAGCAATGTGAAGACAAGTGGGGACACCTGTGCGCCCTGGCCGACTTCTCGCTCGCCCTGACCGAGAGCATACAGGAGATCAACAAGCACTCGTTCAACAACTTCGAGCTCCGCATTGGTGAGTACCGCAAGGAGGGCACCCCGGGCTGCCTGGCCTTGCAGCATCACCCCACCCCCACTCCCGGGCCTGGGCATCGGGCCAGGGACGCTGCTTCCTGCAGAAGGCAGCCGGCTTGGGGTGACCTCGCCGGGGACGGGGACGGGTGGGCTCAGGCCTCCTGGCTGCCTCTCACCGCAGAGGCTGGAGGCCGGGCCCGGGCGCTGGCCGGGTGCCGAAGTACAAAGAGACCTTGCCCGCGGCCACCTCTCTCCCACCTCCTGCCCGGCGTCCCCCCCACGTGGGCCTTGCCAGAGAGGCAGCTGACCCCCAGTCATTTCGTTCTGACTTCTGTCCCCGGAGCGAGCGAGCGAGCGGCAGGCCCTGGCCTGGTCCTGCCAGCTGACGCCTGCGGGCAAAAGCAGGAGCTGCTGCTGCGGGTGCCAGGCGGGCCAGGCCGAGAGCAGAGCCACAGGGCGCTTCCGTGGCTGCAGGCTCGCTCTTCCTGTGAGTCAGCGACAACGCAGCGACCGTCACGCAGTGTGACCGGCCGCCCTTTATCGGGGTGTCCCCTGCCAATGTCTTCAGCGCCTCTGCTGAGCCTGGGGCCTCCTGAAGCACCAGGAAGCCCCTGCCCTGGTCCCCATTCCCACTTCCAGCCGCACAAACTCGGCCCGAAAAGCGGGGGCTAAAGACCACCCAGCCCCGGTGTCGCCCCGGCAGCACCTCCTGGTGTGGCCAGACCAGCGGCCTTCTGGCTGCCATGGAGGCTGCAGCCCTGGCGTTCGCTCCCCGTAGCGGCTGCCCAGTAAAAAAAAAAAAAAGGTCAGGAAATGCCAACGTCTGACTTGTCTGATCTGAGCAACGCCGCGCGCCTTTGTTCGTCACACGGAAAGGAACGAGGCTTCGTGTTTCTGGCCTCTGGGCAGGGGTTCGGGGCCTGCTCCACCATCTCCCGGGGACTTCGCGTGTCCTTTCTGAAGTCACCGAGTCGGAGCGGGAAAGCAAAGTGGAAGGCTAGGCCGGAGCGAAAGGGTCTTCTACATCAATTCGGGACACATCTCTGGGGTCGGGGCCCACTGGTGTGATAGAGGGTACGGCTGGCACAGTTCGGGGTCAGAGAGTTATTTCCCCCCAATGGGAGTGAGTTGAGGGTCCCCTGGGACCAGCTCAGTGAGTTCGGGTGAGTCGCTGCAATGCCGAGTGTCCGTAAGCCTGGCGGCCCACAGACTGGGCTGAGTCAGCGTCCGTGGGAGAGTACGAGTCCTTTTCTCTCGAGCACCCACTGGCTGCCAGGCACTGTGCCAATGGCTTTGCTTATTTCACCTCATTTCAAATTCCTTTTATTATTTCCACTTGAGCATCGACCTATGAACCAGGAAGTCACAGTTCCATTCCAGGTCAGGGCACAGGCCTGGGTTGTAGGTTCAATCCCCAGGGTGGGGCATGCAGGAGGCAGCCAACTAATGATTCTCTTATCATAGATGCTTTTTATCTCTCTCTCTCTCTCCCTTGCTCTCTGAAGTCAATAAAAATACAAAATTTTTAAAACAGATCCAAATCGGTTAAGTAAGTGACCAAGGTCACATGTCTGCTGAGAGACAGAACTGGGAATCTACCCGCAGAAACCACACCCTGGGGGACCGCTGCCCCCGGCGGGCGTGGCCACCTCGTGGTCGCCCGCCCCTCTTCCCTCATCTCCTGCTCCTCTGCTTCCCCCCCAGGCATCAGCCACGGCTCGGTGGTGGCCGGCGTCATCGGCGCCAAGAAGCCGCAGTATGACATCTGGGGCAAGACGGTGAACCTGGCCAGCCGCATGGACAGCACGGGCGTCAGCGGCCGGATCCAGGTGCCGGAGGAGACCTTCCTCATCCTCAAGGACCAGGGCTTCGCCTTCGACTACCGGGGGGAGATCTACGTGAAGGGCATCAGCGAGCAGGAGGGGAAGCTCAAGACGTACTTCCTCCTGGGCCGCGTGCAGCCCAACCCGTTCATCCTGCCGCCGCGGCGGCTGCCGGGCCAGTACTCGCTGGCCGCCGTGGTCCTGGGCCTCGTCCAGTCCCTCAACCGGCAGCGGCAGAAGCAGCTCCTCACCGAGAACAACAGCTCGGGCCTCAAGGGCCACTACGCCCGGCGGACTCTGCTGACGCCCGGCGGGCCCGAGCCCGGCGCCCAGGCCGAGGGCCCCGACAAGTCCGACTTGCCATGAGAGCGTTTCCTTTGTGTTCCTTGTTTTTGTATTTCTTTTATATATAAAACAAATATACTAATAAAAATGTTTAATTTTTTTTAGAACAAGCATGGTCTCGTTGGTCTTTGAAGGCACGGGGTCCAAGGCATGGTGTGGGTTGCCCTTCGGCCACCCACGTGGACGGGTCCTCTCTCCTGTAGGTTCACGGAGATGCCGAAATAAGGCCGAGATCCTGACCGGCAGCGGCTGGCTCAGAGCCGGAGCGAGAGCAGGTCATGTCAACAGACGTGATCAGATGGAGTAAGAGTGAACAGCCAGCAGGGGGTGCCCTTGAGGCTTGGTGCTGTTCCCAGGGCCACAGTAGCTCCTGCAGACCCAGGTCTGAGGCTGCCTCCTGGGTGCGGGGAGAGGGGGCGCTGGGCACTCCCTTCCTTCCCTGGCGCTTTATTTATTTTTATTTTTATTTTTAAATATATTTTATTGATTTCTTGCAGAGATGAAAGGAGAGGGATAGAGAGCTAGAAATATCGATGAGAGAGAGACATCGATCAGCCGCCTCCTGCACACCCCCTACTGGGGATGTGCCCGCAACCAAGGTACATGCCCTTGACCGGAATCAAACCTGGGACCTTTCAGTCTGCAGGCCGACGCTCTATCCACTGAGCCAAACCGGTCCCGGCTCCCTGATGTGTTAATTCCAGGCCCCGGGGGTCCCTCACACCGGCTCCCGGCCCACCAGCATCTCCAAGAGAGGGTGTAGCGCTGGGATTAGGTGTGAGCGCCAGACAAAGGAGCTGCTGTTTTATGGAGGAGTCACTGGGGGCGGGGCCTGCAGAACCGCCTGTGCCTGTTTGAATCATGAGCCGCAGACCGGCTGCTCCTCCGGCTACCACCCTGCCCCCTGAACCCCATCTTCTGAGGGGGCTTTCAATGCGGATCCCTGAACCCCATCTTCTGAGGGGGCTTTCAATGCGGATCCCTGAACCCCATCTTCTGAGGGAGCTTTCAATGCAAAGCCCTGAACCCCATCTTCTGAAGGAGCTTTCAACTCGGGTGGAGGGACTCTGCGTGCTGCTCTTTTAACCTTTTAGAAACAGACAGCGTGACTCCAGTGCCATCCGTTTCCGTGTGGAAATTCAAACACGGTCTTTTCCTCACACACAACCCCCATCTGGATGGAATCCTAACAAGAATGTCATAAGAACCAACACTTTAGGCCCTCGCTGGTGTGGCTCCGTGGATAGAGCATTGGCCTGCGGACTCAAGGGTCCCGGGTTCGATTCCAGACAAGGGCACATGCCTGGGTTGCAGGCTCAATCCCTAGTAGGGGGCGTGCAGGAGGCAGCCGATCCATGATTCCCTCTCATCACTGATGTTTCTCTCTCTCCCTCTCCCTTCCTAACATCAATAAAAATATGTTGAAGAAAGAACCAATACTTTCAGAAGCATGGTTTCGAAGTCCGTTTCCGACCACGATCTCAGCTGAGCCTCATGACAACTCGCAGGGACAGAGAGGATGATCCCAGTTTTCCAGCAGATGGAGGCTCACAAAATTAATAAAAATACGTGTTTGAAAAACTCCATCTAAAAAGAGAGCACTAACGCTAGGAAGAGGTTGAAGGTCACATGGGATCCTAGGTCTGGATTTTGTACATGGAACCAAGGCCCAGACAGGCCAAGACTCACCAACCAAAGCAGAACCAGAGCCAGCACATAAAACCGGGTGTCTCCCCTGTGCCCTTCCAGGCCTCTGTGGGGGGCTCTGACCGCCTCCCTCTGCTCACCGTACCAGGGTCGCCTGTACCCAGGGCTCACTGAGTCCTCCCTGCCCCATAGCGAGCTTGGCTGGAAGCCCCTGATATCTGCCAACCCCCAGCCCTCGTCCGACCCCTGCTCTGACCAACACAAACTCAGCCGCTTCTCTACTCACAGACACACACACCCTCCCACACTCACACACATGCACACACTGTTTGTACGGAGCATCCACGCATGCCACAGGCTTTGCCAGCATTCTAGAGAGAGGAGATGGAGGAGCGGTTAACCTGGAAATTACCAAGCATCTTTCGATTGAATGCTAGGTATCTCCCCCTTAAAGGGCCATCCCACCATCCTCCAAGTGCACGCCCATCATCCCCAACCTCGCACCATAACCCACCTGCTCCGCCAGGTCTCTCCCCTGCCCCTCCCGCTCCCTTTCAAGGGCAAAATCCAACTCCTCGCACGTGCTCATGCCAAGGAGCATACACTCTTCTTTATTCGCCCCGCAAGCGGTCACCCCCGGCACCTCGCCCATTCCCCCGCAACTTCCCGTAGGCCAGGCTGCGCTGTGTGCTTGCGGCCAGTTAAAAACTCTCAGACACGCGGCCACATAAGCCAAACCTGCAGGGAGGGGCGGAGGGAGGGAGTCAGCAGACACAGGACTGAGGGGCCTGCAGACAGGAGGGCGGCAGGAGCTAAGGCCCTGTGGTCAGCCGTGTGGCCGGGACGGGAGAGGAAGGAGGAGCGGGAGGGAGGTGTGGGATGAGCTCAGCGGCGGGGAAGTACTTTGCGTTTGATTGTGTGCGTGAGCTCCAGCCTCTGTCTCACCTTCAATGCCAAGGTCTCAACAAGGCGCTTTCCCCACAGAGAGAGGCTGGGTCAGGGGTGACGGCCGACCCCAGCCAGAAGCACGATAAACAGTCAGCTCACTGCCCTCTGCCCAGACGCCCTTGGGCCCAGAGAACCTACCGAACGACAGAACGACCGCACACAAGCTGTCACCTTAGGGACGCGGCTCTCCTTTCTGCATGCAGACTGTTTAAAAAAACCTGGGGAAGCGAACTGTCCCCCACAGAGACGGCGGGAAAGCCACCCCTGTTGGGGACCCCACGTGCCCTCCTCTGGGGACACTGGTGGGTGGCAGGATGGCCTCTGCTGAGTGTGGACACACGCCACCCCCTCCCCCCAACTGCCCACAGAAGACACCGCAAGCTGGGACTTGTCTCCCCCAGCACCTACCAGTTTGCTGCTGAAACAAGCACCTTCTCAGCTAGAAAGGGTGACTCTCTCCCTGCTCCACGACCTGCGTGTGGGCTTGTTCGGCTGCCCCCGAGTCCGGCAGGTCACCGCCCAGTGACTGTCCTGAACCCGGACAGGGGCCTGGAGGGGGACAGGGAGGGGGTGGGGCCCCCACCCCACTCCAGCCTCCCGATGGAGCAGGTGACACGTGGACTCAAAGAGCCTGTGCGGGGGGTGCACTGGGCAAGAGGGCGGGAGGGCAGGGACGGGTACAAGAAACCACACCCGCAGTCCGTAGCGTCCTCCCCGGTCCTCCTTCAGGACCCAGCGCCCACCCAGGAAGAAGCAGCTCCCCCGGCTCCTGGCCTCCCGCTGCCCGGGCCCTGGCCCCACTCCTCAGTGCTGCGGGGGGGGGGCGGTGTTTGTTTCTGGGTGGCTGAGGGGCTCGAAGCCCCTTTAACACAGCCGCCTCCGCAGAAGTCTGGGGTTCCAGGCCTTCTCCGCTCACTAGCTCCCTCTGCTGGCCTCGTTGTGATTTATTTCCTCTGCTGTGCGGGCGGCCCTCTGCAGGAGCCAGTGCAGAGGAAATGCCATCAGCTCCCCATCCTTGGAGCCGGGAAGTGTGGGGGGTTCTCACCTGGGGCTAAGCTTCTTCGCGGGGAAGAGGTGGGGATGGAGGAAGGCCATGGGGAACAGGAAAGCCTGGGCAGACCCAGCCCTGAGCCCTGGACCCTGAGGAGGGGGGGACACAGGATGCTATTTCAAGCACCCCATCACCGCCCACTACAGGGAGGGCCGGGGTCTCGGGGTCTCAGAGAAAAGGCCTCCGAGACGTGATGATGGGAACCAGCGCTGGAGGCCCAAGCTGCAGAGAAGAGGACTGAGCGAGGTTAAGAGACACCGTCTACCGGACCAAGAAGGGAGGCTGAACTGAAGTCCGATTCCCCCCGTGTCTCTGCCTCATCCCCGTGACCTCTGCCCCCAGGGCTGCTCCAGCTCCCCCAGGCTGCAGTGCTGGGGTGTGTACTGCATCTCTCTGAGCCTCAGCTCTCCACAGACGGAGAAAGGGGCTCACTTACGCTTCAGTGGGATCCTGGGTAGAAAGCCACCCCAGAGCACGCCCTGCCCCCTCCTCTGGAGCGGGATCAGAGCAGGCTGGGAGGGTCCAGCACCCCTAGGTGTGGCGATGCACTTCCGGTTCCCAGCACTCTGCCAGGAGAGGGAAACGGCCCTGGACAGAGAGAAAGGAAGTTCTCGGGGTGTGCCCTAGCATCATCTCCCGGCCCCATCCCCTCCCCAGGCTGTTGTGGGTCACCTTGAGTGCCGGGCTCTCTCTGAAAGAGACAGGGTACCAGGAGACAGGCCTGTTGCTCCCACACGGGGCTTGCAGTGCTGCGGGGAGCAGGACAATAGTCCACTCATCTCCATGCGGCCCGTGCATCACCTGAAAGGCCCGGGAAGCCAGCAGGCATGAGCAGCGCATGTTCGCTGCAGGTGGGACAGTGGTTCCGCCCGCGTCCACTCTGGTCTGAGCACTCACCTCATGCCCCCAGGGTCCCACCTAGGAAAATGCCACCAGGGTCACGACCGGCCCGGAGCACCTGGTGAGCGGAGACACAGGCACTGAGGACATAAGGACTCCGCCTCCCCCCTGGGACTGGCAAGTGCTTTGTCGAGTGTGACCGGAAGTAGGGAGGGGCCGGCTGCCCTGGCTGGTTTTGCTCAGGGGTTAGAGCCGAGGCCCGTGGACGGAAGGGTCTCAGATTCGATTCCGGTCAAGGGCATGTACCTTGGCTGCAGGCTCGATCCCTGGCCCCAGGTTGGGAGCAACTAATCCATGTGTCTCTCCCACATCAATGTTTCTCTCTCTGCCTCTCCCATCCCCTTCCACTGTCTCTAAAATCAATGGGGAAAAGAATCCTCAGGTGAAGAGTAAACAAAAAAAACAAAAAAAGGAAAGAAAGTGGGGGCTGGTTAAATGAGGGGATCACTGGTAAGGAGGACATATTTGGGCTGAAATCTGAAGGAGCCAGCACTCAAAATAACACCTGGCTCAAAACTCAGTGGTAAGTGTCCAGATTGCTAATGGACTGCTGTATAAATACCCTGTTCCCCCCGAAAATAAGACTTACTTCCAGTTTTGCCTCTCACTGTCATATAAGGCATCCCCCTGAAAAGAAGACCTCCCTGATAATAAGGCCTCCCCAGAATATAAGGCCCTTGAAGCTACCGTCAGGCATCTGACTCCTGATTTGAAGAGACCTCGCACTGCCTGAACAGCTCCGGCTGCACTGCGGCCCATCAGTGAGATGGTTTGTGATGACAACGACTACCGTGCCATAGACAGGTCATACATTTCCTTTTTTTTTTTTTTTTTTTTTTTGGTTCAACAATAAATGTGTACCGTCTCCTTCTTCATGGAAATCCCCTAAAAATAAGACCTAGCGCCTCTTTGGGAGCAAACATTAATATAAGACCCTGTCTTATTTTCGGGGAAACAGGGTAGATAGTGATGCCTTCAGACATTTCTAATCCTGGCATCCAGCCCACAGCCCAGCCTGAGGACTCTCCCCCTCCCCAGTGTCCCAGTGGGGACCCAGTAAGCCACAAGGTCCCGGCCCTTCCTTGTGCAGCTGACACAGCCTCCAGACCTCGGCCAGAGCGCTTGCATCTGAGCAGCCCTGGCCACTTCAGAGAGGAGCGTCATCAGAGGGGCTCAGGGGCCAGGGAGGGGAGCAGATCCAGGGATGCGAGCGGCTGCCCCAAAACCCAGCTTGACACTGGGACTCGCTTTCCTTTGCTGCCATCTGGTGGTCAAACGTGGGAACAACCGCCTGAAGTGTGGAAGGCTGCTTCCCACCATCAACTACTATACAGTGGTTGTTGCCTCCCTGGTCAACAGGCGCTGTTCTGGACGCTGGTGCTGGACGTGGAGCTGTGTACCAAGCGGACAAACCCCCTGCCCTCACGGGGCTGGCACCCCAGCGGGCTGCATCAGACCCAGCTGCATGGAGGCTGACTCCCTCCCGTCTGGTGTCTGGCGTATGGCATGGGGGGAGAGAACAAGGGTTCAGGGGCAAAGTAACTGCCTGGACCACACAGCTTGCAGGTGGGAAAGCTGACCTGAGAACTCCCTGCACACCCCCGTTACCTTCCCGGGAGTCGGGCAGAAGGATGAGGGGCTGGCTCTCAGGTTTTGTGAAAACTGCTTCATTTGGGGCGCAGCCGAGTCCCCCTGGAGACATGGTGCCTCTGGGTGTCACGAAGGCAGGAAAGCCTCCCCCGGTTCTGAAAGGGGGGCTGGTTTCTCTCCGAAATGACCCTCGGCAGCCCAGGACGCCTCGGGGAGAGCAGGGTGGGAAGGTTGGGGAGAGGAGCTCTGGGGTCCCACGTCGCACCAGCTCACGATGATGGACGCTAGGCCATGGGTTTTAAACCGGGGCCCCACGGGTGTGTGCATCGAGTAAGCGGTTTTCAAAGAAACGGAATGAACATATAAAAGGTGGCGGTGTGCATAGAAGGTCAGGTGCAATTCTGTGCAACTTTCGCCTGAGTCCCATCCACACGATGTGAGTGTCACTGGCCACAGTGTAATGTCTACCTGCGAAGAGCAGTTGAAAATTTTGAACGCGTCATTGAAGCGGCAGGATGCTATGTGTATAGTCTTCATTTTTCTCACAACCTTTCTGAGTACTCGACAAGAGAATTGTATTACTTTTGTGATAACTGTAAAAAGTGGAGGTCTTTTTCATTATGAAAGAAAAAACTCACTTTTAAAATAAAATGGAAAGAATAATGCAGGGAATGCCTGCCTCTGTGCCCTTCAGCGAGGCTCGGCAGCTAGTGACACTCGCCATGTTGGATGCCCCGGCCCTTGAACCACAGGTTCTCCTAACCCCTCAGATCCCAGGATAACATGCCATTCACAGGCTTGGAAAGTTTAACATGGATACAATATTTACATTTCCCCCATGGTCTTTGTAATGTCTTAACACCATGGTTTTCTTTTTGGGTTTCGCTTTTTTAAATCTAACAGTGAATTAGTGACTGCACCTGCATTTCGTTGTTTTTAAAGTGCATGTTTTACTCGTCATCAAAAACAGGAAAGAAAGCAGGAGAGGGCAGCGCCGCTAACATGTCCCTTCACCCCACGCTGGCACCTGCTTATTCTACATCTGTGTTTGGCCTGGCCGATGTACAGGAGGGAGTGGGGGCTGGGCGCTCCCTGTCCCTCTGGGACCCCTTCACCTCCTGAGTGGGCACAAGTAGTGATGGTAATGCATTGGTCACACCCCAGGGACACATCCCAGCTCCAATCTTCACCCTCTGGGTGACCTTGGGCCTGGTTCCTTGCCTGTCCGTGGGTCATGCCAGTGCTCGGCTCATACGACTGTCACAGAGTAGCAAAGGGAACCATGAATAGACCACAGGGTCATATACCGTATTCCCAACTTGTTAGCTGTGGCCATATAAGTTCTGCTGACTCTCATGGAGGATCTTAGGTAGGACCTGCCAACACACCGGCACGCCCCCAGGCTGGCACCCAGGAAAGGAAGCTTCGATGCATTGACCGGGAAGCGGTGCCCAGGTGTGAAGAGAGCAGGCATGTGACATGCAGGCCGGGAGTTCCGCTGCCACCCCGCCCTTTTAGCCGTCTCTGCCAGCCTTGCTTCTGTTCCAGGAAAAGTGGCCGGGAGGTCTGTTTCCTTGATGCCATAGGAAATACACGACGAGAGGAAACCAGATTCCTATACTGAGTCCCGGGTGCTTAGCTAACTCCCCCCAACGACGGGGGGGCAACCAGTAACCTCTTTGGCCTCCGCTGCCGGGTCGGTAAAATTAGGAGTGCTGGCCACGATGCTCTCCTCCAACCCTAACTCCCCCTGACCCTACAGGAGGGGTTCAAGAACCACCGTCCGATGGAAGTGCCCACTCTGGCAACCACCAAGCATGGAGAGAGGGCGCTGCAGGTGCAGAAATAAGCTAAAGGGAGGCCTCGTGGCTGGAGCTGTGTCTCCCCTGCCAGCCTGATTGCCCCTAACTGCCCTCCCCTGCAGGCCTGGTCACCCCTAACGGCCATACAAGCAGACCAGGCTCTGACGTCCTGAGGAGAGAACGGGATGTCACCTAAAGTCACAGAAATCTGCTCTGATAGAGAGGGTCCATGTCTGATTTTCAAAGGACACTCGGCTGCCACATGGAGAAGGGATTGGAGGCGAGTAAAGAGGAAGAGTCAGTGTGACCATCAGAAGGCGACTGCGCTAGTCAGTGTGACCGTGAAGTGCACCCCGGCCACGTACCCTCCTTCCTCTCTCGTGTCTGAGGGCAACTAAGTTCTATAAAACCTGGGGGGCCCGGCTGCTTCTAAATATGGGGGGGGGAGTGTCTGCAAAAGGAAGCTCACAGCCTTCAAAGTTAGCTACGTCCTTGAACATCCAAACGTGTGGTCTTCTCAACTCCTTGAGTCTGAATAAAACGGACCTTCCCCTCCCCATCCAAACACTAAATTAGAAATTTAACATTTCGTTGACAGCATCCTTTACCTGAAATAATTAACACCAGATGCAGAAGAATGGCAGGGATTGGGAATTTTCTGCCACGAGAGCCATTTTTAGGAAGGACCCAGATTGTCTTTCACTCCTCCACTTCCGCTCCGCCCCCCACCCCCTAGTCCTCACCCCCCAGCTGCTCCTTGAGCTGGGACTCGCTCACCTGCCTGTCAGCAGTTCTCTTGGGCTGGGGCATCACGGCGAGGAGGGGGATGGAAACCCAAAACATCCCACAGGCAGAGCTGTGGCTAAACTAAAGCAGGAAGAACAACACGGTGGCTGTTTGTGAGGAGCTTACAATAGGTCGGGCACTGTGTTGAGAACTGAATGCACCTGCTAAAGCAACTGTCTCCCGACTCATTGCCGAGTTACCTTTCAAGAACACTTAGCCGGTGTCCCCAGCGCAGCAAGATGCCACGAGCCACAGAGAGAGAAAGCCACGTGGTGGTGGCGTGGTGCTCACTAAAAGCCAGCCTTCCGCCTCTTCAAGTGTCACTTCCTAACCACCCAGGTCCCAACCCCGAGTCTGGATGTCCCCATCGTCTCCTCCTCTGCTGCTCGGCTGTGCTGGCCACTCAGAATACGTGCTCATCTGCCCGCCGGCCGGGACCAGCTCTGGATGCTGCTGAGCACCCATGTCCTAGCGCTCGGTCCCCACTCCCAGGCTTCCTGCACGGCCGTCCTGACAGCTGCAGCGGGTGAGACCTGCCCCTCCTCCCCCTGCCCTCCCCAGGGGGGGTCCCAGGATTTAGGGGAAACCACAGAAGTATGACAGCACTGCGGGTAAGCAGCAGAGCCTGGACTCCGAGTCGAACCCGTGCCTTCGAGAAGCTCGTCCCACTGCCCCTGGCAGACGCCTGGTACCACAGCCTCCCATCGGGGGGACACTGTCACCTTTGGTTCCATATCTGTGCACACGGGACCTCTCCGAAGTCCCTTAAATGAGAGTACAAAGGCTGCCCCTTCCAAAGGCCGGTCCAGGTCAGCCCGGCTCCACCCCAGGCCCTTCTACACTCTGCACACAGACTCTGCCAGAGTCTTTGACGTTCACTGAAGTAGAAGAAAGGCAACCTCCCAAGGGCGATGGGGAAGAGAAAAGCTAAAACTCAGCAAGCTGGCCCAGGTTTACAAGCTGAAACAGGGGCCAGAGCCAGGACTCAGCCAGCCCCACTGCCTTGGAGAATGCTAGGCTGGGCCAGTCCAGTGAATGGCTCGTCGCTGTTTTTAAAGTGACACCAACAGAGGTGACAGGAGGTGCCCACACAGACCCCGCAGCTGAGAGGAAAACTGAAATTGGAGTCTGAGGGATCCCAGTAACCCCACCGCCTGGGGTGCTCCTCCCCCACTCTGCCGTGATGAAGAGCACGCGTTCTGAAGGCAGGCAGGCCTGAGTGAGAAACCCTCCCTCGTGGTCCCATGGCCTTGGCATGCCATTAACCTCTCCAAGCTTCTGGGGGGTTCTTCTCTGAAAATGAGGACAATAATGGAACCTACCACACAGGTTTGTTCCAAGGATTAGAAGAGAGAATATATCGAAAACATTTATTGGAATACTAGAGGCCCGGTGTACGAAATTCGTGCATGGGGGGTGTGAGTCCCTCAGCCCAGCCTGCACCCTCTCCAATCTGAGACCTCTGGAATCAGGCTTAAACCGGCAGTCAGACATCCCTCTCACAATCCAGGACTTCTGGCTCCCAACTGCTTGCCTGCCTGCCTTCCTGATTGCCCCTCCTCACTTCTTCCTGCCAGCCTGATCACCCCCTAACCACTCCCCTGCTAACTGCTCCCCTGCCAGCCTGATTGCCCCTAACTGCCTTCCCCTGCAGGCCTGGTCACCCCTAAATGCCCTCCCCTGCAGGCTTGGATGCCCCCAACTTCCCTCCCCTGCTGGCCTGATTGCCCACAACTGCCCTCCCTTGCAGGCCTGGTCCCTCCTAACTGTCCTCCCCTGCTGACCATCTTGGGCAGCCATCTTGTATCCACATGGGGGTAACCATCTTTGACCACATACGGGCAGCCATCTTGTGTGTTGGGGTGATGGTTAATTTGCCTATTACTCTTTTATTAGATAGGAGGATGAAAAAGCTCCTATTCACTCTTATTATATAACAGTGGTCCCCATTCTAATCTTTAGAAAGGTTCTTAGATATTCAGAGAGTCAGTTAAGTTACAGGGAGTAGACCATACAGAGAGTCTAGAGCAGTGATAGGCAAACTGCAGCTCTGTTGACTAATGAGTTTGCTGACCACTGGGATAGGGGCTTAATCACAAGGAACAAAAACAGCCTGTAATTACTGGAATGGAGAGTCTAGGTCAGTGGTCGGCAAACTCATCAGTCAACAGAGCGGCAAACCGTGGATCTTGAGCCACATGTGGCTCGTGAGCCGCAGTTTGCCAACCACTGGTCTAGAGCAACAAACCTCCCAACTACAAAGTGTGGATTTGTTCCTTTCAGTTATTTTGAAATTGTCCTTCAATAAGACCTTATAAGCAAAAGCATTCCTTCTTTCCTGATACTTTCTGGCATCACAAAACATATTGATTTTAGATTCCCCAGACCCATCAGAACGGGAGATTACCATGTGCTGTTTATCTCCAAATACTGTCTGTGCCTGCCTGCTGGGCAGCCCAGCACTGGAACTAGCAGCCCTCAGTTAACAGTAGGAGCCAAAAATATCACTTGCAGTGGAATAATTTTGTCACTTTAACCCAGACACTTCTCTTACTGTCCTAATTTTTAAAAGTCATGTTGAATATAGGTTTCTCTATTCCTTATATGCCGATGGAACATTCACACACAGATATAGAAAGCATAACCCCTAGTCCTCTTTTTTCCATTCATATATTTAAATAATATACACTGAGTACCGACATACCAGTGCCAGTTGTACACGAGTGCTCGGGACAAATGTGAACAAGCCAGGGACATGGGCTAGCAGAGAGGTAGTAAATCACCATTGAGAAAAATAACTATATAATTGCCATTGTAATAAGAACTGGGTGAATGAATCAGGGGGCTCTCAGAGCTTGAAACAGGTTGCTGATGTAGCCCTGAAAGAGGGTAGTCCCTTCCTATTTCACTGAGCTCAACATGAAGGGGAAGAGCTCGGAAGTAGACACATATGGTTTTAGGCAAAAAAACAAAAAACAAAAAAACAACTAAAACCACAAAGTCCTACCAAAATCACAAAGCAGGAAGTTGGAAGGAAGGCATCATGAGGTCAGATGTGCGTGGCTGATACAGGAAGTTCAGCTGGCTCAGCATCAGTCCCAACCTTTTCCTCAGGTCTCTTTCGGTGCTGCCAAGAATGGAAATCTGAAAACCACATTTTCCCCGACTCCCTTGCAGCTAGGGTTCTGGATGTGATTCAGGGTTCCCTGCTGGTCTTGCTGACTCAAGACCAGTGCAGAACTGGGTTAACTGGGAAGAGAGCAGTCAGTGGGCCAGGCATCGTTTGGCTGCCGCAGATCTGGAAGGGATGGCAAGGGTCTGAGCCAAGAGTTGAACTGTGACATGAGTAAGAAACACTTGATTTTTACACTAGACAGCCATCATCTCTTATTTTATTTCTAATCCCAAGAAGGCCAAACTAGCCTTTATTAATTAGCGTGTTCTCAGAATCCGAAACTCACTCTCCAACATGTGCTTTTCAAGTTGCAAAATGTTGGGGTGTTTTACTTTTAGGATTTCAAGTCTTCTGGAATGTTCCCAATAAATAATTTGACGTAGGAATCATCTTTTTTCCTTCTGACAAGCTAATTACATCAACTCCACATTTTAAACATTTATTAAACAGTCCTCTCCCCACTGTCTTTGCCATCAGAAATCCAGTTCCCGGTTTTCTGTGTAAAACTGTTTCCAGAGTATTCATCCTGTTACGTTATTTACAACATGTCTGAAAACTTGAGGAATATAAAATTAATTTATTTTAAAATAATATATTCATTCCATCCTTCAAATCATATGCTCCATTTAGAGTCTCTTGGTCCAGAAAGTAAAAAACTAGCTCAAATTCAAGGGGTAAGAAAAGAAACTCCTTTTAAGGGGAGAATCTGCAAAATAGCTTGCAAAGGATGGGCAAAGAATTGAGCATAATTTTTAAATTAATCTGTCACAGGCAATGTCTCTCCTCACCTCTAACGATGTTTAAATATTTAACATGCTTGTTAATATTGACCTGCTTATTTAAGATTACTTTATATTTTCCCTACAAAGTCCACATTATTTGAATACTGCTTATGCACTTAAAATGAGACAAGAATCTTGGCGTGTCTTAAATCCTTACAAGTCCCATTCCCATCTTTCATGCATTTATGGTCCAGAATTTTACTCCCATCATTTCATTTAAATAAGAAAGCTGTGTGTGCCATGTGATTGAACTCGCTGTAGATAATTACATACATATTTCATCTTTCATACACATTGTTCACTGTTTCTTCTTACATCTTCTCTCTTCCATGCTCATTTTTCTTCTTGATGAATTTTTACCATTCTGTAGTTCTTCCAGCAAATACGTCTGATTTGTAACTTCCTTTCCTCTTGGTAAGCTAAAAATAGCAATACTTTGCATTTACTCTTGAACGATTATTTGGTTCTCTGCGTAATTTTGGGTGAGAGTTATGTTATCTCTACACTTTGGTGAAGGGAAATTTTATATATATATCCTGAGGACTTCAAAACCAGATTTCAAATATAGTAATTTTTTTTTATTATATTGACTTTTTACAGAGAGAAAGGGAGAGAGGTAGAGAGTTAGAAACATCGATAGGAGAGAAGCATCGATCAGCTGCCTCCTGCACGCCCCTACTGGAGATGTGCCCACAACCAAGGTACAGGCCCTTGATGGGAATCGAACCTGGGACCTTTGAGTCTGCAGGCCGATGTTCTATCCACTGAGCCAAACCGGTTTTGGCTAAATATAGTATTATGTTTATGGGAGAGGTAGGTTTAATAGTGAGTCGATTTAACATAACTGACTAAAGGAAAATAATAAGGTCCTGGTTATGTACATGTTACTGGAAAACCGGAAGCTGAGAAACACCTCTTTAACCATCCTAAGCTCCCTGTCCCCTCCCTCCCCCGGCGCCCCGCCCCTCCGCCCATGCCCGCAGCAGCCAGCTGCCCCCACCAGGCCCAGCGATCAGCCAGCTGAACTCCAAATGACAAATGTGTAAAAAGCCGGAGTGTGGAACTTTTCTCTACAGACTTTTCCAGAATCCCCTGGCACTCTGCAAACATGCTACTTTTATCACTTTCGGTTTAGGGGAGCGGTAAGTGTAGGATTCTCATTGGAAAGAAGAAACTAGAAATAGCTGGTTACTGAGACATGAAGAGACAACTGAGAGGTCTCCAAAGCCCCCAGGGGAGAATCCCATTTACAGGGACCGCGTGACCACTGCCCCATCGATGTGGATTTCTAGATCTCCCTTCCCCACCGTCCCATCTGTTCTTCGCCTGGGCAGAGAGCTCAGATGCAACTCGAAAGCCCCCTCGTAACGCCATTAAGCAGTCAATATAAACTTAATCCAGCACGTCTCCCCCGAGGGCATGACGCTAAACACAACACCCAGGCTCACACATCTCCTGTCATAAGTCCACATGCTCCCCCCCCCACATCCCAGGCCGCACTGGTTTGGGGGGAAAGTTGGCCTGGGCCGATGCTCAGTGGGCGAACTGCCCTGCAGTGTGAGCTGTGACGTCAGAGGGAGAGGCAATCTGTCCCTTGTTCTCGAGTCTCGGGACTCCAGAAGGAGAATGACTTCCCCGGAAGCCTCATCCACCAGTCGCGTGAGATTGGAAACCATTTCTAGAAACTGGAACATCTATTCTTGGTTGAGACAGAAGAAAATGGACACGGTCATATGTTCCCCCAAAGGGGGTGTCCATTCTCTTTCTGGAAAACAGTCTGGGAGTATCTATTTAAAAATACATATGTTATCCCCGAAAGCTTGCATCATCTTGAGAGAATCCAGATGTTTGCTGTATGGTTATTTGCACTGGCAGAACCCTGGAAACAACTTCCATGCTCATCAGTAGGAAATCGGTTGAAGAACTATGGTATCTATGCTATAAAACAGTATGTATCTCTAATAAAGAGCGGTGTGTGTGTGTGTGTGTGTGTGTGTGTGTGTGTGTGTTGAACTGGAGGAATGTCCAGGACATGTTATTAAGTAGAAAAAAGGTAGTAAGTGGGAGAAAGCGAGCATTAGCTACTTTCCCTGCAAGGTCACCAGCAGAATGTAGCAGAATGGGAGCTGAGTTCAGAGCGAGTCCCCTCACGGGTTAAGCCACCACCTGGCCAGATGGACCTGAACTCACTCAGATCCTGGGGTCAATGGGGTTAACACAATCTCTCCCTCCGGGAAGTTATTTGCTCCCTGGTCCCGGCTTTAACTGGAGGATGCTAATCTGCTAATGGCCCTTTCAAGGAGGCACTGGTCCAACATCTCCTCCCTAGGGACCCCAGGTCTGTCTGTCCTGGCTTTCAGGGAGCTGCAGATCAATGCTGGCTCCTCCACCTGCCACTTCTCCACCCGGAGCCAGCGGTGGCCGCCAGGACAGAGGCCAGCGGGCCTTGCCATTAGCGATAATGGGTGTCTGACCAGCACAGCATGGAGGGAGCCGGCGGGTCTCGTCCAGTACGTGAGCCTCTGAAGGAATGGCTCCACCAGACAGACTCAGCGCGGAGACTCCCAGACACGGACCCGGACGCCAGAGGAGAAAGTCCTCGGAGAACCTCATTCGATGCCTTCAGGTCACAGATGCGGAAGTGATGACAGAGACCTTTTCTTAAGACACAGCTCTGACAGGGTCATCCCCATCCGCAATGGCTCCCCATCGACCGCAGAATAATAATCATAATAGCAACACCATCAGCAAGGCTGTAGTTCATCGCATACAACCCACCGTCAACTGAAGCTGTGCCTTTGCTTGTCTAGCTCTAAGAAAACATGTATCTGCCAATTAAATGGGGGCACACAGTCCTGTGGGGTGTATGAATCGATCACACCGGCATCTCGCTGCTTTGAAATGTTTCCCATCTATTTTGAGGAATTTGGCCATTTCTGTTGCCCGCGGTTGCAATGCTTTGTGTGTGAAGGGCAGTCCTGGTCGCATGTTTCGTGGTCACAGAACAGAACAGCGTCATCTCACATAGATGTCTTCCTGCTCTGAGCCTGTAAGGCACCGGGCTTTGCACTGTGAGCAGGTACAGAATTGTTATCCTGCTGATAAAGATTTGCTTCACTAATTTCAAATCTCCCACCTGCTGCTGTTTCCATGCTCTTTAGCAGATATAACATTTTTTTTTTTACAGAGAGGAAAGGAGAGGGATAGAGAGTTAGAAACATTGATGAGAGACATCGATCAGCCGCCTCCTGCACCCCTACTGGAGATGTGCCTGCAACCAAGGTACATGCCTTTGACAGGAATCGAACCTGGGACCCTTCAGTCTGCAGGCCGATGTTCTATCCACTGAGCCAAACTGGTTTCAGCCAGCAGATGTAAATTTTTAATCCAATATCGAATGACAGTATATTCTTTTAGATGTATTTTAAGTGGCAACGGAACTCAACACCCCTTAAGTCAACAACGTGCATCATGCGATGGAAATCAGGACAATATGGACAGTGTGCCCAAGTTCACGTGTGCACAAAGATAACCCTGTCACATCTGCTCTGTGATTGGCAGTAACTATAAAGCGCCCTCCACCAAAGTAGAGAAACCTTATCCTACGGAAGAACAACGTGCCTCTTGAACTCAATGAAATGAAAGAACAGAGCTAGCACTTATTGAGCACTTACTGTATGCCACACATGTTTCCAAGTTCTTTTCACGTCTAATAAATTTAACCTCAGCGCAACACTGGAAGAAAATACCACGTACCCACTTTATAGATGGAACGAAAGCTCGGACAGTCAGCCAAACTTTCCCAAGTTCACACGGACTCCTCCCCTTTTACTGCTTCCCCTGGCCAACCCTCCCTCCTCCTCCGTGAAGACTGGATTCAGACGTTGCTTCCTTCCCAAGCTGGCCATGATGGTTCCTCCTCAACTTGAGTTCAGAGCCTGCGCTGTGCTTCTCTCCCAGGTGAACTTCCCTCTCGATGTGCATTTTTTCACCTTGCATTTCATCCCCTTCTCAAAGCTGGTGGTAGGGCAACGTGCAATGGTCCAGAGTCCTGGCAAGTGACTTACGTGACCGGCCCAGCTGATGAGTCAGGGTCTTGGGGGCCACCCACCATTCAGTGGTGTGGATGGCTCATGTGTGTCTGTCTCTCCTGCTGAGCCCTCACCACATCCTCACGGTAGAGCCTGCCTCTGGCACCTGCTGGGCACTTCATAGATGTCTGCAGAAGTGAGTCTACTGAGATGGGTCCATGGTCACCCAGCAAGTCAAACGGGCTTGTCCATCCAGCCATGGGGACAATCTTTGGGGGACCCAGGCCATCCCCATTGGCAGGATCAGTGTGAGGACAGGCGGGGTGCTAGGGAGAGAGATGCCTGAGAAAAGAGGTTCAGATGAGACAGACACGGAGGCGGGGAGCCCCTGTTCATCACTGCAGATTGGAGCTGGGGGACCCTGTAGAGACTGGATCTGCGGGTTTCAGGGGGAAGGAAGGAAGGAAAGTGAAGCCCAGGAGGGGTCCTTCCTGACCGGAGGCTCTCAGGCAGCTGCAGGTCCCCCCAAGTGCCTCATCCATTCCCCCCTCAAGCCTCAAGGGCCGGTGGCTGAGCTCTTTCAAATTCAAAGGCAAGAAGCACAGCCCGTGGTTCCCATAAACAGGCTGGGATTCTAAATAGATCACTTTCCTCTTGGAAGGCTCCTCCTTTGGCAAGGAGCTCACTTGCTACATTTAGGCCCAAGACACATTTATCGAGGAGCTGAAAGTGCCTGAGAGACAGACATGTCTAAGGAAAGGGCCGCTGGGCTGTCTCACCAGCTGAGCGTCATACAAATCCTGGCTGGAATCAATCATCCGTGGCATGAAAGACGGGGATGAATCTGGGCCAAGACAGGGGAACACTGGGACGGGAGGCAGCACCCAGTCCCCTGAAAACCGGCAGCAGGAGCCCACCCGGGGCAGTGACAGACGCCCTGGATTTCTAACCAATCACAGGGCGTGGGGGGGAGAATCCTGGACCTAAAAGAGGGCACACCTGGAGGAGACACCCTGTCTCCTGAATCTGAATTGCAGTCCCTTGCCCTCCACCACTTAGAGCCCAACACCACGGCAAAGGTATCTTTCTACTTCAAATTATTAAAGAGAGTTCACCCCCCACCCCCGCCTCGTTCCTGTGTCCTGGTGTTTCTCACACAGTGCCATGACCTACAGTTTGAAACTATCGCTACAAGACCTTAAGAGATTGTCTTAAAGAGTAGGTCTTGCCTGGCTGGCATGGCTCACTGACTGAGCATCAACCTATGAACCAGGAAGTCACGGTTCAATTCCCAATCAGGACACATGCCTGGGTTGTAGGCTCCATCCCCAGTAGGGGGCGTGCAGGAGGCAGCTGAACAATGATTCTCCATCATTAAAGTTTCTATCCCTCTCTTCCTCTCCCTTCATCTCTGAAATCAATAAAAAGATATTTTTTAATATATTTTTGGTTGATTTCTTACAGAGAGGAAGGGAGAGGGATAGAGAGTTAGAAACATCGATGAGAGAGAGACATCGATCAGCCACCTCCTGCACGCCTCCTACTGAGGATGTGCCTGCAATCAAGATACATGCCCTTGACCGGAATCAAACCTGGGACCCTTCAGTCCGCAGGCCGATGCTCTATCCACTGAGCCAAACCGGTTTTGGCAAGATGTATTTTTTTAAAAAAGAGTAGGTCTTTCTTTCCCTTTTGCACCACGGGCAACCATTTCTCTGATCCTGTGAAAGGCAGGAGTTGTTCTGGCCAGAGTCCAAAACCACCACCAAACGCACGGATCTGGGCTCTGCGCGTCTTGCTGCTGTGAGGGGTCATCCTGTGTGAGCTGAAGGGAGAGGCCTCATGAGTCAATGACGTGCTGGCAGAGCAAAATCACTGCTATGCAATTCAGACGCTACAGTGGAAACGTGTGTGGGAATGCCAACATGCTATCATTGACTCCGGACCCCGGTAATTACTGTGGGATAATCGTTTCACCCCACGGAAATCACCATCTTACCTTCAGCAATAAACACGAGTCGTCTCCAGAGAGGTTTCCACGGTCTGAGAGGTTCCCTGGGCCCCAACTGGCAGCTAAAACTGAAAGTCCCAGCGAGGTGGGACAAGCAGGTGACCCCACACGTGCATCTCCCGAGTGCAAGGCACCGTGAGGAAGCACAGAGAGAGAGTGGCACATAATCCTTTTCCTCAAAGACACCTTTGCCTTTGCATGTCTGTGTATATGACCTTCTCGCGCCATCCCGGCATCCGTCTGCCTTGGCAAGGAAGACTGTCATTTCTTTGACCTGGGCCAGGGGATGAGGGCTCTACAGCAGACGTGCAAAGAGGAAGGAAGACGTTTGGAATTCAGGTTTTGCCTACTAACATAGAATTTTCCAGACACTATCTGAAAGCCATACTTTCTTAAGATCTATAGTAGATGGTCTGTAAGCGCCCATTACCATATCAAAAGCCAGACCTGCCTGAGGGAATGCTGAGGTTTCTCTAAGCAGGCCACGGAGCGGAGCGTGCTCAGTAGGCCATGCCGTGAAAGCCCCCCAGAAAGACAGGGGAACTGGGAGCCTTCTGACCCAGCGGAGAAGGGAGAGTGAGGCAGGGGAGGCAAGCAATCAGACACGGGTGCAGCAGCTGCGACCTCTAGAATTTCAACGTACAGAGTGAAACAGTTCAAAGGCTTTGCCAGTAACACCTGGTGACAGCCACCCCCAGCAGGGGACAGTCGCCCCCAGCAGGGGACAGCCACCCCCAGCAGGGGACAGCCACACAGATTAGATAGTCAGGCGGAGAGACAGAAAGCATAAATGGTTGCTCCTGAGCCTTCCTCAGTCCCGCCCCACCCCCAGGATGGAATGCACCCCGAAGTGTCTGCCTTTCTGGTGAAGGTGGAAGGAAGCTGCACTGAGGGCTTCTGCTGGCCTCCCAAGGTCAAGGATAAAGTGGCAGAGCACTCAGACCAAGCGGTGGGCAGCCAGGCTGGATGGGGGGTGGGGAGGAGTGGGGAGAGAGAGACACGCACGCGTCACACAGCTGTCCCCTAACCAATCACTCACAAAGAGCAATGGGATGAACACGACTGGCTTAGACCAGTGGTCGGCAAACTCATGAGTAGCAGAGCCAAATAGCAACAGTACAACGATGGAAATGTCTTTGGAGAGCCACATTTTTTAAACGTAAACCTCTTCTAACGCCACTTCTTCAAAACAGACTCGCCCAGGCCGTGGCATTTTGTGGAAGAGCCACACTCCAGGGGCCAAAGAGCCGCCTGTGGCTCATGAGCCGAGGGTTGCCAACCACTGGCTTAGACTCATCGTGACTCCTCTCTTTGGCTGGGCCCTCCTTCCCCAGCTGCAGCCTAGCCCGGCTTCCGTCACACCCGCAGGAAGGGCAGGGGCTGTGGGTGAGGAAGCATCAGTGCTGCCATGTCTTGCCCAAGGCTGCTGCCAGAGGCTCGGCGAGAGTGAGGATGCCATCCCGGTGCCCTCTGCCTGATGCCAGTGACCGCTCCCGCCTCGAGGACTTGTGCACCGCCTGGCACCTCTCCTCTATCGCCCTCCCTTGTCACCCTGAGCACCCCCTTACACTACGGGCCTCCTGGGCTACCACACCACAGCCCTCCACCCCTCTAGGTGCAGAGCCTCGCCAAGCACCTAACACATTTCTTGCTCCTCGTGCTCCTGACACGGGGACCAGGTAGGAACCAGTATCACACTGTGGCCAGAAAGTCTGGTTATTCGCAATTCACAGGAGAGAGAACTGGAAAGTGTTAGCACATGTACTTGAAGCCACGTCTACTGAATTCTGGATTCTTTTTTAATATATTTTTATTAATTTCAGAGAGGAAGGGAGCAGGAGAGGGAAACAGAAATATCAATGATGAGAGAAAATCACTGATTGGCTGCCTCCTGCACGCCCCACAGTGAAGTTGGAGCCCACCACCCGGGCACATGTCCTGACTGGGAATCAAACTTTGACCTCCTGGTTCATAGATCAGTCCTCAACCACTGAGCCCCACTGGCCGGGCTGAACTCTGGATTCTTCCTCTTAGCTTCCATCCATCACCCAAGGCCGCCTTCCTGCTGTGCCCTCAGATGGCATTTCCTCTGTGCTCCATGGAGGGGAGAGATTTCTCATCCTCTCATAAGTAATAACCTCCTTTCCCTGAAGAACTGGTTATTACACTGATCCACCACGAGGTGGCAGCACTTGGGACTGCGGGCGCTTCCTTCCCACAGCACTGATGGGAATATTCATGCCCAGCTAGTGCTTGCTGGCTGGCTCCCAGGGCTCAGAAATACCCGTATTTTCCGGCATAGAAGACAACTTTTTAACCCAGGGAAATCTTCTCAAAAGTCAGGGGTTGTCTTATATGCCGGGTGTCATCTTATAGGGTGAGTATATCCCAAACTCTGTATTTTAACTGGAAAAGTTGGGTTCGTTTTATACGCCCAGTCGTCTTATACGCCGGAAAATGCGGTACTAAATACTTGCTCCTAACGCAGGCCCTCCCAGGAGCGTCCCAGCTGCTGTACAGCAGCTGCCACGTGATAGAGCAACTGAGCTAAGTTCTGGGGGCGTGTGAGGTGGTTACCCTCTGAGAGGTTCAGACAAGCCAAGAGCAGGGGGGCCAGGGCGTGGGAGTAGAATAAACATCTGCCTGAGAGGCAGGCACACAGAGGCCCCCAGACCTCGGTTTGCCCTGTGGACAGCAGGATGGGCGCAGGAATGGCATTTCCTTTAGGGCAGAATGGGGCATTGCTGCCGTGGCAGGCTGCAGAATGTTCTCCCCGGGCAGTGGGTTTCATCCCCAGCTTGTAACGCTTCCCCGGCTGCTGGGTGCAGGCAGGTGGCTCCACGGGGGGCGGTGCCCACTGGCACCCTCTTCATTCAGTGCGTCTCTGCCTCCTGGGAAGCAGCCTGCAGGTATGGGTCTGCTGGGTCCTCCAGGGAGAGGCCTCCGGAGCCCCCCTTGAAACCCCTCCCCCCCCCCCCGGGGAGGCAGCATTCCGAGGGGGAGAGGGTGCAGCCGGCTCCCCGGAGGAGGGCCCAGGGCTTCCAGAAGAGCCCCGGCCTGGAGGTCGGGAGGCCTGGGGCTCCACTCGAGCTCGGCCCGCCTCGGCGGTGACCTTGGGCAAGCAAGGCACCCTCTCTGTCTGCATCGCTTTCCCTCTAAAAATAGAGACGCTGCTTTCCTCACGGCTCAGTCACAGGAGCGAACGGGGAGGGAAGGAGGTCAGGACTGAAACACGGGGACGAGGACCAGGGCACGGCGTGACTCAGCCCCCTGTCCTCGCCCTCCTTCTTCTCAGCGTCTCCTCTGCGCCTGGCAGGGCTGCGGCTGGCTCTCTGTGCTCCACCATCAGGTGGGGGTAATGCAGGCAGACATGGGCCCTGGGGGTGAGAGAGCAGCCAGAGGACTTGTGTGCGTGCGTATTAGCATGGCCAATGGCCACAGACACTGGGGCAGGGGGTAGGGGGAGCCTTGACCAGGGTGGGAATGGCGGGGGGGGGGGTCAATTGGGGGAAAATAAGACATACGTAAAACTTTAGGCATTTAAAAAATAAAAATAATAAAAAGGACATGGTCCCTGTCCTGCAAGAAGCCTCTATTTCCCAGTTCCGGGCACAATGCCCTCCATACAGCCCCCAACGAGATGCTGAGCAAGCAACTCCTTCCAGGGTCTATGCACCCTGCCCACGGGTCTGACGCTGAGTCTCTCCCCGACATCACCACCTGTGGCGGCGCTCTGCCCATCGGCTCCCCACCTTGGCATTCTCCAGGCTTTTGCCCTGGCTGTTCCCTCTGCCTACAATGCTCTTCCCTCAGGTCCTTTCACTCCTTCCTCTGAGCAACGTCAGCGCTGAGAGATTCCTGCATTCCGCTCCCTCCACTGGCAAACAACTTGGTTCTCAGCCTGCTCAGCACTCACACCAGATCTGACCACTGGGGTGTCCCTTCCACCCATCCTCCCACTGCCCCCCGCACACCCCGCACTCCTCCAGCCTTCACCATTCAAGGAGGCTGGGGACTTGAATTTGGGAAAAGAGCTGGCTGCCCCTCTCTCTGACTGCCACGGTCCTTCTTGACCTTAGACCTGCTGTTTCCGGCTCGAGTCTTCCTTGGGAGGTTACATTTTTTTTTAATATATTTTATTGATTTTTGACAGAGAGGGACAGAGAGCTAGAACCATTGATGGGAGAGAGAGAAACATCCATCAGCCACCTCCTTGCACGCCCCCTACTGGAGATGTGCCCGACACCAAGATACATGCCCTTGACCGGAATCGAACCGGAGACCCTTCAGTCTGCAGGCAGACGCTCTATCCACTGAGCTAAATCGGTTTCGGCAGGTTCACATTCTTGTCCAGATGATTTTACAAAGAACAAGCAGGAAGCCTGTGTCTCGGGAAAGACTGGGGTCCCCTCAGGTCCCCTCCCAGCTCGGTATCAGCTCTGCGGGTCCTGTCGATTCCCAGGCCTCCCATTGTCACCTGTGAAACACGGGCTTTAGCCAGAGGACCCTGAGAAAGTCGGCCGGTCAGCTTCCCTCATGCCCCTTAGCAGTCACCGAATCGGAGGCCCCAGGGACACTTTAGACAGTCAGGGCCTCAGAGGGAAGCCGGCGAGATGCTGAGCGGGAGCGGCCCTCATCCCTGCAATGGCCTCCGCGGTGTTGCTTTTCCAGCCCTTTCTCTAGCCCAGCACTTTCCTCGCCTCCAGGTCCTTTACAAATTCCGTGAGGGAAGGACTGATTCCAGCCAGATCGGCATACACCGGGCTCCGTTCGAAAGAACCCCCTATTGTCTCTGAAAACGCCGGAAAAGGAGGCACAGTCTCAGCTTTCCTGAATCGTGGCGTGAAAACAAGTCAGTGGATGGCGTGCTTTAAACGGAGGTTGGCATTCCTGTGGGCTTGCAGTTCTTGCAACTGCTTAAGAGCTACCTCCGGGGAAGGTGAGTAACTAAAACAACCCTGATGCTGGTTTCTTCAAACCAGAAGCCGAGCCCCAGGGCCCTGGGTGGTTCCATCCACCGTGACCTCACGTGACCCTGGCTTCCCAAGCGCAGAGCTCAGCACTCCCCTGTACCAGGTGCCAGGGCTGCATAACAGTCACTGCGCAGCACAGTGGCCTCCAATGGCGACATTCATTTGCTGCAGAATTTGCCGGAGAGGGCGGAGTTCAGCATCCTCACTCCTCACTGCTCCATCCGGCATCCCGGCTCAACCTGGCAGCCCAGACTGGAGTCCATCAGGGGCTCCTCACTCCTGAGCTGAGAAGACTTGATTTGAACAGGGGGGCAAAGGAAAGGGAGTACAGAGGACCCAGTGGAAAGGCAGGGAAAGCTAGGTACCAGAATTTGCTCTAGGCCAGTGATCAGCAAACTGTGGCTCTCGAGCCGCAGTTTGCCACTCTGTTGACTACTGAGTTTGCCGACCACTGACCTAGACTCTCGATTCCAATAATGACAGGCTGTTGTTGTTCCTTGTGATTAAGACCCTATCCCAGTGATTGGCAAACTCATTAGTCAACAGAGCCACAGTTTGCCGACCACCGCTCTAGGCTCAAGCTGTGGGATCTTGGTCAAACAGAACCTGTAGCATGTGTCCCACATGTCACAATTACTGTCACAGCAGATGCTCCGTAAACACCATCGTCCTGGCCATGCTCGTAGTGAGCGGGCAGAGCAGAACTGGCTTGCAGCGGGTCATACACCTCACCTCTCTCTACGCGGAGAGGAGAGCGCTTTGTTTACGAGGCTTCTTTTTCACTTTGGATCATGGCTTCAGGATTTATTTTCAGAAGAGATATCATCATACCAATAAGCAAAAACAGCTTAAAGCCTCTGGCGCCTATTGCCAAATTCCCTTCCAATATTTCACTTAAATATATATGCGCTGGCTTCACAATTAACTGTTTTCCGTTAACCCCTTATAAGCCGTGGGCTGCTGGAGGCCAGAAACTGTACGTTTTGATCCCGTATTACAGCGCCTGAGTGCGGGGTATATTTCAATACATATTTACTTCATGAATGAGAATGATTGTGTCTGCTGCTGGTCCCATCAGCATGAGAATGCCTCCCTCATTCCATCCTCATTGTATCCGAACTAGAGGCTCGGTGCATGGAAATCCGTGCACTCGGAGGGTCCCTCAGCCCGGCCTGCACTCTCTCCCAGTCCGGGAGCCCTCGGGGGACATCCAACTGATGGCTTAGGCCCACTCCCCATGAGGAGCGGGCTGAAGCCGCAGTCTGGCCTTCCTCTTAAGAGGCGACCGGTGGGCCGATTGGGGACAACGCCAGCTGGCAAGCAGCCAGCCCACCCCCTGATCGCCCCTCCACTGCCACCAGTCACCACAGCCCCCCCATCCCCATCCCCATTCCCTCCCTCTGCCCACTGGCACCCTCCTTGGCTGGCCTGGCGCAGCCGGCTCACTGGCCCCACCCTCCGCTGACATGATTTGCATATTAGGCTTTTATTATGTAGGATATTCTGAGACCAGGGAGAGAGCGAGTAGGGGAGCCAGAGGACAAATTCCTAAATATATGTCTTTCGTGACCTTTCTAGAAGTTTCCGGGCTATTTTGGAACTTAAAAAGGCTGACAAATCCAAGTTTCTGACTTCCTATTCAATAGCCACCCTTCCTAACTTACATGCACTAGTGGCCAAAGAATATATTTAGAAGCAGTGTTTACTATTAACAGAAAGCAATGAGCTTTCTGCAAAATGTTTATGTCGCTCGGGCTCTGTCGCTGTGTAACAAACCACCTCAAATCTTAGTAACTTAAAAAAGCAACCGTTTATTTACTTCCTGATCCCACAAGGCCATACTGTTTAGTCTGGGCTCAGCTGGTCTGACCCAAGCTCACTCATATCTCCGTGGCCAGTAACCCGCCCAGCGCCTGGCGCGGCTGCAGGCTGGCTGAGGGGGGAATACCAAGCCGTTCTTTTCACAGCGAAGAATATGTGTTAAAGTGCAAACCACGAGGACATTCATTATCATTACGACAAATCTATAAAACATTATAGAGTTATGCCTCTCTATATATCATCTGTATTCCTTTAATGGGAGACCAAGGCATTCCTAGCATAATAAGAAGTCTGTTTGAAAATAAACCACCAAGACTTGAATTATTGTTAATTTATTATAATTAGTATAATAATTTTACTTATAATTATAGTAATACTAATTACATCATATATTATAGAACTGTATTTCTGTATGTATGTATGTATGTCTAAGTATTATGTAAGGATTACATGACATTATATAATGTTTTCTAATTATAAGACATACTAATGCTGATATAATATTTTAATAATAACGAGTTTAAAATATGTGGAACATTAGACATCAGACAAGGAAGGACAGTGATCCCTCAGAGAGGGGAAATAAATGAGGTGAGGCCCACAATTGCCCCAGGATACTGGCGTGGCCATGGGAAGGGTTCTGTGCTTGATCAGTGATGTCTGACCTGCCTGCCAACAACATACTGCCCATTCCTGCGCGACTGTTCACATCTTCGCCCTCCGTGTGCTGTTCTCCCTCCTCTTCCAGATCCCGACTTTCCCGGCCCCTCCCTGTATCTTCACGCTCCTTTATCTTAGGCCGTGCACAAACCCTGAATATACACCGCACCCTTTGCTCCTCATGAGTGTCCAGTACCTCAGTTAACACCCCTTCAACTTCACAGAATAGGGTCCCCAGCTCGCCATGGTTTCAACGCTAAGGGAACTCATCTTCTCTGACACAGAGACAGGTGGAAGGAAGGCCCCTTCACGGTGCGGTAAATCCGTTCAGCAGCGTCACCAAGGACGAGAATCTGCCCGTCTCCTCCGCTGTCACCCTCTGCTGGTCCTCTTGTACCTCCTGGTCTGAGCTGCCTGCCCCACGTTGAGACACTGCATGTGGACACGCACTGCTCCCCAGAAAGGACACCTTTTCTAGACCCTGGAGGCTGCAAAATAGCAGAGCATCCCTCCGCCCCACCCCCCACTCCAGAGCCATTGCTGTTTTTCTTTTCCAAGCGGAGTCACGGAGTCACAGAGTCACGGATGATCCTGCCTGGGTTCAGGCTAATGACTGAGGTGATTTGTTTGTTGACTCGTTTTCAGCAGGGAATCGAAAGTAGTAATTATCGGGTTTGACTTCTCCCACACAGGAAGTGTAAATTTAGCTTCTACCTGCAGGTCTTCTCGGCGACTCTGCAGCAAATCCACCCAACATCGCACAGAAAACACTAATCATGCCACCTAGTTTGGGGATAAACTAATCACCATCGTCGCTGCTGAAAATGCTGGGACGTACCTAATTATAGGGTCTGCGGAATGAATACGGTGATTATTTATGAACGGGACCCAGAGCCCGGCTGGCAGGCAGGCCTTCAAGCTGGCTGCCTGGGGCAAGGAAGGCAAGGAAGAGAGTCCACCTTGCTGAAGCTGGCAACCTATCCTGATGACAGAGTAGCGTGCCTGAGCCCTGGCCTAATATAAAACTCAGCAAAACAACTGTCTGTGACTGAATGCCCATCAGGACCAAAGGAGGAAGCAGGCAGGAGGCAGCTGATCAATGTTTCTCTTTCATGGATGTTTCTATTTCTCTAACCCTCTTCCTTTCTCTCTCTGAAAAAAATCAATAAAAACATATTTAGAGAAAGCCTTCGGTCACTAGATCTACGCAGTTCAAACCCATGTTGTTCCAGGGTCAAGTACATTGGGAAGGTCAACTCTCATTGGAAGATATAATTAACAAAAATTTCACGATGATATCACCCTGCATTGGGGTGGGCCCTAAATCCAAGGACAGGTGTCCTTAGGAGAGGGGAGAAAGGGAGCAGATACAGAGGAGAAGGCCTGGTGAAGTCAGAAGCAGACACTGAAACTGTGTAACTCCAAGTTAAGGGTGCCTGGAGCCCCAGAAGCTGGAAGGGGCCAGAAGGCTTCTCCCGGGGACTTCAGAGGAAACGTGGCCCTGCCCACGCCTTGATCTCACACGTCTGGCCTCCACAACCGTGAAGACATCTCTGCTGTTTTAAGCCACTGTGTTTGGGGTCATTTGTTACAACATCCTCAGGGAAATACAGTGGCACCTCGAGATACGAGTGCCCTAACATACGAGATTTTTGAGATACGAGCCGTCCAGCGAGTGATTTTTGCTTTGAAATACGAGCAACATTTGAGATAGGAGTCATCGCGCGGATCGGCCGGCTGCACACGACCCACCAGTTTACCGCGACTCGAGCGCCTCATAGTTTCCCACGCCTCAAGGTTACGGAACGAATTAAACTCGTATCTCGAGGTACCACTGTAATAAAGGCCTTAATCCATGCACGCCATCGCTATTACCTGTTCCTTTCCTTTGCCCTCACCAGAACCGGAAAAGACTTCCCCCAGCCTCGGGGGCAGGCCTCTGCGAGGTGCCCAGACGGGGACACCGAGGAAAGGGTCCATCTGGGGTGTCCAGGTCCCTGCTCCTGCCCTGCCGCAGGCGGACTCTCCCTCCCGCCGGGCGAGGCTCCATCCGCGGCCGCCGTGGTGCCAGGGCCCCAGAGGCTGGCAGCACCCCCGGAGCCCGGCGATGCCAAGCCGCGGCGTGAAGGGAATTGACTGTCGGCGCGATCGCAGATTGTTTTGTCACATACACTTCGCCATATGACAAGTGGGCGGCCCAAATATGCTCCCGGAGGGGGAGCAAGACGGTGTCCAAAAGCCGACTTGGCAGCCAGGGCCCCTCTGCGGAACCGAGTGCCAGGCTGGCTCTGGCTCGCTCCCCCTGCCACGTGACGCTGTGTCACCTGGCGGGGGTGGAGAGGGGAGAAGCGACAGCCATGGAAGCATCGGCTCCCCTCCACTGGCTGCTCTGGGATGTTTCTAGATGACGTCAGAACGAAAGCTCGACTCCCACCATCATCGTCCAAGTGGCAACGACCCACAGGCAGGAGGCACATCCCTGCGGCAGACACGTGGCTCATCCCTCTTCATCGGCACCCCACTTGTGTAATAAGGTGGGATTGCTGTTACTTCTCCGTCACAGACCAGCACACTGGGGAAGAGGGAAGTTCAACCATGTGCCCGCGATGCCGTCTCTAGGAAGAGTGGGGTGCCATTCCAGCTCTCCCCAGCCAGGCTGGCGGGCTGGCGATGAGAGAGCTCTGCGGTCACCCCGAACCACAATCACACCCGCAGAGAGCCAGGGCCTGTACGGGGGCACCCTCCCTGGGCTGGCTGTTTGGGAGAGGAGGGTAAGACTGTTAACCTACAGAAAACGCACAGAATCGGAACAGGATGATTAAAGCCAGGCTGACTGACTTTTCTCCCTCTCCCACCTCTTTCCCCAGAGCCCGGCTAGTCCAGATGCTAAAGAAGAGAAAGCCTTTGGTCATGTGACTCAGAGAGTGACACTGAATTTATGGAAGGAGACTGACTTTCTTTGAACAGAATGTGGTACCAGAGGAGTATCAGCAACAGGTGAATATTTGTTGTTTAAAAAAAAAGTCCAATTATGGCTGTACCAATGTGTAATCTTACCAACAGCTCACTGACACGTTATTTACAACAGACAAGGTAGGGAAGCAACCGCAATGTCCAGCTGAGTAAACACAGATGTGTTACGTATATAAATATAATGGAGTATTACTCTTTTTCTCTCTCTCCCACGTCAAACTGAAAGGCAGTGGACCTCACTCTCAGCTCCAGGGATGGCATGATGGACTTAAGGGTCATCCTGTCCCCCAGGCCAGCACTGGTTTAGAAATGCCCATCCCCCAACTCTCGCCAAGGAAACACGAGAGGAAGTCTTCCGGCGTCAGTGGTGGCTCAATGGCTTCTGGGGAAGATGTCTTTGCTCCTAAGAAAGAGCCCCAGAAAGGCATAGACCCCGCCTTTCTCGAGGTCTTGTCATGTGTGGAGTGCGGCCGCCATCATGCCACCGGCCTGAGAAAGAAGCCAGCTGACGGTGGCAGAGCAGAGACACAATCAGCTCCTAAATGCCATTGTTGAATGGGTGATTCAACCACTCTGGACCCGCCCTGTTCCCTGGAATTCCTGATATGTGAGCTAATAAACTCCCTATTGTTCAAGCCAGCTTGAGTCAGGGTTTTGTTTCTTCCACCCCAAGCATCCTGACTAATAGGAGATTCAAAGCGGACTCCCCTCCCCCTCCTCCTCCGACGGGCATCTGAACTGAATGCCATTGAGAATGAGCAGCAGCCCATTTCAGAGGCCGCACACGGCAGAGGGGGGACTTGGGGCGGGAAGGCAGTGATGGAATACAAGGAGAGTCTAGGATATGGCTCCGCATCCATATCCATGGCAAGTGGAACAGACCAGAGCATCGCCACTGAACCTTCACCCTCCTCTTGACCGTGAACATGTCGGGCCATGATGTTGGGGCCTGAAGAAGTGACTGAATATTTCCCATAGTTCCCTATGGTGTTTCCCTGGCCAATAGTTCACCATTCCTCTGGAGGTCATATCATCGCTTCCTCCATGAAACACAATATGTGGCTAGGATTACAGACGGTTGGCCTCAGTAGATCTTACCAGGCCCACGGATGCCACCCCTCTATTCTGTGAATGGGGACCCCAGGTCTGGGAAGAGGAATGACTCCCCGAAATGCAGAGTAAGTTTGTGGCAGAGCCAAGAACGAAACACTGGTCTTCTCCTTCCCACGCCGGTGGTCTCCCCAATGCACCTCCATTCCCCACAGGTATAAACCAAGGTTTGTCTACACATTGAAACAGCTTTTGGTGGTCAAATAAACTTAGGAAATGCTGCATGAAATAAACCAGGTTCGAGATGTTTCTGTCCTAGAGGAACTTCTCATTTTTTGTTAGGTTCTCCATGTTTGTTTGTCTGCCAGTAATGCTTTCTGAATCTCTAAAGCTGAAATGCAGTATGCACTCTTTCCTAAATCTGCTGGACCACGGAATCTTTCTCTCTCCCAGAGCATCTTACAGAAATTGTGTTTGCGAATTCCATTTAGCAACGTGGACCTGCCTCTGTAAGAAGGGAGTGAGGTCAAACCCAAAGAGAAGCTGAGATAGGCAGGGGTGAAAAAATTGATAAATAGATGGATGGGTAGATGGGTATGTGGGTGGGTGAATGGATGGATGGATGTGTGAGTAGGTGGATGGATAGATGGACGGATGGACGGATGGATGGATGGATGGATGGATGGATGGATGGATGGATGGACGGATGGACAGATGAATGGATGGATGGATGGATGGATGGATGGATGGATAGATGGATGGATGGATAGATGGATGGATGGATAAAGGCAACAATTTGAGCCTCCGACCTAGAGTAGACTTTTTACATGAACTAACACATTGTTTCCTCTTAGGCTAGTTGGAATCATAGATTATTCATATTTTCACTGTTACTGTTCTTGCTGTTGTTATAACAGCGCAAAACAAACAACCCCCGATTTCAGTGACTGACCGCACAAATGTTTACAGAACCCTCTGGGATGAGCCGGGCCTCGACCTCCAGCTTCGCCTGTGTCCAGGTCTCCTTTATTAGTCTTCATTCCAGGACCCAGACTCATGGAAGAAGGGCTACAGGTGCATGCTCTTCTCTTGGAGGTCAGAGGAAGGCCCCGAGAGCGCCCTCCCCTTCCTTCCTGTGAGGACCCGTAAGGAAATGGATGCTGTGAACCAGGAGAGGGTCCTCGCCAGACAAGGAACTTGCTGGCACCCTGATGTCAGGTTTCTCTCCCAGTCAGAACTGTGAGAAACAAACGTGTGCTGTGGGAACCACCCAGTCCATGCTATTTTGTTAGAGCCCCTGAACTAAGCCACCTCTGGCTACACCTCTGGCTACACCGTCACGCTCCTCCAACCAGGTCAGTTGTAACATTTAACACACAGCAGGTTGTTGGGAAGCAAGCGTTTCCCCCCTTCTACCCCAGGAAGAACTCCTACAGGCTCTGCACCAGCTGCTGACAACCTCCTGTGGGCCTGGCAGGCTCTGTCTGTCTCCTCGCGGATGCGCAGTGCCAGGGCGAGTGCGGGATGACTCTGCCTCCTTCCAGCTCCTGCGCCTGTCGGGTGGGGCTGAAAATATTTGCCTCTAAGAATTTTGCGGAGGTACGGTAAGGTCTGAAAAGATAACAATGCCAAAAGTCCCTTGAAGTGTGAAGTCCTCTGCAAACTGGCTAGAAATGCCCTCTCTGTTCTGGAAGATAAAGAAGCTGAGGGGTTCAGGCCACACACCCAACCTCACCCTGCCAACGAGAGTGGGCCTCCCAGAGCGCGCCCTCCTCCCTCCCAGGCTGCGGGCTTCGTCAGATGATGCCATTTTCCGCTCCCGACGTGCGGGAACGTTTCTCTGGAAATTTCCTGTTCGGCTTGTCAGCGTTATTCCCTCCGGGTCATTAGGGGAGCCGGAGAAAGGGTGTTTCTGAGCCCTTTGCCCCCTTATCCGCAGGGGAAGATCTGAGTGATTTGCGTCTGTTAAAACAGTCACCCCACTGCAGAGGGGGAGCTTTGCCCCGCGGAGACCATGGAGGGAACCAGCCGCGGGACCTGACAGCAGCATCGCCATTCCACGGTCAAGTTTTATGCTCGTGGAACCACGATGCCCGTGGGACCAGCCGGGGCTGTGAGCTGGGATGTAGCCTGTCAAATCCAGGTACCCATCCCCAGCATCACCGTTGGGCTGGAGGATGAAGAGCAGCGAGAAAAGCCGCCAGCCCACAACTTTCCTAGAAGCCATGTTATTGAAATGGTGCCCTCCGTTCCTTCAACCCGGGCCTTCCTTCCACAGCCTCGCTGAGCACTCTGCCCCGAAGATGAGAACAAGGAAGAGGAAAGGGAGGAGGCTGCCCCAGAGTGCTCCCTCTCCAGGGAGAGGGGCAGAGTCCACGCACCAGGGCGAGAACGGTGTGATGGGTACCGGGGCGAGAACAGCAGGATGGGCCCCAGAGTGAGACGGTGTGATGTGTGGTCCATGGCTGCTCAGAGGGAAGGCCCTGCGCAGAGGACACGCAGGTGCTTGGGCCTCAAGAGGGGAAACCTACAACCCGTGAAACCAGCACCACTGGGAGCTGGGCAACCCCAAGGGGTCCGAACGAGGGCGCTGGCCCAAGACAAGTAAGTGGGTGTGACCCACAGGCCTTGTGCCAAACGTTCAGCCTCTGGGCAATGTTCCACACTCAAGAGGAGGGAGCCGCAGGAGGGTTTTCAGCGGAAAAGGAAAGGGTCACTTTTGTGCTGGGGAAAGACGACTCTCCTGGCGGCAAAGAGGAGGGGTGGACGTGGCAGAGGAGCTGAGAAGGAGGGGGCGGTCAGAAACCCAAAAGGCATGGGAAAGGCCCACACCAGGGCAGTGGCCGTGGGCAGACGGCAGAGCTCGCCTCCTACAGAATTCAGACCGTGAGTCAACCCTCCTCGCCACCCAGAGCATGAAATGAACTATATCATTTCATAGTAAGTCCAGGGGTCAAGTGACTTGCCCAAGGTCAAGAGCAAACAGGAGGTGGTCTGCCTCCCGATCTGTGGGGCTCGTGGGAGCACAGCAAGGAAGTACATAAAGCAAACCTGAAATGCACACATCCGGGTCCCCAAAAGGGGCGTCTTGGGGCCAGAACCCTCTTTACAAAAGAACTTCAGGGGATGCCTTAGAAAGAACAGGCTCTCCTAGGAACTGAAAACTTTCTGACTTGCTGCCGGGCCAGCACAGCTTGGTGGCTGAGTGTCGATTCCATTTCTGATCAAGGCACATGCCCAGGTTTGCGGGCTCGATCCCCCGTGTGGGGCGTGCAGGAGGCAGCTGATCAATGATTCTCTCTCCTCATCGATGTTCCTATCCCTCTCCTCTCCCTTCCTCTCTGAAAGCAACAATAAGTATTTTTTAAATGTTCTGACTTGCAAGAAACCATTTCCTCACCCAGTTCTGCCCAGAGGCAGCGGGTGCCCGGGCACCCAGACATCCCAGGCCGTGCCAGGAGGGAGGGGAGGGTCCTCGGCAGGTGGGAGCCCCCCTCTGGCCCCCTCCAGTCCCTGGAATTCCCCCCCCCCCTGCATGTATGACTGGCAGCAGAGACCACAGGCTGAGCTTGGCTCCAAGAGGTACCCGCTGCGGGGGGCTGAGGTCGGAGCGGCCTCGCACTGGCCTCAGCGCCTGGGTGGTCCCGGGCTGGTGCCAGGGAGCACACACTGCAGCGATTTCCAGAGACCACAGACGGGGCACGCAGCGAGGCCCGGAGTGGGCTCAGAGGTGGGCGCCATGCCCACCCCTGCCCAACGCCTCCTGCCACCCACGGGATGGGGAGATGCTTCTGGCCCTGGTCCCGTGCTGGGCAGGCGGTCACGGGCCTCTCCCTCCCTGCGCCTCTGCTTTCTCGGGGAGAGAAACTGGGGTGAGGGTGTCCACCCTGAAGGTCTGGCAAGGAGATGACAAGTGCTTAGAACGGCGAGAGGAGTGGCAGAGAGAGGGAAAGCCTGTGAGCTGCGGAAAGGGTGCACCGTTCAGTTCCCCAGCTGCTCCTGTTGAGTAGATGCACCATTCCAGAACCTTCTGGAGACGCCACGATGGAAAAGGTTCGGCCCCGGCTGTCACGGGCCTGCCGTGAGGCCTGGTTTCCATTTCCTTTCGGCGTGGAATGACGTAGGGGGAGGCGATCTGGGAGTTCCAGGCGGGGATCTGTGGGCAGATGCCCTCGGCCGCTACCCCTCAGCAGCAGCGCCATTGCTTGCCAAGACCACACTCGGGACAGAGCTGAGCCCCGACAGCTGGCGTGGGTGCGCTCCCGGTCCCACGCCCCCATCTCCTTCACCCAGTGGTGACCCCGCGGTGGGGGCCCTGCTGTCTGGCCGGGCTTTGCAGCCCTCCCAGCCAGAGCGGCCCCACCAGGAGGGAGGCGGACAACAGGGAGACCTTGAACCTGAGCAGGAACGTCTCCAAGACTCTTCTGAGTGGGCTGGCCCTTGGGGATGGCGCTGCCCCAAGGCATCCTCTGCCTACCGTCTCCCTCCCAGCGCCGCCCTCCACCGAGAGGCTTCTCTGCCCGGAGGCTGCGGCAGAGCGGATGGCAGCGCAGGGTCAGGCTTGGCCGGGAAGCGGGTTCCCGGGGAGCAGGCCGTGGGCTGCATCAGGAGCAGCTGCCACCGCTGGAGTGTGGCTCCATCGCACGCAGAGCCCCCTCCATCCGCTCACACATCCCTGAAAGGGGACTCGCCGCCCACCTTCCTCCTTTTTAGCTCCCGCTTCCGGAGACAGATTCACCGTCTTGCGGGTCTGGAACCGAGAGACCCATGTTGTTGCCAGACAACTGAATTCCTTTCCTCACTGGCTGAAATGGGGGCCTTGTTTCCACACGGAGTTCCGGTCAAATTAAATTCAGCAGCCAGGTGCCGCAGGTGCCTGCATGGGGTGCTCAGGCAGCAGGGTGCATCCGCACTCACCCCCATCCTTTCCAGCTCCCCAACCCAGCTCCTGCCCAGGGCAAGGCCAGCCACGAACTCGTGATCGTCCTGACCGCCTTCCTCAGCGCTTTGTTTTATTAAAGGCACCATCTACCCCGCTGTCCTCTCTGACAGCTCTGGCTGGAGTCAGCGACGCCTGGAGGAGACAAGGCAGGTGGGGACGGAGGAGAGAGGGGGGGAACCACAGAAAACAGGCAGGGACCAGCCAGCTCCAGAAGGTCCAGGGGGAATCTGGATTATATTCTGAGGGTAATAAGGGTCTTTGAAAGGCTAACTGTGGATGACTCTGTGAGGAGGAAGCTAATCCAAGCTTTATATTTAAATAAATAGACCTATAGTGCTCTAATACAGAATAGGGAAAAAAATCACTTGTTTTGGTTTTTTTTTTTTCAGACAAAAACATTCGAACTTTGCAACAGTAACATGGCCTCAGCTTTTTGGGGGGCATTTCTGTGGGAAGGTTTTAGGAGCACTGTGTGAACATCAATTAGTTCCCCTGAAGGGGACAAACTGGCAGGAAGTTAAGGAATTTGGGGGTCCAGTTCCTGAAAGGCTGAGGCCAGATGCCGAATGTCTCTCCGAGGCTCTGCACCTTGATCCCCTGTGGGTTCTTAGCATGACAGAGGCTGGGTTCCAAGGACAAACGTCATATCCTGTCATGCCCTCACCCGCAACAGTGAAAGTCAAGCACACTGTTAATTATTCCTGTCCACTAGTGCCCTTGAAAAAGAAATATAACTACTTTGCATGTTAAAAGTGAGAGAGAGTGGATTGATTTACTCGATATTTATGAAGCTCCTACTACGTGCACCAGGACCACATTGGTGTGCAAAACCGACTAACCCTGGCCTTTATGTTGAGCCTACATTCATGAGATTGATTTTTTTTTTTCTTCCCTGATACCAGGACAGGAACCAGAGAGGATACCACCCACACACCCACCCTTTCATATATTTGTCTTGGGGATATTCTTGTCTTGGGTAAATGGGTTTTAGAGGCTGTTAAGCTAGGCAGAATCTCTAAAAATATGTACACAGTGGGTTTTATTCTCAGCATCCTTCTAATTGGTTTCTAAAATCGCACTTCAGACTCTTCATGAAGTGAGAACAAACGCAGTCACAGCATCTGAAAAGCAATTAACAATGTACTGTCAGCACCTAACAAGGAGGCGCAGTGCAGCCCCTGAGACCTTCCGGCTCCCCGCCCCCGGGGCGGAAGCAGACCCGGTCTCCTCTCTCTCCCGGGCTGCGGCAGGCCTACTCTGCTGAGTGACGTGAATGTGCTGGGATGTTATCTTCTCCACCATTTTTTTAGGTTCCTTCAGTGACGGGTGCCTTTCCCAAAGCTTCTCGTCTGGCTTCCAAAGAGCCCAACAGAACCTAGCATCTTCTCTGAATTTAGAAAACAGGGATCGGTAGAAAGAATTAAAATAAATATTGATTAGCCTGGCTGAGCATCGACCTATGAACCAGGAGGTCATGGTTCAATTCCTGGTCGGTGCATATGCCCAGGTTGCTGGCTTGATCCCCAGTGGGGGGTGTACAGGAGGCAGCTGATCCATGATTCTCTCTCATCATTGGTGTTTCTAGCTCCCTCTCCTTCTCCCTTTCTGTATGAAAATTAATAATTTAAAAATGAACACTGATTATAATAACAACAGCAGCAGCAATGATCTTAACAGCATTCAGCACGGTCACAGCACCTTAGAGAGAACAATGGCCGCCCCGTCCCTCATTTCGCTGCTGTCACTCACTCCTAGCAGGGAGCTCTGTGGGAATCGTGAGTAATTATTGCCCCGTGATAGGCAGTGGGAGGATGTGGGCTTGGTACAAATTTATGGGTCCGCGCCAGTTTTTCAGACAAGATACTGCGTTCAAGTCTTGTCATTGTATTTGGCCTTCTTTGAACGTTACACAACAGATGCTCACTGCTGAGTTGATAGTAAGCAAGAAGAGAAATGGAATAACACACCACAACGGTCTGACAGTCCCCAAGCTAGAGAAAACAATGTTTGATGAACAGCCCTGGAGATGCTTCCCATAGTTATAAACACGTGCGTGTGTGTTTAACTCATTTTCACTTAACAATAAATTACTGACATTTTCCGTGCCCAAAAGCATAAATCTATGCAATCTTTACTGATGCGTCATGTTGATGAACCATCATTTACTGATCATTTTATTTTCAGTTTTTGCTGTTCTGTCTAATGTTGTAACAAATACTGGTGCTTATTACACTTGTCCAGCTATCTGTTTATTTAGGATAATGACTTGGAAGTGAGATTTCTGGGTCAAAGAGCATGATGTGTGTGTGTGTGTATCTGTCTTATCAGCCACACTACATATCAGGAATTGAGCAGCCTATTTAAGACAGAAACATTGTACAAATACATTCTTCTGTCTACAAAGGAACATGCCCACATCCCCATATCCAGGACCTAGCTGGCTATTATTTTAAAAATATCTTTCTAATTCTTTGTCTTCCCGCCTTCCTTCATGAATAATTCAGTCCCAACTCCATTTGGCAGGCCTGAAGGCGGAGGATGGCCCCACGGGGATCGGGACTCGGTGAGGAAAGCAGCCAAGCAGGTGTCGGCCCCCCAAGCCTGGGAGATGGGTGAGCTGGGAGAGGAGGTGAACAAACAAGTCGTTCCGGAGGCTCATGGGAGCCAGGATTGACTTTCAGGGAGGGAATTACAAGCAGAGAGAAAGGGGAAGCTAGGGTGGACCGTGTGCGGTATGACACTAGAGACGGAGCGAGCCTGGAAGCGTAATGCCCCAGTACACACCTCATGCCCAGGTTTTGGCTTCAAAATAACCTCCCAGCATCTCATGAGATCTAACACCACTCTCACCAAAGAAGCTTGCCTACCCTTTCATTTTCATAAAATTAGACTGCCCCATTAAATGGAACTACGGCTTCTTAGAGACGTGGCTCATTCCGGACCTAGGCCAGGATCAATTTAAGATGAGCCCAGATTGTCTTATTGTATGAAAATATATTCAAAGCTGAAACTGGTTTGGCTCAGTGGATAGAGCGTCGGCCTGCAGACTGAAGGGTCCCAGATTTGATTCGGTCAAGGGCACATACCTTGGTTGCGGGCACATCCCCAGTAGTGGGTGTGCAGGAGGTAACTGATCGATGTTCCTCTCTCATCTCTCATCGTTGTTTCTAACTCTCTACCTCTCTCCCTTTCTCTCTGTAAAAAATCAATAAAATATATTTTTAAAAACTAATTCAGGCAAGAACTATCCATAGGTGTTTGCATTAGTGGAGGTAACACTGAATGATGAAAAGGATAGTGACAGAGTCTCAAAGTGTCTCCCCACAAAAGTACTTGTTAAATCCAAGGGGGAACCGGGGAACATCACAGTAGGGAAGCTGGTGCTTTGATGGAGCTTAAGATCTAAGTTAACAATAATCAGTACAAGTTAAACACAGCATCACATGACCCTTGATGAGACACAGTGAGAACATCACAGAGTCCCTTGTGAAGTTACAGCCGAAAACTCACATTGAGGGACAGTCTACAAAATAAGTCCCCCTGGTGCTTAAAAGTACTTTCCCCTCAATTTTATCATCCAAGGAGAGTCGATGAGTCACGAGAAAACACCAGATATCGCAAGTGCATTTTCCACCATCCACCTTGAACTTGGCCAGCAGCCACCCCATTACTAACAAGCTTTCTTGCTATTAGAATAATCATGGCTGTGAATTGAAGTGAAAGAGTGTCCTACTTAACGGGAAAGAAACAAATGGTGAAGGCGTGAACGTCATGGCAGAGCTGAGGGACTGTTCCACCTTGAAGGAGACGGGAGAGACGAGACAACTCAAGGTGACTGCCATTCTGAACTGGATTCTTTCCTTTGTAGTGACATCCTACCCAGGGTGTCAGTGGGACATTTGCCAAAACGTGGGTGGACTCCTAGGAGGAGGGAATGTTGAGAGTTCTTCAGACTGCTCTTCCTGCTCTTCCATACGTTTGAAAGTATTTCAATATGTGTAAATGAAAAATAACGATTGCTTTGAAAAGCATTGAGGTCACACTCTTTGGAGAAGAGATGACAATTTATGAATGTCTTCTTGTGTCTTTCCCACTATATTAGTCCAAGCCAAAGTTCTGGTGTTTTGTTTTGTTTTTCTTGCTATTTCCCTGAAGCTCTCAACATACCTCCAGGATAGTATTCCCTCTGCCTTACGTGGTCCCTTGGAAGATGCCCATACATGCCTTTCACTTTAGACTTCATCTGCCCACAGTCTCATGAGATCTAACACCAGCTCTCACCAAAGCAGCTCGCCTACCCTTCCATTTTCATGAACCAGGGCCCTACCATGCAGCCATGCATAATGCCAATTAGAGAAATTAGGCTGAGACCAAGGCCACCCCCAGGGGGTAGGGGCACACGGAAATGACTGCCCCATGAAGGCCATCTGCCCACCGCTAGGACACTGACGTTTCAGTGGCGCCTCACAGCCTGTGATGGAGATACGGCTCATTTCCACTTTACAGATGGAGGACAATTGTCCTGGAGATGTTAGATCTGCCCAGATCCTCATCATCAGAGGGATTTCTTTTCTCCGGTCTTCATGTTTCCAGGAGGTACATTCCACCACAGAAATATGTCTGGCTTCCCTCTCTACCCCTTGCTGCCCCCGTCCCACCATTTGACGGGGGAGGTGAAAAGGGTCTGATAACCATTATTCCGGGTCCCTTACCAGGCAGGACTAAAGTGGACAGTTCATATTTCCTCGTGGTCTCCCTCTCTCTTGAACTTCCTGCCCATGAAGTAGAGATAGTCCCTCAGGTTCTTGCCTCCATGAACGTGTAAATACTTCCTCTTCTGTCTGTCCTTGGAGACCAGAGACCTTACCCAATCTGTCTTTGTAATCCCAGTGTTTACCATGGTGGTGCTTACACAGGCAGGTGCACAATAAACACTCAGTGAATAAAAGAATGTCTGGACTGCATCGGGGTGCCTCTGAAGGCTCTACTCATGCCCTCACGACAGCGTGAGTATTTTGGGGGTGAATTTGCCTCTACCGTGCCCTTCATAGACTCATCCGAAGGACAATTTTCTCTACCTGGTAAATAGTGAAGATTTTCACAGCAGTATATAAAACTTTAACCAGAGTTTCGACTCATTTAGCAAATAATGTGCTTGCAGGCCTCTTTCCTGTGGATGCTGAGCTAGAATTACCCGGGGAGATTTTAATTTTCCCCCATCAAGTGAATGTCACCTTGGAATGTGTTTACTTATCCTGGTGAGCTAAGGCTTTCTGAGACTGCTCTGCCCTTCCTCCGATGTGCGTGTTGATGCTGTTGTCTACCAGTATACGGATGGAGGATTAGTTCACGGCGCATTAGGAGCCTTTGGCTGGTTCTTGCTTGGTCAGATTTCTAGCTATCCCATCATTCTGAGAACTACATTTCCAATCAACCACTGATTTTAAAGAGAGCGCACATGACGTTTCCCCAATCAGCATTTCTGGCAGTCTATCTTGTCTTCAGGCGGGTGCAGGCAGTCTCGCGGCATCTGAGTAGGAGAGCGTGTTTGTTTGCGAAGCAGAAGGAGGCAATAAAGGCCCTGCCTCTCAATGAGTAATGAGACATGAGCTGCGGAGCATCCAATCTTGGCCACGGCACAGTGACTTCGAGGCTACAGACCCCCAGAGAGCCCTTCATTCCATCTGCAAGACGGTGCCACTCCAGCAAAGGAAAAGGACGCCTGCATTTAATGGGCACAGTGCCCGCAGCTGAGTTCGCATCGAACACGATGACTCTGTCGGGGACCAAAGCAGGATCTGCCGGTGTTGTGGTGGAAATATCAGGAGCTGGAGCCCGCGGATTACCCACATTATCGAGGGTGAGCCCCTCTACGTAAGGCCAGCTGACTGCAGATGTTAACCACCTCTACCAATCCCTTCACAGCAACATCTGGATGAGGCTTCAGCAATAACGCTGGGTCCTACCCCTGAGCCAACCGGAGCACCACAGACTTTTTTCTCTGTTCCTGTACTGTAGCCACAAGATGCACATGTCCATCCGTATGAAGAGGGAAAGACATCTGCTTTTTCTTCTGTTGGTGTTTCCCGCTCTGGGGACCGGGACGGAAGAAGCAGGCTACTTGAGCTATGTTTAACATTTCAGAAGGACTGGCAAGGATACCCTGTGTGTTCTGATTAAAATAGCCTCTGTTGCTTCTGCCTAGAATTATATCTGCTCTACTTAGCAAGCTATTCGCTACAAAAAAAAAAACGGAATTTAATAAATGCATTGTACTGGAAGACATTTATGAAATATTCCATTTACTGTGGGGAAATATTTATAGGTGTCTTCAGTGGGGAAAATATTGGCATTAAACCAACACAGAATGAAGTCGAAGAGCTCTCTGCTTTGGGTGGTACCATGTCAAAGCCTCCAATGAGATGCTAAGTGTGAACTCATTAAGCATTTCTATGCCCAGCAGCTGGCAGGTCCTGGCTACCGGAAGGCATCCCTGGTTTTCTAACAAAATGTGAACGGGGCCGCGCCCATTCCGTGGTGGCGCTCAGGGCATCCTTACTTCAGACTTGCTCTGAATCCCGAACTCCCAGGCTGTGGATTCCCACTTCTCAGTCCAGCATCTACTCTCTCTCCACCTCCCAACCCAACACCCAGGAGTAACTTTTCCACTCCACTCAGCACCATCATTCAATGCCACCATGGTATTTTCAGGGCGAAATGGCCATCCCCTTCTCCATCAGACCTTTCCCAGCCCCTCTTGAGATATGGATGGGCACCGGGCACTCCCTGGAGCACATGGTTATATATGTTCATCTCTGCTGCTCCTCACCCTGGGACATGGAGCCACCCGAGTAAGAAGCAGCTGAACTACCCTCTTGGCTCTGGACCTGGGACTCACATCTGAAATCTCTCTCATATCAGACATTTCTCTTTCCGCTTCTGGGATGTTGCCTCATGCAATGACATCAGCTCCGGGAGGCAGAACAGCCTGGCCCCAGAGATAATGAGGGAAAAAGCCAAAGACACAGGAAGGGCAACGAGCAGACAGTCTCGGGGATGCTCCGGTGAGCTCCCAGGGCAGCTGCGAACGCCTGCTCGGCCCCAAGGTAACTTGGGAACATCTTGGGGACCAGATGGCTCAAGTGAACACCCCAAGGACATCTCTGATCTCCAACTCAGTAATTGCCACGTTCCCGAAAGAGATCCTGAGGACAGTGAGAAAAGGACCGCTGACTCATGCCTGGAGAGGCACAGATAGGTGTCTGCCGGCTCCACTGAGGAGGCCAGGCTGTGGTGCTGGGGCAGGAACTGCTGCTGAGAGAGGGGTGAAGAAGGCCCCAGGGCCCCGGGTCCTTCCTGGGCCTCGGCAATGAGCTGGCAGCCCTGTTGAAAATTATCCTGTAAATCAGCTTACACACTCATCCCCCACCTACTGGCCCAAGGCTTACAATTGATGGTGTGGGAACCACGAAGAATGTTGGTCATCTCGTTGCCTACCTGCCGCCTGGGATGGAGACAGGGCTGGCATGGTTTCCAATTGTAATTTTCAAAGGTGCTATCGACTTTAAATGCAACCAGGGAGGGCTGTTTGCCGAGAAGGAATAAGGTCAACAACCCAAAAGATGTTTTGGCCTTTAACTGTGAGGGACCATCCAAGTTTCTGTCCACGTAGAAAGGAAAGCTTCGCAATTGAGGCGCAGACAGAGCTGGGCAGGGGCGGGGCGGAAGAGGCCAGCTTCTAGGGCCTGAGATTTGAAATAAAGGGGCGGGCAGCGCTGCTGGGACCCGGAAGGGGAGGAGACTGAGTTGGGGCTAGAAAATAGCTGGGCTTTCCACATAAACATATAAATGGCAGGTCGGTCCCTCCTGCGGGCTGTGAGGAAAGGTCTCATTACTTAGCTTGGAGAGATGGCCATCTTCTCCCCAGGTCTCACATGCCCTTCCCTTTGGACGTGTCTGTGTCCATGACAGTTTCAAGAGTATGCATATCAAATTAGGGTCCACCCTAATCATCTCACTGTAATGTAATTACCTCTTTAAGGACCCTTTTTCCAAATATAGTTCCAGTCTAAGGTACTGAGGGTTAGGCCTGCCACACACACATTTGGGTGAGGAGGGACGATTCTGTCCATGGCGGGGTCTAATTTGTGCCAGGCACTTCACATGAATGCTACAGGAGATGGGCTCGCCTGCGGTTTGGGGACCACCCAGAGGACAGTCATTCATTCATAAGCCAGAGGGAGAGTAAGACGTATTCATGGAGCAAGTGACGTGTAAACTGGGCTTAAAGGATGAAAAGGTTTCACGAGTTGGAGAAGAATGAAGTGGCATTCTAAGTAGACATAGATGCTAGTGCCAGAGTTTAAACGTATGACAGAACAAGCCACAGTGGAGAGAGGGGGGTGGGAAGGGAGGGGGGGTGGAGGGAGTGAGAGGGGAAGGTGGAAAGACAAATGGAGATCCAAGGGCGAGTCAAAGTAGACTTGATCCTCTGAGTCGATTCCAAGAACATTTTATCATCAAATCGCTGAGCCCATAGGATTCCATCTGGAGGCCCCACAGAGAGCCACCAGTTCAAACCCCTCCTGTTACAGATGAGAAAAATGTGGCTCGGAAAAATACGAGCGATTTGCCCAAGGTCGTGGAGAACTTACACCAAGACCCACAGGGTTCAATCTTCTCTGTTCTCCACACCACGCCTGACCCCCGGGACTCTGAAAGCACTAAGACTTACATACCCAAGCATCTCAAGGACCCTGAAAATTAGGAAGGGACGGGGGGATGGGGAAAGAACCCCTTCACCATCACCCTTCCAATCACAATAACATTATGCTGGATCATAAGAGAGGCCAGGAAAAACAGTTACCACCAGTGATTTATGATCTGAGAACCGAGACCACCCTCAATGCTCCAGCCCACAGCAGCTTCCATTTCAATTTTGCAAACAACACTCCGTGCAGCCAACCTATTGGCCACGTGCCTGCCTGGGCCCCTGCCCCGGCATCGGGACCCAGTAGCCTCCACAGCCCTGTATGCACTTGACCTTGCTGTGTTTTATGAGGAACAGCGGGTACAGCCTGATCAGGGAGCGGGGCACAATTTATTCTCCGCTCTGGTTTCTGGAGGAAAATTACCCAGTGATGCTGCCAGGATGGAGGAGTGGCGGCTGAGATCTTTCCCCAGAAACAGGGGGCGGCTGCTGGCCCTGGAGAAGGTGAGACAGCGGGGAAGCTACAGGACCAACCAGGAACCCAGCTGGGCATGGAACCTCACTCACAGACGGTGCTCAGTCAGGGAGCCTGGGTTTGCTAGGGAGGTGCAGACAGTCACACCGAGAGGGCACTTTGGAAAACATACGGGCCGTCTCTTCTGTAAGACAGGGGACATGTGAGGCGGAGAGGAGACAAATGATCTGCCCGAAGTCACAACTTTGCCAAGTGACAGAGCCACGCCTACCACCCAAGTCAGTCGCCTCTTGCTTCAGAGTTTTTCCCACTGCGGCCCCATCACATTCTTCCAGCAAGACCGATCAGCAAAGGCTAGGGACGCCTCACCTTCCCTGAAGGTCAATGCCCTGTACACTATCCATCACCAAACCTCCAATGGCTGCACCCTTCCTTCTGCTTGGGATGAAGTTTTCAGATAAATTTCAGGATTAGCTGAAACCGGTTTGGCTCAGTGAATAGAGCATCAGCCTGTGGACTGAAAGGTCCCAGGTCCGATCCGGGTCAAGGGCATATACCTTGGTTGCGGGCACACCTCCAGTAGGGGGTGTGCAAGAGGCAGCTGATCGATGTTCCTCTCTCATCGATGTTTCTAACTCTCTATCCCTCTCCCTTCCTCTCTGTAAAAAAATCAATAAAATATACTAAAAACAAATTCAGGATTAACTATCTGGGTCAATGCTAGTGCTGGATTTCTTCCATTCGGATAAGTTAACTTGATTACCTAGTCATAAGCTTGGATCCTGGGGAGCCAGTGAGGACTGGGGTGGCAGTAGAGAGCTTCATGCAGGTAAGGTGGGGTGAGAGGGAAGAGAAGGGTCAGAAAGAGGGAGAGTAACTGAGAAGGGTGTCACAGTCAGTCTTTGAACTGGATGTAGGCTGTCTCTTTAAGGAGAAGGTGGGGAGAAGAGGTGGAAAGGGGATTGGGAATCATGAGGGAGAGGTAGCTGGGTGGCCCTTAGGTTGTAAGCACTCAGTCTCACTGTGCTTCTGTTCGCCCAACCATCAGGGCAGAGTTCTCACAGTGACTCTCTCTCGGAGTTCGAGTCCCACCAGGAGGCTGTGGGCAGGGAGCTGGGAGCCAGGAGCTGCAGAAGCAAGAAAGACACTTCCCCAGACTGGAGGGCCCAGGCTGAGAACTCAATCTGTTCCCTGGCGAGGCAGGGCGGGAAGTGTGCTTTAGGAGATTTACCTGGTGGCAGGTGCAGCTGGCAGACAGACAGGGAGATGGCTTAGAGCACGGAAGGGCTTGAGGCGGAAAACAGTCAGCAGAGCGCTGCACTGGCTGGGGGAGAGGGGATTTGATGCACTCGGCTGTTTTCTGGCGTTCTCCGCCTCCACTTATGGTGACGGGCCTTGACAGGCCCGATTCAGTGTCTCAGCGTAACGACACAGTCAGTCATTTCGCAGGAAAACCAAAACACAACTTTCCAGCTAATGATCCCTAGGCTACGACATCTGCCTTTGGCCCGGGCGCTCCTTCTCTGGAGCTACTCCCCCGTCTGCGCAGCCCTCTCCCTCTCAGGGAAAATAATGAGTAGTGGTTGTTAGTTAACCGAATGATCCTACACGCACACGCACACGCACATGCACACACACACGCACATGCACATGCACCTACTTAGATTCTCTTATTCTCTCTCCTTTCATCAATCACATTGATCAGATTCCATATCTGATCAGATCTGAGCACAATAACCATTCTTTTTTAACTTTTTTATTCATGTATTACATGTAAACATATCTTCCCATTGCCCTCCTCACGCCTATGCATATCCTAACCCCCCAGTGTCTTGTGTCCAATGGTTGGGCTATATGCATGCATACAAGTCCTTCGGTTGATCTCTTATCTACCCCACCTCTCCCTAACTTTGCCACTGTAATTTGACCATCTGTTTGATGCTTGACTGCCTCTGTATCTATCTTTCATCAGTTTATCATGTTCTTTATTATCCACAAATGAGTGAGATCACGTAGCATTTTTCTTCCATTGACTGGCTTATTTCACTAAGCATAAGGCTCTCCAGTTCCATCCAGGTTGCTGCAGATGGTAAGAATTCCTTTTTTTTTTTTTTTATGGCAGCATAGAATTCCATTGTGTAGATGTACCACAGTTTTCTGATCCACTCATCTGCTGACAGGCACCTAGGCTGTTTCCAAACTGTAGCTACAGTAACCATTCTTTAGGCATCTCATCGCCATGCTCTCTTGGGAGCTCTGAGATAGTCAGCCTATGAGTGACAAGAACTGTCCGGGCCAGGTGGCCCATTGGTTGGAGCGTCATCCCATACACCAAGAGGTTGCCAGTTTGATCCCTGGTCAGGATGCTTCTGGAAGGCAACCAATCAATGTTTCTCTCTCCCCCCTTCCTCTTCTCTCTCTAAAGAATAAAAAAAAAGTCTCAAGAACTGGTTTGGAGCCTCAGCTATGTGGCCTTGGGTCTCCGCTCCTTCATCTAGAAACTGGGACCTCCATTGCGATGATCTCAGAGGCACCTCTCTGTTCTGACAAGCCATCCGGGAAACAGGAAAGCCGTCCCTGGGTCCCCTGCAGAGGTCTGAGTCACGTGGCTGATGAAGGCCAGTGGACAATGACAGCATCCTCTCTCTTCCACCGCCTCCCACAGATCCGCTGAGCATTTCCGGACTCCATCAAGCCCCCAGGGGACCGCTGGGATCAGCCGAGTCACTGCCTCAGCGGAGGGCTATCTCAGGAACCGTGAGAACCACTGGGATCTGGGAGCGGTGGGGAGAGGAGGGTTAGTCACCACGCGTGAGAGAGGGCCCCGCCATCCTCACCCTGCCTTCTGAGGGAGAAACGCAGTCCTGCTGCCAGCCCCCCGCCACCCTCAGACTCCAGTTCCCTCCACCAGCCCGCCTGGGCTTGGGGCCTGGAGCACAGGCCCGAGAGCTTGAGGAGAAGGGGACCTCTGAGCTGTTTTTACAAGCTCCCCCAAACATTGTGTGGCCCCATCACCTCTGAGCTTGCCCAGCGTGAAGAAAGAGATGGGGTACGGGGGGACCAGGCGGACGGTGGAACTCTGCGTTTTCTCAAGAGCATCACAGCAGTCCACACGACTGGGGCTTTGAAAGCAAAATGCCAGCCCAGAGCGGATTCCGGACGAATGTGGCCCAGATGTTTCTGAGCGGTTTATTTGTGCGGATGGAAAAGGGCGGAGCTAATAATCCTTGGGAGGCATTTCTGTAGGGAGAGCTGAAGTCTGCTCTGCTTCTCTGCTGCTTGTATTTGCTGGTGGTTTTCTTTCAGGGAAGAGCAGAAAGAAAGGGGTGTTGGAAAAAGCATGGGAGCAACTGTGTCCATTGGACAACTGGCGCCCGTACCTCAAGCCTCAATTTGCTGACCTGATTGATGTATATCGATTATTGGACATTCACTGGGGTCCAGGCGCTTCTCATCATGATCGTCAGGAGGAGACCGAGGCTCAGAGAGATGGGGTGTCCTGCCCAGAGTCAGACAGCCAGTAGGAGGAGGGCTGAGACTGAAACCCCACGAGTCAGACTGTAGAGCCAAAATCATTCCTACCACGTTACTGTGGAGGGCTAAGATGGGGTGTTTAAGGCTTAAAGAGGAGGTCTTCGAATGGATCCTTCTTTTTGTCACTTCTCTGTTTTATGTTCTGAATTTAGGCAAGAGGTTCATAAAGAAGAAGCGCTGCTTTTTAAAAATATATATATTTCATTGATTTTTTTTTGCAGAGAGGAAGGGAGAGGGATAGAGAGTCAGAAAGATCGATGAGAGAGAAACATCGATCAGCTGCCTCCTGCACACCCCCGACTGGGGATGTGCCCGCAACCAAGGCGCATGCCCTTGACTGAAATCGAACCCAGGACCTCCCAGTCCGAAGGCCGATGCTCTATCCACTGAGCCAAACCAGTTTCAGCAGGAGCCTAGATGTTTTAATGAGGCTGGCATCAAACCTTCAAAGTATTTAAGCAAAGGATTTACATCTTCAAAAGGTTACTTGGCTACAATTTGGAAAAAGGATTTGGGGAGCGGGAGACACAGAAATAATTACCAGTAAAGCAACGCAGTTGGTGTGTGATGAGGTTGGGAGGAGATTCAAAATGTTTAACAGTCAGTACCCAAGGGCCGTCCGCCAGATGGACCGGCAGGCTGCTGAAGGAAGTCCGGAAAGACCTCTGCCCACCCAGCATCATCCCGAAGGGCACCAGCAGTGGGCTGGGCTGCTGGGGGCAGCGAGGGGGCACTCAGGGAAGGGTCATTGATGGGGTGGGCAGGAGCGCTTGACCCGTTAGCAGGGACTTATCTCCATATACCAGCCATGGGCGAGGTCACTGTGAAACATTCCCTGGTGGATGTCAGCGGGGTGAGGGGAGAAGCCACGTGGAGCTGGAGTAAGACTTTCACCCAGGAGCCAGCCACCAAGGAAAGGACCCGCTGGAGCTCACAGTCCGAGCATCTTGAATCCGGGAACTCCCGGTGAGACCACTAGGATTTGGAGTAGGATGTGCCTCACAGAAGAATGGGGACACTGCCACTTTAAAAGGAACAGAGTCTCACTGTGAACTGATCACAACCACTCACTTGCTACAGCCAAGCCAACTCTATGTCGGGTTCCTCCTGACACCTGCCACTCTAGACATTCTCAACATCATCCCTGCGGTCCTGACCCTGACGGGGTTCGGGGCGAAAACGGCCACTCGGTTCATTTGTCTGATTCTTCTTCATTCTGCGGCTTGTGTCCTGGATTCTCCGCAAACAGCGGCCCTTCCCAGCACCGTCTGACTCTCTGCCTCTGAGTCCTGCGGTTTCTTCTGCTTAGCCTTCCAGCTGAGCGCACACCCCTCAATCCTGGCTGGTAACCCCAGTTTTTCTCAGGGAGAGGGTGTGGTGTGTGCTGCTTTGCTAACTAAGATAGTCAAATCAGTCGAGCAATGCATCCCCTCATTTAAGTTTTCCTGCCGGGGGCACAGCAAACGCTGGAGGGGTTCATGCTGTTTCCATAGCTCCGCGCTCTGCCTGGGGCCTGCGATGCCCTCAGGGATGACTGAGCCGCTCTGACTGCACCAATGCTCTGAGCATCCCCTGGGCTGTGGCTGCTGAAGACTCGGGAGGAGAAAAATCTGGTCTCCGATCACACTGGAACCTGTACATGGGTTCATCCCTGAGCCATCCCCTCGGCCATGGAGGGCTCAGTGCTCTGTCTGTGCCAGGCCCTGTGAAGCAGGAGCAGTTTCTGAGCGCGAGGAGAGAGGACCGAGAACAGTGAGAGAGGCGTCTTGGACCGAAAGATTGTGTCACCCGTGAAAAATGAAGACGGGAATTAAGACCAACGTTTGTAAAGCTCTGAGCGGTAGGTATTGACTTTGGCAAGCGGGCGGAAGCTGGGTGGTCCTCCTTGAACGATCAGGCCTTACACCCGAGGCGAGGGTTTTCCAAAGCCGTCTTGCTTCAGAGGTTTAAGTCTAAGGGGGCCGGGGTGGGGGGGGTGCACTTGGACTTGGGCGGCTGACTGCGAGCCAGAGCTTGAGTTTATAGGCGGGATTCCTGCTCCATAAAGAACACACTCGGACCCTCGGCGGCTCATGCAGGCTCACTGCATTGGCTCTCCCCTCTGGCCAGATACGAAGCCTGGGACAAGGGAGCTGTCCCCTCAACATCTCACGGCCGGACAGATGACAGTGTGCGGTGTTCATCTCAGTGAGCGTGGACGGAACTCCCGCCTCTGCGTGCCTTCCTCGTTCAACACACACTGAGTGAGGCCTGTGAGGACCAGGCACCGAATTAGGCACTCGCTGCGTGGCTGAGAGGCAGCCCCTGCTCTCTGGGACTTCACGGCTGGATGGGGCTCCCGGGATTCTAATAAGGCATGTATGGGTGTGGAAACTGAGGCACAGAGAATTGCGCTAACTCGCTCTGAGATCACTGGAAATGCACATTGCTCTCTGCCCCTGGCTCCTGGCACAGAGCTCCGGATTCCCCAGGTGATAAGACACTAGAGCATCTTTTGTTCTGCTGAGGTGACTCGGGGGGGCTCCTGAGTGGCTTCTGGATGGGGCTGGTCGTCAGAAAAACCAAGCCGAGATTAGAAAGCTGGAATTTTCAAACACACACACACACACATCGCCCCATCCTCTAGAGAGGAAGAGGGGCTGAAGGGTCCCGGGTTCGATTCCCTGTCAGGGCACATGCCCCAGTTACAGGCTCAATCCCCAAGGTGGGGCGTGCGGGAGGCAGCTGATTAATGTTTCTTTCTCATCATTAATGTTTCTGTCTCCCTCTCTCTTCCTCCCTGAAATCAATAAAAAAGAAATGTTTAACAAAGGAGAAGGAAGTATGAAAATACTTCCATGGAGAATTACTTCCCAAAGGCAACCTGGACAGAGCCTGGGCCGACCTCGCGGGGCGCTCTAGAGCAGCAATGCTGGCCCAGAATGTTCTGGCCCGGTGGGAGAGGCCGGGCCTTCCCACCCTGCCTCATTAGCCAGATGCGCTCGAGCTGGGAGGATGTGCCTCGGCCGAGCCTGCTCTCCACATTGGGCCTGGGAGCCTCCCTCAGCGTGGAACCTGAGTGGCACATGCCTGTGTCTGCCCCAGCAACATGCATGAACATTTTCTCACATGGGGGACTCCCAGCGGTGGTGTGGTATTTCTGATGACTCGAATTGACCGACACACCAAGGTTGAGCATTACACTATCATGAACTTTCTGCCGTTCTGAATGATGCCATGCGTGAACATCCTGGTAGATGACAATCCTATACTCTTCCCTGATTTCTCTCCTTGGGACAGATTCCTAAAGGTGGGACTGTACAGCAAGGGGTTTGGGTATCTTCAAGGCTTTTCCCCAAAACCACCCCCGCCTCCCACCATCCCACTGGCCTCCATGGAATCCGTGCAGATCCCCACTGCCCCGATCCCTGCTGACACCCATTACCCCGACTCCTTGAAGGCAGCGCTCGTCTCCCAGGGGAAAAGCGTTCTGTTTCCGTTTCCCTTCGCTTTTTGAACGCTGTGGGCAAACACGCTTTCACAGGCTGTTTGACCGCTTGACTTCCTGCTTTTCGGAACGGCTTGTTTATGTTCATTCTTCATCTGCCTAATGCAGCCTTTTCTGGTCCTTGCTGATTGGACAGACTTCAACACAGAGGTGCACCCGCCCTCCCCTCTCCGCCGCCGTGATTTTTCCCAGTTTACGGTTTGCCTTCCGTCTGTTGACAGTGTTCCTGACGCGCACCTGTTTATAGCTTGTTAGGGCCAATTCATCCATCTCCGCCATCTCAGCGTCTGTCCTTGTCATTCCGATCGCAATGCTTGATTCATCTTTTCATCCGGAGGCTGGACCTTGGTTCTCCCCGATTAAATGTGACCCAGTTCATTTCAATTTACCATCGCAGGCTGCCCGGATCCCTCAGAAGCTTACATCACCCAGCACCTCGGCCCTCCCTCCCAGCTTTGAGTAAAATGCAAATTTGATCAACACTTTTTCTGTGACTTCATCCAAGTCGTCTATCACCTTCCCTCCCCCCTTTTACATTTCTCTAATGATGCTCATTCAGCTCGTCTGAAAAGAAGCCAAGTGGAGCCTTCCGTATCACCATGCAGCAGCCAACTGGCGCCAGGCACCGGCGTGGGAGAGAGCCTGTCCCTGCCAACCGGACGCCTGGCCAGGTCCAGGATGCCTCTTTGGATCGGCGTTTCACGCACCTGTCACCCTCAGCAGCCTTGCTTTCTGTACATAATCATTTGTTTGTATGCTCTCCTCCCATCAGCATATCTGTTTTTTCCCTTGTTTTTCAGCCAACTGAATGCTTTGTGGAATGACAAGGAACATAAATACAGAGAAAGTAATGATGTGTTAGATGACAGCGATGAGGCATGATGGCGGGACCAATAGTCCACACTGGAGGTTCGGTTCATTTCCTGGGATTATTGGACAAGACATTCGGGATTATCTGGTCCACACCTTCCCATCCTTGTCCACCTGATGCTACCATCCATTTTTCCTCGTGAAGGTTAATTATAGCTGCCATTTATAGAAACCAGACAGTTTTCTTACATGATCTCTAATCCTTTTAAAGAAGAAGGAGAAGGAGAAGGAGAAGGAGAAGGAGAAGGAGAAGGAGAAGGAGAAGGAGAAGGAGGAAGGAAGGGAGGGAGGGAGGGAGGGAGGGAGGGAGGGAGGGAGGGAGGAAGGAAGGAACTTTGCAAGACAAGTGTTTTCTCCCTTCACACACAAGGAAAATAGAAGCTCCGAGAAGTCAAGCTTTTAGTCCAAGATCACACAGAGTGAGAGTGTTAAGAGCCTGGTTTTGAACTTGTATCTCTGGATCCAGATCCCACATCAAGCTGCCTCCCAGCTGGTGCCAGTTGCCCTGCACTCTTTAACCATCACCAGGATTGGCTCACTCCTCAAGATCATTCCGGGAGTGCCACGAGGGGAAGAATTCTGGATATTGGCCTAAATGTCCTTTTCTGTAGCTTCTGCCCTTTGAAGACACACAAATTAGTCTTCTTGTCCCTCCTCAAGATAGGACTTCTAAGCATCATCTCCTCCTTGTCCCTTCTCCTCAGATCTGTCAACAGTTCCTCTTATGATAGAGTTGTGGATCGAGCCTGCAACCAAGATACATGGCCTTGACTGGCATTGAAATCACACCCTTTCAGTCCATTGGCCGACGCTCTGACTGCTGAGCCAATGCAGCGAGGTCCGCTCTATGGCTTTTTTAAATCAAGCTCCCATCTTGCTTGACTGCTTTTCCTCACCTCCCAGTCTTACCCTGGACATTCATGTATGGAGCGGCAGCCTGGCCTCATGATGCCCAGGACGGGGAGGGGAGGAGATAGGTGGGATGAGGGAAGCTCAGAGTCCCTGGGTGGGGCCTCTCAGGTGAGAAACCACCTGGCACAGAGCCAGGAGGGTGCTTTCAGAATGGCCGGGCACGTGGCCTGCCTCTCTGCTGTGAACGTATCTTGGAAGGAGTTGGAAAAGGGGCGCTGCAAAGTGACATCCAAAAACATGAGGTGGGCCAGGGAAATCTACTTCCAAGCGCTTCCGTGGTCTGTCCACGTCTGTCACTGACCCGTGTCTCGTTTGTGTGTTCTGCGCCCCCTGTGCTCGTTTTCCCCCTCCCTAACATGAAGATAATCATGTTACCTTCCTTGTGGTTTGTGCCGAGAATTAAATGATCTAATCACTGCGAAGCGCTAGAACAGTAAGTGCCCCACGAATGGTGGGCAGTATCATTTTCAACCTTGCCCTACACTAATTATTTCCATTAACAAAGCACCAGGCAGGCCAAAACTGGTGCACAGAGCATCGGCCTGCAGACTGGAAGGTCCCAGGTTCGATTCTGGTAAAGGGCATGTACCTTGGTTGCGGGCACATCTCCAGTGGGGGGCGTGCAGGAGGCAGCTGATCGATGTCTCTCTCTCTCATAGATGTTTCTAACTCTCTCTCTCTCTCTCTCTCTCTCTCTCTCTCTCTCTCTCTCTCTCTCTTCCTCTCTGTGGAAAATCAATAAAATATATGTGTGTTTTTTTTCCAAAAAGCCCCAGGCAGGGTACAAGGATAACGGCCTTGCTTTCTGACCTCCTTCTTTAGCGCCCTCTCACACACACCTCCTCTGAGCCTCGCACAGCCCTGGAGAAGGGAGGATGCAAGGAAGACTTGGATGCTGAAGGAGGAACCCCAGAGTCTGTCCAGGAGCCCATCGCCACTTCCCCCACCATCCTGTTTGATTTGAATGGGGACAGATGACCAACAATAAGGATCAACCCAAGTTGAGTCTTAACTTATGTCTGACAGCTCCTACCCACGTGCCTTGCACTCTTCCTTCGCCCCACTCTGTCCCACATCGGAGACCAGACGATGACCCTGAGTGTGAGACTGTGAAAACAGCAGGAAGTGGTTCAGCGCTGTCCGTTTCTTCACGGTTTTGACCTTCACTACCCACTCTGGACTCAGCCCCGCTCTCAGCTCTGGAGTCCCACGCTGCGTGAAGGCCTGGATCTTGGGCTTTACCCCACCTGAGATCTAACAAGTCAACCTCCTACAATTCGCGGGTTCTGGCAGAAGATGTGAGCCTCCCGGGTCAGAGACAAAAGACAGCTTATTACTCACGGTAACCTCAGCGGCCAGAATGCCGCCACCGGCGCTCGCTCCCTGAACCCCAGTTCCCCAGGGGCAGCGAAGCGGGGGCCGGGTAACGCCTCACACACAGCAGGTTTTGTTGTTAGACGGGAATCCGAGGCCTAAGAAACCCCAATCTTTTAAAGGAGCTGTAAGCCAACCTGCCTGACCTTGGCCCCAGAGAGAGACAGGACTGGTCAGCAAACGAATCGGCCCTCTGCCCTGAGGGAGACACTGTGTCCAGGCTCTCTGTCAGGCAAGCATCCTTGGAAAGACAGGTGGCAACAGAGCTCGCCACCCTCTGCTCGAAAGCTGTGCAGACACTTGGAGGAAGACGCTTGGAAAATTGACTCCTGACGCCTTGTCCTACCTCTGTGGTCGGTCTGGTTATTCGGGTCACGGTTTCTGGGATACCCAAAACCCCTGGCCTTCCCGGGCTCATCAGAGCAATATTACAGAGGCAAAAGCCAGGCGATTTTGCCGAGACCGGTGTGGCTCAGTGGATAGATAGAGTGTTGGCCTGCGGACTGAAAGGTCCCAGGTTCGATTCCGGTCGGGGGCATGTACCTTGGTTGCGGGCACATCTCCAGTATGGGACGTGCAGGAGGCGGCTGATCCATGTCTCTCTCATCAATGTTTCTGACTTTCTATCCCTCTCCCTTCCTCTCTGTAAAAAATCAATAAAATATGTTATAAAAAAAAAGGCAATTTTTAGAAGGTTAACCTGCCCTGTGCTGCGAGCTGGTAAATGGACACAGGTGGTGTGCCTGCTCCTGGAGGAAAGATGAAATGTGGTCCAGTGTGCAAAACTGAGGATGAAATCTTAGACAGGTCAGAGGGGACACTGACACAATTCACATATGATGTCATCGTTTTTCCCTGATGAAAGTCGGCGTGTCTCTAATAACGGATGTTAATTAACTGCAAGGGATAAGCCGTTAACCAACGTGGCCTCTCTCAATGTCTGTTTATAGTTTAAAGCAGTGGTTCTCAACCTTCCTAATACCGTGACCCTTTAAGACAGCGCCTCATGTGGTGCTGACTCCCAACCATAAAATTATTTCCGTTGCTACTTCATCACTATAATTTTGCTACTGTTATGAACTGTAATGTAAATATCTGATAGACAGGATGTATTTTCGTTGTTGCAAATTGAACATAATTAAAGCATAGTGCTTAATCACAAAAACAATATGTAATCATATATTGTGAAATATTTATTTCTAATTACAAATAAATGAAATTTTGTCTTGAATCGTGGTGTAGCATGGGGTAACAGTCTTCATATGACAACAGTAAACTACATTGCTGATACAACGTGCTGAGAACAGGAGCTGGCTCAACGGATTTCATTTACGTGCTCAGCTCGGTTATACTTGTAAGTGAAAAGAATTTAAATAGCCCGAACCCTAACAATAAAGAACTCTTTAAGTGAATGATGAAGGGTACCTAAAATGAATTGTGATCTGGGTATTAAAACCGCACTGTCACTGGATTCTGCTTATGTTTAAAATGTTAAAAGTAATAAAGACCATCGCCCTCACTGTCACCATAAGGAAGCACTGGTACACTAAAAAATGTCACAGATATCTAGGAATAAATTAAGAGCAGGTGTGAAGATCTCTACAGTGAAAACTGCAAACCAGTGCTGAGCTAAAGAAGACTTAAAGAGAGACAAACAGGAAAGACGTACTGTATTCATGTACGCAAATATTCAGTTTTGCTAAGATGAAAATTCTTCCCAAGATTATCTATAGATTCAGTGGTGCTCCACTCAAAATCTCCAAAGACTTTTTGGTAAACATTAATAAGCTGGTTCGGAAATATAGATGGAAAGGGAAAGACCCTAGAACAGCCAAGATAATTTTAAGAAGAACACAGTTGGTGGCTGATATTAACATATTCCAAGAGGTAGTTTTTTGGTACAAAATAAGTCCATAGTGTATCACTCGTCGCCTGGTACTCACCAGGAGGGCTGTAGTGGCTTTGGACTAGCTTCCATTCCAATTAATGAGAATCTGAGTCGGGTGGGTTTTATTCATTCATTAAGCACATATTTACTGAGGCTGTCTGTGCCAGGCCAGGACAGATGTGCAATGAAGTAACCAGTTGTAATGGGCAGGGCCTCTCCCTGGCACAGGCCTCCTTCCAAGGACTCCCATGGTCACAGGTATTTGTAAAATACACCAAGGAAGACCTTCCCCAGAATTGGTTAAGACCACTGTCTCCACTGTAGTCTTCCTTCCTTCCTACTTCCCTCCTGTTGATTGATGTGGGAGTTATTGGGTCATTGGGAGAATTCCATTTAAGTGGAAATGTGGATTTATTCAGTATGATTTTGGTGGGATATATTTATGTGGCTGCAGCCACTTCCAAGGAGGGTCACATTATTTCTAACTGTTGCAGCAAGGAATGACTATCAGAAATATTCTTACTGCCCACTATGCCAACCCGCCCAGAGTCACAACACCATGTTCCACACCAGAAAATGTTTATCAAGGTAAGTGACTATCAGAAATATTCTTACTGCCCACTATGCCAACCCGCCCAGAGTCACAACACCATGTTCCACACCAGAAAATGTTTATCAAGGTATAAGTGGTTTCTATGGCACCTGGCATCAAAAACATGGGGTAATAGAGAAAAACTGAGATACAAAAGCAAGTCTGTGGAAAATCCTTCCTGATTTTATGGCTCATATCTGAAAGGAATTTGATAGGTCTTCCCAACTTGGACGTAACCAATAGGAGATCATGAAGCCAGAAGAAATGTTCCTGAAACATCCATAAAAAGGCACATGTCAATCAATCACACAGGAGAAAATAACCCAACTGTCTCTATATTCTCTCTATAAAAAAATATATTGCAAGATTTACTGAGAAAAGTGTTCAAGCTTCTCACTCTGAGAGCAAATCTGTGTTTTTCCTTGCAGTGCCGCCAAATTTGACTTTATACATGTTGGAGACTTGTTATTAAGCGTACGCAAATTCAGAGCCACTATATCGTCCTGACAAACTGAACCTGTTCTTATTACACAATCTCCTTTTTTATACCTCGCAGTTCTTCGCCCTGACGTCTGCTTGGTGTGTTATAAACATGATGGCAGCCCCTTCTCTTCCATTTCCCATTCTTTCACCCTAAATACAGTCAGGGGCCAGCACTCCCAATGAAGGCAGCGGGCCAGGCCTCGCTCCTGCTACCGTCTGACACTTGCTTTGACCCGTCCTTGGGTCTGAGTTGCTGGGAGAGAGCAGCCACGCCCTTGAGCCACACAGCTTTCTGGGGGGGAGGGGCTCAGCTGTGAGCCATCCGCAGAGAACATGGGCAGCTGCCAGAGGACCGAATGGACTGGTCCTGAAGGGAGAGGGGACAACACCTCAGGACACCCACCCTATACCCTCAACCCCCCATCAAGTTGCTATGGAAACAGACATTCTCCCTAGAGAGGTACCGGATGGTTAGATCCGCTTACTAGAACCCAAAACCCTAAATATGTTGAGTCGGAAAATGGCAACAGTGTGGTTCTCAGGATCTTTGAGCTGGAAGGCACTTCAGAGATGTGAGAGCGCACCCTCCTCCTTTTTACCAACGAGGGGACCGGAGCTCAGATGTCGTCAGTTCCTTTTCCTAAGGCCAAGGAGCCATCGGTGGCTCTGGCAGGACCTGAATCCTGAGTTTGCTCTTTTGACTCACAATTTATTGCCTGACTCCAGCCTGCACTTATTTGGCAGCCACCTATGGCTAAAGAATATTATGCCTAAGTCGTGTAAGCTATATTTATGGTGTTTTAAAGAAGTCTGAAAAAGTACCCTCAAGAGTCTCTTAGTTGTCAAGATTTTTGCAAATACGTTTTCCATTAGCATAAGTGATTAAGCTATAAATGCCCCTATAAAACTAAGCACGATCTTTGTTTTCTAAGTACATTTATAAGCTCCTCATAACAGAATGAAGGAAAATTTATGCAACCCAACTTTTATATATATATATATATATATATATATATTCCACAGAGAGGAAGGAAGAGTGACAGAGAGCTAGAAACATCGATGAGAGAGAAACATTGATCAAACTGCCTCCTGCACACCCCCCACTGGGGATGTGCCTGCAACCAAGGTACATGTCCTTGACCCGAATCGAACCTGGGACCCTTCAGTCCACTGAGCCACACTGGTTTCGGCTAGGCAACCCAACTTTTATTCAGTTCCAAGTAAGACCACGGATAAAGGCTTCACCTGGGAAATCGGTTCATGGTCATTAGTATATGATAGTCTCATAGTTCTATAGCTCCTGTGTTATCTCATGTAATCCTCCCAGAAACTGTGATGTAGAAAGAAAGCAAACTGGTAGCTCCAATTTAAAGATGCAACTACCTAACAAGAGAAGTGAAATGGCTCATTACAGACACACCTTTAGTCCATGGTGATTTCAGGGCAAAATTCGGTCACTTGTCTCATAACCCGGTATAACCAACACACCCTATGGTGCCCCTCCCCACCCCATGAGTCATGCCCTTGTACAATTCCCTCACCTCGGACTTGCTTAGAACGTGGCCAGGTGACGGTTATCCCTGCCTTGATTCGGGTAAAAACGGTTGTGTGGTTACATTTTATGATGGAAGACTCCTACTGGTAGATGAAGAGAGGCGCTACCACGGACCTTGAAGAAATAAACTGCCACGTTGAACAGCTTATCTGGCTCCACCTGGCAGGGAACCGTGGGCATGAACGGTGTCTCCAGCCGAGAGCCAACCCAATGCTGGGGACCTCGGCTGAATTCTGCCAACAACATGAGTGAGCCTGAAAGCAGACTCTTCCCCGTCCGCGCCTTCGGGTGAGAACACAGCCCCGCTGACACCACACTGCACCTTCCTTGTCGCTCCCTTAGCAGAGGGTCCCTGGTCCCATTCTCTAAGAGACAGAGCCTGACTCCTGACCCTCCAAACTGTGAGATAATAAATGTGTCCTGTTTGAAGTCGCTAAATTCATGGTCATTTGTTATATAATTATAAAAGACTAACATCCCTACTATTCCTCCCAAGACAGCTCAGGGGAAACCATACATATCTCTCTACCTCATCGTACTCCCTGGACTCAAGGGCCAACCTTTTTTTTTTAATATATTTTATTGATTTTTTTACAGAGAGGAAAGGAGAGGGACAGAGAGCTAGAAACATCGATGAGAGAGAGACATCAATCAGCTGCCTCCTGCACGCTCCCCACTGGGGATGTGTCTGCAACCAAGGTACATGCTCTTGACCAGAATTGAACCTGGGACCTTTCAGTCCGCAGGCTAACGCTCTATCCACTGAACCAAACTGGTCTTGGCTTAGGGGTCCTTTTAAAGGCTGAACAATATTACATTGTATGTTTGCATATAGTGGTTTCCTTATCCATCCATTCGCCAATGGACATTTGGGTTGCTTGTACCTTTGGGCTATTGTGAACAACGCCGCTACCCTGTTTCCCCAAAATTAAGACATCCCCGAAAATAAGACCTACTTCCAGTTTTGCCTCTCGCTGTCATATAAGGCATCCCCCCGAAAATAAGACCACTCCAAACATAGGCCTCCCCTGAACATAAGGCCTCCCCGGAATAGAAGGCCCCCGAAGCTACCGTCAGGCATCTGACTCCTGATTTAAAGAGACCTCGTCCTGCCTGAACAGCTCCGGCTGCGCTGCGGCCCATCAGTGAGCTGGTTGGTGATGACAACGACTACCGTCCCGTAGACAGGTTATACATTTCCTTTTTTTGTTGTTGTTCAACAATAAATGTGTACCGTATTCTTCTTCATGGAAAAATAAGACATCCCCTGAAAATAAGACCTAGCGCATCTTTGGGAGCAAAAATTAATATGACACTGTCTTATTTTCGGGGAAACAGGGTATGAGTATTGAGGTGCAAATATCTCTTCAAGACCCTCCTTCAGTTCCTCTGGGTAGACACCTAGAGGTGAAATTGCTGCATCACATGGTTTAATTCCGGTTTTAATTTTTCTCCATCCCACTCTACTCCTTTCCATAGCGGCTGCCCTTTCATCCCTGCCACCAAGTGTCCCAGTTTCCGTTCCCACACCCAGCAGTGTCCCGGTCTCTCCAGAGCCTTCGAGGAGCGAGTGAGGCCCCTTCTTTATTTTTTATTTTAAATATATTTTATTGATTTTTTACAGAGAGGAAGGGAGTGGGATAGAGAGTTAGAAACATCAATGAAAGAGAGACATCGATCAGCTGCCTCCTGCATGCCCCCCACTGGGGATGTGCCCACAACCAAGGTACATGCCCTTGACCGGAATCGAACCTGGGACCTTCCAGTCCGCAGGCCGATGCTCTAGCCACTGAGCCAAACTGGTTTCGGCTAGTGTGACCCCTTCTGAACTGGATGGGAAGGCAGGACTTCTGAGTGGAACTGCCCAGGGGACACTGACCATACCTCAGGTGCCGGGATGGCACTGCTGACAGACGTGGAGTTGATCCCCCAGGCAAGGAGAGAAGCCACAAAAGCTGGAAGAGTTCACGGACCGAGGGGGAGGGAGGAGAGCAAAGGTGAGGACTGAGCCTTGGGGCTGGCCCGGGGGGCGGGGCGGCACCTTCAGTCACAGAGGGCAGGGCGGATGGCTTTTAGAAAGCTCCTGCTCTGAGTGAGGTTAAACACTCCCCTGCGGCCCCTGGATTTCCTGAGCAAAGGCTTTTGCATATTAAATACTAACTTATCGCTGACAGAATTACCCAAGTCAAAATTAGAGGCTGCAGAGATAGTTACCATCTGTGGAGGTTTTTCGTTTTCATGAAACCACCCTGAGAGGTAGACATTAGTATTCTTACTACAGTCCTCTGGGGGCGGGGGGGAGGGGGAGAGAGGGAGGCAAAGCAATGAAACCTCCAGGAGGGGGGCATGCACTCCTGCCATTACCCTTTGCTCCCCCTCAGGGCAGGTCTCGGGCTCTGGGAAGGGTGTGTGCTAGCTGGCAGGGACACTGTGCATTTAGAATACAGTGGTACCTCGAGATACGAGTGCCCTAACATACCAGATTTTTGAGATAC
>JAAGEH010000297.1:23693928-23717713 GCA_011751065.1 Lasiurus cinereus | reverse complement strand
TCCCTGGAGGAGAAATTGGGACCCCAGAGTAAAGGGCACATTCTGAGTCTACTCACCAGTGAGAGGTCCAGCAAGGCCGCTGGCCTGGACCAACACGGACTTGAACTGCTGGGGTCCAATTAGGCCTGATTTTGTTTTAAATAGCCAGACAGTAGGCCTTCCACATCCGGGGATTCCGCATCCGTCAATCCACCCCCATCGGCCTGAAGACGCTCTCCGCTGTCCACGTTTCGGGGTCCGCGGGTGCAGGGGGCGGCCGTGCACCCCGCTCCGAGGCCATCTTCTAGACGGAACTTGTGGGGGTGCCGGAGCCAACCCCCCAATGTGAGGCCCGCCCGCGGCCAAGTGTGTGCCGCGTTGGGGCTTTCCGGGGCGCGGGAGCTGGCGCCTCGGCCCCCCACCTTGTCCGGGAGGAGGATGGGCCCCTCAGGAAGCGCCCCGTTTCACCACGGAGGCTGCTCCCTCCGAAAAAAACGCAGCGGCAGCCTCGGCCCGAGGCGGGGGCCCGCGCCCGGGCTCCCGGAAGCCGGATCTCCGCGCCCACTTCCTGGGCACGCGGCGGGACGATTGCTTCCCGGCAGCCTTTGCAGGGCCGCCGAGGCCACGTGACCGGCGCAGGCGCAGGTGGCACCGCCGCCCTGGACGGTGTGCAAAAGGCAGAGACTGCAGGTGCCTGCGAAGGTGAGTGGTCCGTTCGGTTCCGGAACCAAAACAGAGGCGTCCTGACACACACTGGCAGGTGGCCCAGGACGCTCGGGAAGCCTTGGTTGTTTAACATGGTATGGTGCAGCCGACACCGGTGTGGCTCAGTGGGTAGAGCGTCGGGCTGCAGACTGAAAGGTCCCGGGTTCGATTCCGGTCAAGGGCATGTACCTTGGTGGCAGGCATATCTCCAGTGTGGGGACGTGCAGGAGGCAGCTGATCGATGTCTCTCTCTCTCATCGATGCTTCTGGCTCTCTATCCCTCTCCCTCTCTGCAAAAAAAATCAATAAAATATTTTTTAAAAAAAAGAAAGGAAGAAAATGATAGAGCTCAGCCCTAGCCGGTGTGGCTCAGTGGATAGAGCGTCGGCCTGCAGACTGAAAGGTCCCGGGTTCGATTCCGGTCAAGGGCATGCATCCTGGTTGCAGGCACATCCCCAGTGTGGGGTGTGCAGGAGGCGGCTGATCGATGTCTCTCTCTCATCGATGTTTCTGGCTCTCTATCCTTCTCCCTCTCTGTAAAAAAATCAATAAAATATTTTTTAAAAAAAGGAAGGAAGGAAGAAAATGATACAGCTCAGCCCTAGCCAGTGTGGCTCAGTGGAATAGAGCGTCGGCCTGCGGACTGAAAGGTCCCGGGTTCGATTCCGGTCAAGGGCATGTACCTGGGTTTCGGGCACATCCCCAGTAGGAGGTGTGCAGGAGGCAGCTGATCGATGTCTCTCTCTCATCAACGTTTCTGGCTCTCTATCCCTCTCCCTCTCTGTAAAAAAATCAATAAAATATTTTTTAAAAAAAGGAAGGAAGGAAGAAAATGATAGAGCTCAGCCCTAGCCGGTTTGGCTCAGTGGAATAGAGCGTTGGCCTGCAGACTGAAAGGTCCCGGGTTCGATTCCGGTCAAGGGCATGTACCTTGGTTGCAGGCATATCTCCAGTGGGAGGTGTGCAGGAGGCGGCTGATCGATGTGTCTCTCTCATCAATGTTTCTGGCTCTCTATCCCTCTCCCTTTCTGCAAAAAAAAGTCAATAAAATATTTTTTAAAAAAAGAAAGGAAGGAAGAAAATGATAGAGCACAGCCCTAGCTGGGTTTGCTCAGTGGTTAGAGCGCTGGCCTGCACAGACCGAAGAAGGGTCCTGGGTTCCATAGCGGTCAAGGGCACATGCCCGGTTGCAGGTTCCAGTCCCCAGGAGGGAGCGTGCAGGAGGCAGTCGATCAGTGTTTCTCATCATTGCTCTTCCTCTCCCTCTCTTGTCCACTCCGAAGTCAATAAAAACATATTTAAACAACTAAGAAAATAAGTAGTAAAATTATATAGTCCAAGTAATTGGGAAGGCGTGATACAGAAGACAGGTGACCTTCCTGTCCAGGCTTGACCTGGGCCTGGGTTTCCGCCTCTGTAAGGGGAATAAAGATAACACCTCCTTCGACAGAGGCCGTGAGGTTCTTAAAAAATAATGTAACAAACATGCCAAAACCGGTTTGGCTCAGTGGATAGAGCGTCGGCCTGCGGACTGAAGGGTCCCAGGTTCGATTCCGGTCAAGGGCATGGACCTTGGTTGGTTGCGGGCACATCCTCAGAAGGAGATGTGCAGGAGGCAGCTGATCGATGTTTCTCTCTCATAGATGTTTCTAGCTCTCTATCCTTCTCCCTGCCTCTCTGTGAAAAAAATCAATAAAATATATTTTTTAAAAATAATAATAATAATTTAACAAACACACAGGGTACTGACACTGACTGCGGGTACCAATAGGAACGCATTCACTCCTGCTATTCCCTTCCTGCAGCTGTTGTAACAAGTCGCCACACACCGGGTGCCATAAAACAATGGAAATGTATCCCCTTACAGGTCCGGAGGCTACCTGTGTGAAACGCAGGCGTCAGCAGGTCCCTGCTCGCTCCTCGGGCCCTAAGGAAGAATGTGGGACTAAGGAAACAGGGATGGAGGTAGGAGAAAGATTTGTGTTTTATTGTGTGCCTCTCTGTGCTGTTTTTTTTTTTAATATATCTTATTGATTTTTTACAGAGAGAGGAAGGGAGAGGGATAGAAAGTTAGAAACCTCGATGAGAGAGAGACATCGATTAGCTGCCTCCTGCATGCCCCACACTGGAGATGTGCCTGCAAGCAAGGTACATGCTCCCAACCAGAATCGAACCTGGGACCTTTCAGTCCGCAAGCCGACGCTCTATCCACTGAGCCAAACCGGTCTCTGCTCTCTGTGCTGTTTAAATGTCCTTTACAAGGTACACACGTTACTTTTTGCTTTTTTTTAACAAGACTCATGTAGAAAATAAACTAGCAGTGGAGGGCAGACTCTGTCCCAGGTGGAGGGAGTTTCAGGAATCTGCCCTAGTGGCACGGGTGTGTCTGTACTTTGCGTTCATTCAGGGAGGGGGAGGGGGCAGCGAAGCAGGGATTCCTCAGCCCTGAGCTGCTTCACCTGCCGGGGGGAGGGGGGTTCCCTGGACAGCCTGTCTCACAGGATGGACATCACTGACCACAATTTCATTCTCATCTCTCCTGTTTGTTGGTACAGAATTTGGGAATCATATGTGATTAGTGAGCGCTGATTTTTTAAAAAATATATTTTATTGATTTCTTACAGAGAGGAAGGGAGAGTTAGAAACATCGATCAGCTGCCTCCTGCACACCCCCAACTGGGGATGTGCCCGCAACCAAGGTACATGCCCTTGACCGGAATCGAACCTGGGACCTTTCAGTCCGCAGGCCGATGCTCCTTCACTGAGCCACACCGGTTTCGGAGAGTGCTGATTATTGTTTCCTATTTTCCCTTCTTCTCACTGTCCAGGTATCTCTGCCCACAGAAGACCCCCACGCTGTCCCCTTTTCCCCAGGGTATGAGCAAGGTTTATGTCTAGATCTAGAAGGTGTTTGGGGCAGTATCCCCATGAATGCTCACTGTCCTTGGTGGCTGGGGGAATCAAGGCTGCTCACTGGCACACAGTAGGCCCACTGTTTCAGCAGGTGCCTGTTGCTGATGTTGTGTTGTTAATCCTCACCCGAGGATATTTTTCCACTCATTTTTAGGGAGAGTAAAAGAGAGAGGGAATAATAGAGAGAAACATCGATGTGAGAGACACACATCCATTGGTTGCCTCCTGTACGAGCCCTGACAGAGCCAGGGTCGGGGAAGAACCTGCAACCAAGGTACATGCCCTTGATCAGAATCGAACCCAGGACCCTTTGGTCCATAGGCTAACGCTCTACCCCACTGAGGCAAATCGGCTAGTGCTCAAGAGATGCCCACTTTTATGCCAGTGGCAAAGCTCTGGCACTTTGGGTCTGTTCACTGAGGGTGCATCTCAGCCGAGGCAAAGGCAGAGAAGGAGGACTCTCTCCAAGGCATTAAAAACACCGGCTCTGCCGAAACCGGTTTTGGCTCAATGGATAGAGCGTCGACCTGCAGACTGAAAGGTCCCAGGTTCGATTCTGGTCAAGGGCATGTATCCTGGTAGCGGGCACATCTCCAGCAGGGGGCGTGCAGGAGGCGGCTGATCCATGTCTCTCTCTCTCATTGATGTTTCTAACTCTCTATCCCTCTCCCCTCCTCTCTGTAAAAAGTCAATAAAATATATTTAAAAAAAAAAAAGAACACCAGCTCTAAGGCCAGAGAGACACCCGGGTCCCCACCTGCTCTTTTTCCAGTGACGACTCACACCATCCCCGTGGCTCTGGAGGTTCAGCAAGCTCACGCCAATAGGGCCCTGAGCTCAGGGCCTCTCGTGTGCCAGGCCTTCAGAGTCCGAGATGACATTGTTGCTGTGATGGTCATGACCTGATGATGCAGCGGCGTCAGAGAGGGGCTGGAACGGCTACTGGCAGGAGCCGGGACATCGCAAGTCTTAAATGGAATTCCAGGGAACTCAGAATTTCATTTAAAAGAGAGCGAGGAGCCACCGAGTGCTCTTTAGAGGAGAGCAATGAGGATATTAGATTATCATGATAGATATTAGATTATCCATCATGTCCATAGAAAAGTTCTAGGAGAGGCAGAATGGAGGAAACTCCTGGAGGGGGGCGGAGGCAAGCCTGGTGGCCAGGAGCCCAGTGAGGAGGTGTCACCAGAGCCCCAAAAGAGATGAGGAGGGGCTACCCTGGGCAGCAGCAGGAGTTGGGGTGGGGGCCGGGGGAGGGTAGCCATATTGTGAGCTGTGTTGCTTGTGAAGGCTCACGCACTTCCTATGCGCTGTCTCTCCTTTCTCCCCTTCTCTATCGCCTTCCCAGTCCCCACGTCCTTCGTTCCCTCCTCCCCCACCACCACTCTGTCCTCTCTCCTTCCTCCTCTCTCTTGGAGCTGTGCTGAGAGCTGGGAACTGAAAAACCCAGCTGTGGTTTGATCCAGATGTGCAACACCTCAGCGGCTGTGGAGCAGGACAGAGAGAAAACAGAGGACACGGACATTCCCTCTGGTTCCAAATTTCTTTTTAAAATGATCCCCTGGGGCACCAGGACGAGCCCCCCGGGAAAGTTTAGCAGCCCTGTCTGGTGATGACTGTGCCTCCACTCGCTGTCTTCAGGCCTGACGTTCAGGCTGCGCTATCGCCAGAGAGCTGGCTGTCCTCACTGGACGGACACAGCAGCCACATGTCCCTTCTCTGCTGGAGGGCCATCTTCAGTCTTTTTTTTTTAAATATATTTTATTGATTTTTTACAGAGAGGAAGGGAGAGAGATAGAAAGTCAGAAACATCGATGAGAGAGAGACATCGATCAGTGGATAGAGCATCAGCTTGCGGACTGAAAGGTCCCAGGTTCGATTCCGGTCTGGGGCATGTACCTTGCTTGCGGGCACATCTCCACTGTGGGGCGTGCAGGAGGCGGCTGATCGATATTTCTAACTTTCTATCTCTCTTCCTTCCTCTCTGTAAAAAAATCAATAAAATATATATATATTTTTTTTAAATGGGCAAAGGACCTAAATAGACACGTCTCCAAAGTGGACATACCGATCGATGGCCAAGAGACAGATGAAAAAAATGCTCAGTGTATTCACCCATTTTCATTAGAAAAGGGCCCCGGGTTCCCCAGCCCACCCCACACCCTGCCAGTCAGAGCCTTAGCACCAGGTTGTTGGCCAGAAGCCTTCATTGATAAATGCCTTTGTCTTCCTCTCTCCCATTTCCCCCTTATCCCCCTCTCCCTCACCACCCCCTCCGCAAGTTTCCACAAAAAAACACCGTTCGTGGAAGCAAGACTCCCAACCCTGGCACAGAGCCACAACGTGAAGTAATTGTGCAATTAGAACTTAATTGCTGGATTTCATTTCTCTCTTTCTTTTTTTCTTTTCCTTCGCCTCTCCGTTGTTGCCAATGTGTAGTTCTGCCGTGGATGTCTGATGAGTTCCTTGTGTCTTGCCCCAGGAAGGGATGGGATTGGGGGAGGAAGAGGCAAAGACAGCTGGCTGGGTTTTTTCTCCTCCGAGAGAAGTTACGAAGTAAACCTTCCCCCAGCGGCTGAAAGCCAAGGAGGAAGACATTTAACGCCAAGATCTGGTGGCAAAGGACCTCTTCCCTCCCCTAAACTCCCCACCCCCACCCTCTCCCCCCACCACCATCACCACAAGCAGGCCACATTGTCAGTGACCTTCAGCCAAGGGTGTGCCTGAGCTTCGGCAGATGTGTGGTGTGTCCTGGCATTAGCCACCAATCTACAGAGCATATACTGTATTTTCCGGCTTATAAGACAACTGGGCGTATAAGACGACCCCCAACTTTTCCAGTTAAAATATAGAGTTTGGGATATACTCGCCCTATAAGATGACACCCAGGGTATAAGATGACCCCTGACTTTTGAGAAGATTTCCCTGGGTTAAAAAGTCGTCTTATACTCCGGAAAATACCATACTATGGATATTCTAGGCAGGCTATATCCCATCTAAATCCTCCCAACAGTCCTGCCATCAGAGGGCCACTGTCCATCTTCTAAGACGTAGGGTACCAGGTTCAGAGAGGTCCAGCTACTTGCCCGGGGTCACCCAGCCAGTGAATGCTGCTGCTTGAAAGTGAAGGCCGGAGCTAGCTGTTTCAGCCCCTTCCCCCCCAGAAGGCCTAGCACAGGGCCCCGGGACCCACTCCAGAGAAGGGGCTCCCTCTCCTCTCTCCCCTACTCACGAGCGGAGTGGCTCTGTGGTTTGCACCCTCCGCAGACAGCCACCCACAAGCCACGTCACTGATGCATCCATCTTATAGAAAAAACGCTGCTGGAAATTTCAACCTTGCTATTGGCTTCTGTAAATGCTTGCTTGCTTAAATAATAAGGAACATGAGACTATTCTCACTTCAGAGAGGCCATTAAACCTTCCCCGGACAACATTATCAGTGCTGGCACCAGGCCAGACCTTTGGTTGAGGTCTCAAGCCCTCAGCACATAAGGGCTCTTTAAGAACTTGCAAAGGGCCGAGACCAGTTTGGCTCAGTGGATAGAGCGTTGGCCTTCAGACTGAAAGGTCCTGGGTTCGATTCTGGTCAAGGGCATGTATCTTGGTTGCAGGCACATCCCCAGTGGGAGGTGTGCAGGAGGTGGCTGATCAATGTCTCTCTCTCATTGATGTTTCTAACTCTATGTCCCTTTCTCTTCCTCTCTGTAAAAAATTAATTAAAAAATAAAATAAAAATAAAAAGAACTTGCAAAGGGGCAGGAAACATCCCATATTTGGGAGACCAAGAAGGTGAAAACATATAAAGAGGGAAAATTTCTGCATGTGGGGGCCCAGAATTTGAGAAACATTTTCCTCTGGACCACGTGTAGTAAATGTCACTCCAAACTCTCCGAGCATGGTTTGGTTATTCCGTTTTCCTGGAACATCACAGGCCTCAGGTTTTTTTTTGGGGGGGGGGGGCGAGGGCTGGGCAGGAAAGCGGGAGGGGGAGGGGAGCCGCAGCCTCCTGTCCTGCCTCCCACCAGCCACAGCTGCTGCTGACACTTTCCTTCTCGGCCCCCTGACCACAGGTTTGGGGTCCCAGCACCACACAACCCCCACCTGCCTCCCAGGGCATCTTCTGAGAACTAACAGAGTGAAGCGGGCACCCCGGCTCCTGCCTTCCTCATGCACTGCTGGCGGACACCTCGGAATCCCAGACACGAGGAATTCCCCAGCAAGAGCACGGGGAAGGGGTACGGGGAAGGGACGTTCGCTGCACACGTGGCTCAGAGCTCTGTCTCTTTGTGTCTATGGTGCGGCCGTGCATGCTAGTGCTGGGACGGGGTGGGGGGTGCCAGATGAAGTGTGCTCCTCAGACACCAGGCCACTCCCTGGCCCCCTTTGGTTCTCATCACATGTTCCCTTCTATCCTCCCTCCCCGGCCAAGTCCGTGCGTGTCTCAGCGAACAAGCCCCAGCTTGAGCCTGCTGCGGTCTGCAAACCTCAGCCTGCGGGCCAACGCAGCTTGCCGCTCGGTTTTATTTGTGTGTTTGTTTGTTTAATCCTCCCTGATGTTTTTCCAGTGATGTTGAGAGAGAGGGAAAGACAGAGGAGCAACATCGACGTGGGAGAAACACATGGATCTGCTGCCTCCCGCACACGCCCCAACCAAAGCCCTGCCACTGAGGCACGCGCCCTGGACGGAATCGAACCCGGGATCCTTCCTTCTGCAGGCATATGCTCTATCCACAGAGCCAAACCACTTGATTTCGAACAGCCGTTAGCCTAAGGATGGTTTCTGCAGTGATTGGGGTAGGGGAGTGGAGGGAATCGAAAGAAAAATAGTATTTGCAACGCATGAAAACGATCTGAAGTTCACATCTGTGTTGATAAAGTTTTATTGGAACACAGCCACACTCACTCATGGAGCAGGTGTGACAGAGACCATATGGCCCGCAGTGGCTAAAATAGTTACCGTCCGCCCTTACCGGGGAAAGGTGGTTAACTCCTGGCCTGAACCATGCGACTTACCCCTTACAGCAAGTTTGTAGCCCCGTCTGGCACCTTCTTACATCACCACTTCTCCACGCCACCTGTGGGATTCTGAGTTCAGCCCCTCCCCAGTAACCCCCGCCCCCAGCACCCCGGGGCCTGTTTTCCTCCACCTCCGCGCTGTGTCTTCACACCGCGGCTGGTGTGACAAACACAGGCAGCATGCGGCACCAGGACCTCGGCCCGGCGGGTGCCAGGTGGCACGGCTGCTAACGCCGCCGCCGGGCGCCGTGCCAGGGGTGTGTGTGCGAGCGAGGCCTTCCTCCCGGTGCCTTTGTTTAGTTGCCAAGGAGAGAGATGGAAGAGAGCCCGTCCCTGCCAGGGCTGAGCGGCTGCCTGGTGCTTGGATCTCATCAAGCCCTAATGAAACTCAAAAATTATTTCTCAGGTCCTCCCCCTCCCCCAGTTCTTCCCCCCGCCCCGGCCGGAGTTCATCTGTGATTAATAAAACCCGCCCCCAAATCAAGCTCAGAGGAAGGAGGCTCAGTCCCTTTTTAAAATACACACACACACACACACACACACACACACACACACACACATAGTGGTACAAGATACGAGTGCCCTAACATACGAGATTTTTGAGATACAAGCCATCGAGTGAGCGATTTTTGCTTTGAAATACGAGCAACGTTTGAGATAGGAGTCATCTCGAGGATCGGCCGGCTGCACACGACCCACCAGTTTACCGCGACTCAAGGGTCTCATAGTTTCCCATGCCTCAAGGTTACGGAATGAATTAAACTCGTATCTCGAGGTACCACTGTATATTTTTTATTGATTCCCAAGAGGAAAGGAGGAAAAGAGAGAGATAGAAACACCAATGATGAGGGAGAATCACTGATCAGCTGACCCCTGCAAGCCCCACACGAGCCCCCAACCTGGGCATGTTCCCTGACCAGGAATAGAACCGTGGCCTCTTGGTTCGTAGGTTCAGACTCAACCAGAGCCATGCACGCCAGCCGGGCAGTTCTTTTCTTTTTTTTTTTTTCTTTTTCTTTTTTTTTTTGATGAAAGTATCTGCCCACTTCCCTGCCTCTGCCATTCTATTCCTTTTTCTGAGAAGGTCCCTCCCAGGCCCAGAGGAATCCAGCTCTAATGCCACCTCCTCCCTGAAGCTCTCCAGGATCCACTCCAATCATCTCACGGACATGGGACGTCTGCAGCCACACAGGCCCCTGCATTCAGAAGGACCCACGTTGGGTTTCACGCTCTGCCGTCTCCATCTTGAGATTCTTCATCAATGTGGATCGAGCACACTTGCGTCTTCCTTTTGCCCTGGGCCTCGAAAATCATGTAGCTCCAGCACGACAGACTCACGCTCTGTTGAAGGCATGCGGCCCGCCGGCCGAGAGTTTGACATGCTTGAAGCTAAAGCTGGTCCTGAGTCCATCCCTCTCTAGCCAACCAGATGGAGCACTCTCTCCTCCCGCTGGGCCCTCAGGTACTCTGCCTCCTGGTAAAGCCTTCCCTTCGTTATTCACTCCAGGATCATGAGCAAGCTCCAGGTGGGGTGTCAGACACCGTTCTGGGCAACGAAGGGTCAGCAGCAAACAGGACAGGCCTGGCCCCTGCTTCTCTGGAGCTGACAGTCTAGCAGGAGGGAGACACACATACAAGAACAGCTCATGCCGACACCGGTTTGGCTCAGTGGATGGACCATCAGCCTGCAGACTAAAAGGTCCCAGGTTCGATTCCAGTCAAGGGCATGTATCTTGGTTGTGGACACATTCTCAGTATGGGGTGTGCAGGAGGCAGCTGATCAATGTTTCTTCCTCATTGATGGTTCTAACTCTCTATCCCTCTCCCTTCCTCTCTGTAAAAAATCAATAAAATATATATACTGTATTTTTTTTTAAAAAAAGAACAGCTCAATGTGGTAATGGAAGGTTCAAAACCCACTTGCTTTCTTGGAGTAATCATCAACTTCCACTTCTGTGTTAATTTCTATATCCCTGTCACTCCTCCATCGCTAATAATATTTCAGTAGCTCCTAATATAAGGACCAAAATCCCTACATTGGCCCGGGGACCTGACCCTCCACCCCCTCTGCCTTATCTCATTCTGTCCTTTCTGCATCTCTCCAGGCCTCTTATATTCTGTTATGCTGCTCAGCAGTGGTCTGCAAACTGTGGCTTTCGAGCCACATGCAGCTCTTTGGCCCCTGGAGTGTGGCTTTTCCACAAAACACCGCAGCCTGGGCGAGTCTGTTGTGAAGAAGTGGCGTTAGAAGAAGTTTAAGTTTAAGAAATGTGACTCTCCAAAGACATTTCCGTCATTGTACTGCTGCTGTTTGGCTCTGCAGACGAATGAGTTTGCCGACTGCTGGGCTAAGGCTGCCGTGACAAACACCAGACACGGGGCGGCTTCAACAACAGGCGTCTTCCCTCACAGTTTCTGGAGGCTGGAAGCCCAAGATCAAGGTGTCCGCAGGCTGGGTTTCTCCCTGGTGCCTCTGTTTCTGTTTCTCCCCACTCACAGGTGATACCCTCACCTCCCACGGGATCCCTTGCCCGCACCCTGGCTGGCTCGGTACCACCTCTCAGCACCAAGTCTGGGAGGCAAACTGTTCTCCTGTTGCTCAGAGGAGGGGTGCAGAGAGACTCTGGAGCGGGCTGCCCAGCACGGAGCAGAGGATGCTAATTCAGTGGCTGGGCCCCCACCCACAGCCTCACTGGCTCCCCACCCACAGCCTCGCCCCCCCTCCTTCTGTGCCCTAGACAGCCGGCTCCTCCCACAGACTGTGGGAAAGGGAGCTGCGTGCCTGAGAGCCTGAAATGCCAAAATCTGCGCTCTCCGCGGTGCAGTCTGGGAGCCGAAACCCTGCCTGGGGGCTGTGGGTGCGCAGGGGCGGGTGCTTCTGTAAGGAGGTGCTGGCATGTGTGCGTGCACGTGTTGCATGTGTGTCAGCCTGGTGCCGTGACCAGTCCCAGGGCCTAAGCCACATTCTCCACTGAGTGCAGAGGGAGCCCCGAGAGGCCAGCTGTGGGCTCACTTTAAGGACACGTCTTTCTTCTGCGGAATGAACTGAGCTTGCATCAGACCTTCTCCCACCATAAAGGAGCAACAGGCACGAGGTACCTCCGAGGGTATGCACAGCAGCGCCTCTGAAGCAGTCTTCCCCCCAACATTAAATTTCAGCTGGGCCAAAACCGGTGTGGCTCAGTGGATAGAGCGTCAGCCTGTGGACTGAAAGGTGCCAGGTTCGATTCCGGTCAAGGGAATGTATCCTGGTTGCGGGCACATCCCCGCGTGCGGGAGGCAGCTGGTCGATGTCTCTCTCTCATCGATGTTTCTAACTCTCTATCCCTCTCCCTTCCTCTCTGTAAAAAATCAATAAAATATATATTTTTTAAAAATTTCAGCTGGGTTAAGCTGCTCGGCCTGTGCGTGTCCAGGAGGAGTGTTTGCACCGATGGACATGCCCTGCAGTCTGTGCTGCCCCCGTCGCCCCAGCGCCTGCTGCTCTTACAGCTGGGATTGGGGGAAGGGCAGCCCGAGGGAACAGGAAAAGACCAGAACGGGTCCAGAAAATGAGCAGAGAGAGGAGGGCGGTAGCATCAGCCCTGGCAACCACAGACATGCCTCCTTCTCGTCCCTCCTCATCTCCCAGGCTCGCAGACTGTCCCCACCACGACGTCCACATCCGGACCTCCTCCCTCATCAGGAAAGCTCCCCAGGGCTCAGAGGCTGGTCCCAGCCCTGGCACTGCCCTGAGCCTGGTTTTCTTTTTTTTTTTTTTAATTAAATCTTTATTATTCAGATTATTACATTTGTTTCTCTTTTTTCCCCTCCATAGCTCCCCTCCACCCAACTCCCACCCCTCCCTCTGTCCTTACCTCCCTCCCATTGACCTCATCCATAGGTGTATGATTTTTGTCCAGTCTCTCCCTGTACACCCCTTTCCCCCTGAGAATTATCAGTCCACTCCCTTTCTGTGGTGAGCCTGGTTTTCTATCTGCAGAGTGAACTGGTGGGTGGGTGGGTGGGGAGAGATCAACCAAAGAACTTTATGCGAATATGCATAACCCCTGGGCACGGGCAATAGGGTGGTGAGGGCCTGGGGCAGGGGGTGGGGCGGGCTAGAAGGGGTCCATGGGGGAGGAAAGGGGGACATATGTAATACTGACAACAATCAAGATTTTTTAAAAAGCACCCTGTTCTGCCTACCTCCTGGTGTGGGTGTGAAAACCACTTTTTGTAAATAGCAATACAACCAGAAGCGTTTAGGCGGCCGATGGCCCTCGGGCACACCAATGGCGCTGGCAATGCTGCCTCCGGCCCTCTGGCCAGTGGGGCCTGTGCCAGCGGCATCCAGGCTTATGCAACAGGCTCCGGGGACAGGGATGGCCCTCAGCCCCAGAATCAGAGCCCTGCACTTCCTGGGAAGAAAAACGAGTGGTAATGACATTTCTGACGGGCACCCCGGGGCCTCCGAGGGCAGGACTGCTTTTTTCCGGGTCAAGCTGGCGGAGGACCGCCTTGAGAGCCACGGACAAACCCTGGCGGCAGCCACCGCCCAGGCCTGTCCGCCCGCCTCTGCCCGTCGGTGTCTGCTCGGATCTGGGCAGCCACGTCCAGCGTCCAAAAGCATTTCTGCACAGGCAGTACCAGCAGATGGGGAGCAGGAGGTGTCTGCCACAATGACGAGGGTCCGGGATCCTGTCCTTGAGCCAATCCAGAAGGAATTCGTTGAGAGCACCCAGGGTCACGTGGACAAGGACGTGAACAATTCCCAGAAGGCACTGCCTTTCTATTGAGCCGCTGCGGCTCAGTGTTCCGCGGAGAGCATGGGCATTGCTTTGGCAATCAAAGAGTTACTTTATTCATCGGGCAGCTGCTGCCAAAAAGGCCTGAGGTGTCCACTTGGCGGGTGTGTTCTTAAGCGCACGCCCCAGGGGCACTTAAACAGCAGAAGTGGACAAGTACTTGGCACATAGACGAGGAGCCATCCTGGGCCTGGAGGAGAGGGCCGAGGGCTGGGCCCAGGAGGAGACAGAAGACAGAGCCATGAGGAGAAAGAATGGTGGCCGCAGCCAGGGGTCTGCTGTCAAGATACCCTAACAACCTAGACCGGTTTGGCTCAGTGGATAGAGCGTCGGCCTGCGGACTGGGGGGTCCCAGGTTCGATTCCGGTCAAGGGCGTGTGCATTGGTTGCGGGCACATCCCCAGTCGAGGGCGTGCAGGAGGCGGCTGATCAATGTCTCTCTCTCATCGATGTTTCTAACTTTCTGTCCCTTTCCATTCCTCTCTGTGAAAAATCAATAAAATATATTTTTTTAAAAAATAATAATTTTTTTTATTGATTTCTAAAGACAGAGGAAAGGAGAGGGAGAGAGAGAAACATCGATGTGATCACTAACCCTAGATCAGCTGCCTCCTGCAGGCCCCACTCCTGGGGATCTAAGCCACAACCTGGGCGTGTGCCCTGACCAGGAATCCAGCCAGCCATCGAGCGATGCCCAACCGACTGAGCCACACGGGCCAGGGCGTGGTCTGCTTCTTGTCTGGGCCTCTCTGCCATTTCCATGGAGACGAGGGGCCCAACAAGGTATTGAAAAGTCCTTCCGTCAGGAACGGTCTCCTCCCCTCCCCAGGGAGCCCGCGTTCCAGTGACTCCATTTCCTGGATCGGCTGAAGCCAAAGGGATTTCCCATCCCCGCCGCCTCCCCTGGGGCATGCTGGGCCAGGCAGCGGGCCAGGCGGTCCTTTGAGGAGCCGCCCTGGGGAGCCAGCCCAGATCCAGGGCCCCCCTGCCTTCCCTGGCAGCGTTCCCCTCTCCGGCTCCAGAGCCCGCCCTCCTGCAGGTACCCGCTTGCCCGGTCGACAGAGGAGGAATCTCCCACAATCCCTGCTGGCGGAGCTAAGCCCTCAAGCTCCCCAGGATAAAACCTCAGAGAGGAGGCCTGGAACGGATGCCTCTTCTCCCGGCAGAGCGGGGACCACAGGGGCCAGGCACCCACCTCGTGCCAGGTCCCAAGGCTCCATCCTGACTGGGGATCAGGGCCCCCCTTGAGCGAGTCCCCACATCAGCAGTGCTGCTGAGGTCATGCCCTCGTAGCTGCTGCTCTCTGCACCGCTGAGCCCTCCCTGCACTGTGTGGCCACGGGAAAGCATGGCCACTAGAATCTTTGGTTCAAGAACCAGGTCTGTCCCTTCCCAGCTGGATGACAGTAGGCGAGTCATTTACTCGAGTTCCCATTTCCTCACCTGGACATAGAAACTGCATCGGAGTCTTAAGCGTCCAACTTGTGTTTACTCTCATTTCATCAGCACTGTGTGCCAAGGGCACAAGGTGTATGTTTAATAAAGCCCATTTTGCAGCCGGAGGATTGAGGCTCAGAGCAGTTAAGTAACTTGTCCAAGGTCACACAGCCGTCAGCTCCGCCAGCCTTCCCAGGGTGCCTAACCAGGATTCCTCATGGTTACACACCGCCCCTTGTCCTCCCTGACCCCCAGCCTTCCCAAGTCCAGTTCCCCGTCTTCCTGGGAAGAGGTCAACAGGACAACTCTCAGACCTCGGTCTTCAAAGATGGGGGCTCTCTACAAACACATGGCTGGAAAAACCTCTCTCAAATCAGGGAACATGGAACAAAGCAGCTCTAAGTGTCTAATCGGATACTCTGCCAGCAAGTAATAAAAACAGGGAAAAACTGAATGTCAACTGTAATTGAAATACAAACTAAAGTAAAAACAGGGAACATCTATTGAGCACTTGTCCAGGCATTATTATATATTATCCTAAATAATAATTAAACGATGCAGCTGTGGGTACCATTATTATCCCTACCATACAGATGCAGGAACTAAGTAAACTGCCCCAAATCACAGAAGTGGTCAACGGAGGAGCTAGGATTGCCAAATTGCCTCTAATTACCAACCCCATAGCCCCTCCTCCCATACCACACCTCCTCTCTCTCTCTCTCTCTCTCACACACACACACACACACACACACACACACACACACACACCTGGTAAAGGTGGTGACCTAGAGAGGTAGTTGATGGTAAAAGAAAAGAAGACCCGTTGTTCGGAGGAAGCTACCAAGTTCACCTCCTGGAAGAGGGGCGTGTTCCGAATGACCTCCACACCCCGAACTGCTCCCTCCCACCTGGCACGGCACCCCGTGAAGCCCCTGTAGGAGGGAGGCTCCAGGGCCTGGGAAGTATCCCCAAGGCCATCCCCTCTGTTCTCAACAGGCTGCTCTGCATTTCACAGCCTCCCCTTCCAAACCTCCCCAGTTTCCACCTCTCGCCCCACCTCTGGGTGCTCGTTGCCTCTGTTGCTTCGCAGTGAGTGCTGCTTTTCTTTTCCTTTTTAATATATTTTATTGATTTTTTTACAGAGAGGAAGGGAGAGGGATAGAGAGTTAGAAACACTGATGAGAGAGAAACATTGATCAGCTGCCTCCTGCACACCTCCTGCTGGGGATGTGCCTGCCACCAAGGTACATGCCCTTGACCGGAATCGAACCTGAGACCTCTCAGTCCCCAGACCGACACTCTATCCCGTTTCGGCTGAGTGCTGCTCTTCAGCCAGGGCTGACAGAAACAAGTGGGGCTCAGGCAGGCGAAGCATCTCCTGTCCTACCAGTGGGCATTCTTGGAGGACAGCGTGTCATCTGGGGACTTTGGGAGATAATAATATTTTGTCGAAATACTTCTTACATCATGTGCTGTGTTATTTTTATTTTTACTTTATTTCACGGAGAAAGGGAGGGAGAGAGAAGCATCAGTGATGCGAGAGAATCATGGATCAGCTGTCTCCTGCACACCCCAAACTGGGATTCGAGCCCACAATGACCCAGGCATATGCCCCCACTGGGAATCAAAAACCATGACCTCCGGATTCACAGGTCTATGCTCAACCCCTGAGCCCCACTGGCCGGGCCGGGGCTGCAATTTTCTCGGAAGGAGCTCAGGAATAATGGTTCCTTTCATCTTACGTCCAGCCTTGGACCGTTAAGGTCCAGTGTCCGGCCAGTGGCTGCCTCCTGCCCTCCCAGCTCTCCCAGCTCTCCCAGCTCTAAACAGGGTCCCTCTGCTGGGACCCAGGCTGGGAACAGACTTCTGGAGGCCCCACCCAGGTGTGGGAGCCCCCAGGGTGAGAAAGGGCGCTCCGGCAGCGTTATTTCCACGACATGGACATTTCCGTGACGCGTCCTCAAATCAATATGACGTCCATCTCCTCGACGCGTCTGATGGTTCGCCCCGAAGCTGTCCCTGGGCAGAGCATCGCTCAGAATCCACGGCGTCTTGGAGGCCCCGGCAGCCTTACCGCCCGGCGCCCGCACCCGGACAAAATCTACTTGTCTTAGCCCTTTCCCCACGGCGCTTCCTGTCAGGCAGCATCATCGCCACGAGTCCCTGGGTGTCTCACCCACTGGACAGCGCGCCCCTCAAGGGCAAAGCCTGTCTTGTTCACTCGTGTACTCACTGCCAGCATTGGGCCTGCGCCTGGGGGGCTCAGCATTCCATCCGATGGAAGGGAGAGCGAATTCAGGTGACTCCTGCAGGGGAGACACATCCGTCCCGGCCTCTCGAGACGCTTTTTCTCACCGTCAGGATGGGGGGCCACGGCTCTCTGGGTCAGGGGTCAATGCATCTGTCTCCGGGGGAGGTGGCTCAGGCCGATGATGGATTGTCAGGGAACCTCCCCACCCTGGCATGGGGCTGGGATGAAGGGTCCCTTCTCTGAGGCCAAGGAGCTCCCTGTCTGGCTGCCTCGGGGCCAGTGGGTGACTCACGCTGGAGACGGGAAAGGACAAGATCCTGGGCCATGGAGCCCTGGCCGGCGATTGTGCCAGGGATCCTGAGGCCTCGGGCTTTTGGGCAGGCCTTCGGACCTTCAGGAAGGGGGAGATGGATGAGCTCTGGAGCGAGAAGGACGCCTGGAGTAATGCAGGAGAGAGACCTATAATTATGTCTGAAACAGTATCCGGCTCTCTGAGGATCAGGCCAAGGAGGAGAGGTTGCAATTGCCATGGTGAGATGAAAAGGTTGGACAAAATTCATCTACCCATTTGCCTCTTTAAAAAAAAAAATACATTTTATTAATTTTTTACAGAGAGGAAAAGAGAGGGATAGAGAGTTAGAAACATCACTGAGAGAGAAACATCGATCCGCTGCCCCCTGTACACCCCCTACTGGGGATGTGCCCGCAACCAAGGTACATGTCTTTGACCAGAATCGAACATGGGACCCTTCCGTCTGCAAGCCGACACTCTATCCACTGAGCCAAACCGGTTTTGGCCAATATGCCTCTTTTTAATTGTGATAACATTGGCCACCATGTGTTTGTGTTTCTATGCGGAATATATACCGAGTTGTGGGAAACTTGTTGTGCTTGACAGCCATTTTGTAGTAATCCCCAGCCACATTAGCACTAACCTCGGGCTAGGTTTCTATTACCCCAAACCCTATCTCTTTCCCGTAAGCCAGGTGTTTCGCCTTAGGGCTAGGAATTTTCGCTAACTTCCTCCTTCTCCCTATAAATACCCCGATCTGCGGAATAAAAGAGACTTGATCAGAACTTTGTCTTGTCTCCATTCCTTGTGTCTCTTGTCCCTTTCATCCCCACTCCCCCTCTAGGGTCCTCGTTGATTTAACCCGTGGGTCAGGACACCGAGTGGCACAGAGTAGGCCCTGAGTACATTACTGTGGACAAAATTAGTGAGCGAATGCTCTCCCACAACTATGCTCTCTTTTAAGGCTCACAGCTACCAGCAGACGCTCATCTCTGAGTCCTCCAGGGCTGCACAACCAAGCACCCCAAACTGCGTAGCTTAACCAACAGACACTTACTTCCCCACGGTTTTGAAGGCTGGCACTCTGAGAGCAAGGTGTCGGCAGGGTTGGTTTCATAGGCGGCCTCCGTGGCTTTTAGATGGCCACCTTCTCCTTGTGTCTCCACGTAGCCGTCCCTCTGTGTGTATGTGCGTCACATCCTAATCTCCTCGTCTTATACAAGCAGCTGTCGGATTGGATTAGGGCCCACCCCACTGGCCTCCTTGGGACTGCTGTCACCCACTAGTGCAGGTCTTCATTAAGTACCCGGAGAGTCTGAAAATCTTTTCAATTGATCTCCATCACCGATGGTTCCCTCCCCTTCCCCCAGGCCAGAGTGGCTAGGCCAGTGTGGACTAGCTTGGGAGACACCTTGACTGTGGATGCTGAGGGGCTTGGCTTTTATCTCATGGCCACAGGGGCGCCCGGGCTGTTCTGAAGAAGGGCCAGGTTCTCTTTTCAGGAACCTAACAGGCTGGAAGAGGGAAGCTGGGATGGTCCAACCCAATAGTTGGCAAACTGCGGCTCACGAGCCACATGCTGCTCTCGAGCCACGGTTTGCCGCTCTGTTGACTAATGAGTTTGCCGACCACTGGTCTAACCCCAAGGACCGTTGATGAGACTTTTTTTTTAGACACATGACCATCCTTCTGTGGATTTCTCATTTGCAAAAAAAAAGAGCTGAAAACCATAAATAGCCCTAGTGTGGCAGGGAGTCTCAAGGCACTGTAGGTGCAATCTGTGAGGTTTCGGTATAAGCCTAATCGCCAAAGAAGGAATTAGCCGCCTCTTGGGGGACAGAGGCACCTCTGCCTGAGACTGGTCCCAACTGGGACAGCTGAACGAAGATGGCGGGAGGAAGGGACAGGAAGGCCTGTCTGACTCCAGTCTGACATTCCGACCAAAAGCTGGTTGGCCTTGCAGGCCAAGACTCTTCCCCTATCTCCCAGCAAGTCTATGAGCGGCTCCCACAATGCACTGCTGCCGTGGCCACTCAGGAACCGGCAGAGTGCCATGGCCGGGATGGGACGTGAGCTGTCAAGGAGGCCCAGACGTCAAGGAAGGGCGAGCGAATCCAGAACTGGCTCTCCGAATGTTCATGTTCCAAACGCAGAGGAAATGTCTGCAAACACCAGGCTATCAACAGATCACAAAATTGCCGTCTGGGGGGGAAGAGAGTCCCCCAAAACAGAAACCAGCGTCAGTGTCTCATCCCCGTATTTCAATGAGAAACACTAGCAAGAGGTGCTTTGTTTGCTACTTGCGCAATTCACTGCATTTCATGGTTAAATTGGAGCGCCTAATTATACAATTATGAATCATCCTGATTCAAATAAAGTTCACCAAAATAGCCGCCTTATGCAACGCTATCTTCCAACATACCTGCGATCTCCATTTCATTATGGGCTTTTATCCTGCCAGAGTCTGAGGATCTAATTGTATTTTTAAAGCACCCCATTAAACCAACATAACAACTCTGCTGCAATAACCATCACAAGCTAGTCAGTCCTGACTTGTGTTACATTTTGAAATGTCATGCTTTATAATTTTTTTAAATGGTTGTTTCCCCAAGAGAATTTATAGCGTTTTGCAATTAGCCTTGTAAAAGCATGGTTTTCAATGATTTTCATGTTTTAAACTAACTGAGCATTTCATACACCAATTCCCTTTGCCTTTTTTAAAGCTAATAATGATGCCTTTCATGTAGCTTAGATCTTTGCAATTGACATGAGACAATCACATCTGTTGTTGCATTTGATTCTACCTTCCAGACCTGTGTTACATGCTAGGAAAAGGCTTAGGTCATGGACAAGGCAAGAGACTCAGGCTAAGAGGAATGCAAATACTAAGTTACCTGATTTTACCAGGATGTTTGGTTCATTCCCTTTTTTGTGGACATTTGGGTTATTGCTAGTTTTTCCGCTATGGCAGAGTTCCTCATTTATGTTTCTCTAAATTTGGATTGCATGTGGCTGCAGCAACTCTGTTTTCTGTCACTGAAAAACAGTGACGTTAAGGGTTTCAAAATATAATGGGAGGCCAGACCTCCTATCTTGACAAGTTACAAATTAACACACACATGCACAAACTAAATATACCAATAATTACATTAAGTATAACTGAACTAAATTATACATTAAAAAGATAAAGATTGTCAGGTTGTTGTTTTTTAAAGCAACTGTGTACATGGTACTTTCAGGAGACACCCTTTAAAGAGACAGAAAAGTAGTAGATCACAGATAAAAAGATAATGTAAATTCTCACCAGAAGGAAGCTGGCATAGCTCTACTAGTATCAGAAAATACAGACTTGAGTCAAGAAGCATTTACAAGAGATTTTTAAAAAAAGGTAAAACCCCCCAGGAAGATAGGAGAATTCTAAATTTAGAAGCATTTAATAATACTGCTTCAAGTACAGGGTCTCCACTTGGTGTCCCACCTCGGCTGAACATCTCCCTAACCCCCATCTCAGCTTTATGCTTGTTCTTTGCTCACCATCTTGTTTTGTATAATCAGACCTCAGTTTCCCCACCTGTCAAGGAGGAAATTAATTATAAAATCTACCATTGACTTAATACACTCGGTCAGGAATCAGGAATTGGATGGTGAGCTTCTTATGATGACACAGACACATTCAAATGAGGGGAAATTAATGTATTTTCTAGAATTGAGACCATCTATACTAATAAAAGAGAAACATGCAAATTGACCATCACTCCACTAACGCCCACCAGCCAATCAGGAGGGAATATGCAAATTAGAAGGCCAAATATGGTGGCTGCCCAGATGCTCCAGGCATGGAGTGGCTGGGCGGGGCAGGACTCCTGTTATGAGAGGGAGGGCAGGCGGCAAAGGGATCTATAGGAGCAGCACTATGGCCACAGCAAAGATAAAGATGGCAGAGTCCGGCCTGAGTCTGCAGCAAAGATGGCAGACTCCTGCCAGAGCAAAGGCCTGGGTCCCGGGTGCCAGAGGAAAACCGGTGCTAGAAGCCAGGGTAAGGAAGGCCTATTGCACGAATCTCTTCATGTAACAGGCCTCTAATACATCCTATAAAACATAAAGGGGCTATAGCTCAGGCTGAAGCGGAGAGTTGGGGTCGTCCCCTTCCCTTCCCTGTGATGTTGCCTAGGCACCTTTATAAAACCCTGCACTTTGAATAAAGCAAGAGGCTTGCCGAAACCGGTTTGGCTCAATGGATAGAGCGTCAGCCTGCGGACTGAAGGATCCCAGGTTCGATTCCGGTCAAGGGCATGTACCTTGGTTGCGGGCACATCCCCAGTGGGGGGCGTGCAGGAGGCGGCTGATTGATGTCTCATCAATGTTTCTGACTCTATATCCCTCTCCCTTCCTCTCTGTAAAAAATTAATAAAAATATATTTAAAAAGAAAAAAAAGAGGCTCAGATATTAGAATCAGGCAGATATGTGGCCTTGAGCTGGTGGCTTCACCTCTGAGCTCCAGGTTCTCATCTGGCAAAAAATAAAATGATTCCACTTACACGAATACAGAGATACCGTCTGCAGCATCTCCCGTTCACAGACTGGAAGTCCAAGGGCATTCGCCGAGGCTGGGGTGGCAGAAGGAGTGGAGAATTTGTGTTGTTCACTGAGCTACCATAAGAACCAAGAACATTGTCTGGCACGCTGTTGGCGCTCAAGAAGTATTTGATGAATGAGTGAGCCGAGGGGGTGCCCCATGAGAACATGAATCAGTGGGGGAGTGGGTGGATAGAATGATGCTGTCACCTGGCTTACCGGGTACCACTCTCCAGTCAGAGGCCAGTAGAGGCCCCATGCAAGCCCATTCTACACCTGAGTAAACTGAGGCAAAGGTGGGACTAACAATCCTTCCACAGTTCAAGAGCAAGACCGACTCAGAGAAGATATTCAGAGGAAATAGCAAATCCAGTAGGAAAGGAACAGTAGCTCGCAGTCTCAGAAAAATATGAGATTCACCTGCGAATCTTTATTTAGCATTCGCCCTCAAGGAAAAACTTGTTCAACTTGCTGTTAAAAAAAAAAAATCATGTTTTCTAGCAGTATCACGGCTAGATTCCTTTTCCTATCTGAAACCCAAATGGCGTAGAATGGAAAGGAACAGGGAAAGATTGAGGTGAGGGAGAGAGATGGATTGGGTGAACGACTGGGGTTTAACACAAAACATGATTTTGTAATGACTTTTTAAAAATATATATTTTTTTGTTGATTTCAGAGATGAAGGGAGAGGAAGAGAGAGATAGAAGTGTCAGTGATGAGAGAGAATCATGGATCTGCTGCCTCCTGCACACCCCACACTGGGGATCGAGCCTCGCCACCTGGGCACGTGCCCTGACTAGGAACTGAACCATAACCTCCTGGTTCATAGGTCGATGCTTAGCCATGGACCAACACTGGCCGGACTTTTAAAAAATAACGTGAAATTTTCAGGTAAAGTTCGTGAAAGTGCCTCAGTTTATTAGGAATTTGGGGGATACTTGATTGCCTGGGTCACGGATTCTCAGGAGGCTGGTTTCATTTCTGCTTTTCACAGTTTAACAGTCTCTCTGCTTAAATAACTTTCCCTGTTGGATCTCAGTTTGTTCCTCTGAGTAGAATAGGGAGTGGGGGCACAGGAAATGTGGTAGGTGAGTTCTAGGGGTGCAGAGCCGTGCTTTGGATGACTGTTTCTTTCTTTTTTTTAAATATATTTTACTGATTTTTCACAGAGAGGAAAGGAGAGGGACAGAGAGTCAGAAACATCGATGAGAGAGAAACATCCATCAGCAGCCTCCTGCACGCCCCCTACTGGGGATGTGCCCGCAACCAAGGTACATGCCCTTGACCAGAATCGAACCTGGGACCCTTCATTCCGCAGGCCGACGCTCTATCCACTGAGCCACACCGGTTTCGGCTTGGATGACTGTTTCTGCTTAGTTTGTGTTCGAGACCAAAAACGGCATCAAATTCCAAGGAGGCTTCCATTCACTCAGCCTCTTGACATCCTGTGTGTGGACTGGGGGGTTTGGGGGGAGTAGTGGCTGATGGAGAGTGAAGGGACAGGAGCCCTTGTGCCCTCCCTCCAGAAGGAACCATGGCAGAGGGGGCCCGGTGAGAGGAAGGGGTGAACAGAATGGAGTGTCCAGTTTGTGGCTCAGTGGGCGCTGGGGTGACATCAGCCTGGACAGGGACTCCGTGTTCGGTGCCTGGTGCTGGGAGCCGGGGTGGGGCCAGGCCCTGGGGGGAGGGCTTGGAGGGGAGAGGATGGCGACAGGGGGCCTGGAGTGGCGGACCAGCCGGAGAGGTCTGTTGAGAGCGCACAGGAGACCCCCTGGGGACCCCAGCAATAACCGGGGTGGATTCTGGGGGGAAGGAGGGCAGAGCTGC
>JAAGEH010000297.1:23663290-23679489 GCA_011751065.1 Lasiurus cinereus | reverse complement strand
TTTAAAAGATAGGCTGTTCTCTCAAACCGCCTGTGTGGAGATAAAAGAGTTAAAAAAAGAAAACTCTCTTTCCCTGACCGGTGTGGCTCCGTGGATAGAGCATCAGCCTGTAGACTGAAGGGTCCCGGGTTCGATTCCGGTCAGGGGCGTGTATCTTGGTTGTGGGCACATCCCTGGTGGGGAGTGTGCAGGAGGCAGCTGGTCAATGTTTCTAACTCTCTATCCCTCTCCCTATCTCTCTGTAAAAGATCAATAATATATATATATATATTTTAAAAATTCTCTAACCCATGCTGTTCAGCCACTAAATGGATTTGGAGATCCAGCCACCATGTGGATTTGGAATAGAAAAAGGGGTGGCTTATTCCACAGGGAATTACTTTTCTTGCTCCCATTCCTTCATGAGAAATAGAACCTCCCAGGTCCAAAAAAAGGGGCAGTGACCCAGCACCCAGTGTGCCCTGTGATAGTCCCCAGACCTGACTTGCAGCCCTCCTGTGTCTTGTGAGCTCAGTGGCCCATCTATGTGCCTCCGAGTGGCTGGGTTTGCAATTTGAGGATGTGATAATGTCGGAGAAAAAAAGGACTTTTTCACCAGCTTGCCATTTGGTGAAGGGAATTGAAATTCTCTCCACCTCCCCAATCCTCCTCAGCCAGCCACCGTGAGCCAGATTTCCCAAACCAGCCGGAGCCTTACAGGCCCCCAGATGACTGTGTGCATGCAAACGGGGCCCTGCCCCGAGGCCTGGGGAGGACCCTCCTGCCCCTGGTTGTTGGCTCGGCATCTCGGGGCTGCACCCTGGTAGCTGACTGGCCCTGGACCCTGCATCCCTTTCTCCTTTCCCTGCCTGTGTCATTGCCTCCCCCTTCTCTCCCACCCACTGTCACTGTCACTGTCACTGTCAGGGGCTGGAGAAGAAGCCTTTTCTCTGGGATGCACCAGTCCTTCCCCCAGAAGCAACAGCAATGGTGACAGCGAGCATTTTGGGGGCCCTTGCTGTAAAGCCCGAGACGTGTTACCCCCTAAGACCGTGGTTCTCAACCTGTGGGTTGCGACCCCGACACTTTCACAGGGGTCGCCTCAGACCATCGGAAAACAGATACTTACATTATGATTCGTAACAGTAGCAAAATTACAGTTATGAAGTAGCAATGATTTCATGGTTGGGGGTCATCACCACCACATGAGGAGCTGTATTAAAGGGTCGCGGCCTTAGGAAGGTTGAGAACCACTGCTCTAAGAGGTCCCGAGGAGGAGAGGGAGCCCCTTGGGGAGCCTTGCCCAGAAGGGACAGCGTGTTTCAGATTCTTCTGGAAGCCTCAGGCTTCCTCCCCCCCCTCCCCCGGGGTGCACTGCTGAGTGGCTCCCCTGTGGGAGGTGCCAGGTGTGCAGCGATGGATGAGCCCCTGGGTTCAAGGCCTTCTATTTCCAGCCTCATCGCCCAGTGTCAGCCTCACACGCTCTCTCTCCGTTCGTCTCCTCCATGTGCTGGTGCTGAGCAGAGCGAACCCGGTGGGCCTGGCCCTGCCCTCATGGAGCTTGTGTTCCAATGAAGAGCGAGGTAAAGAAGCAGGTGCCTTCTCGAAGATGAAAGGCTGATTCTCGTTACCGAGGAAGCGCCTGAGGCAGCGGAATCATGACCAAAGGGAAGTGGGGGCAGAGGGAGTGGCCCCAGGCTGGCTAGGGAAAGCCTTCTCTGAGCCCCAAGAGTTGAAGGGGAACTAGCCAGGCTGAGAGTTGCAAGAGAGGGATCAGGATGTGCGGAGTCCTCTCTCTCTGCACAGCAAAGCTTGGTGTGTTCCTGGGAGCGAGGGGCGAAGAGGGAGAGCAGAGTGTGAGGGAGGGGCGGGGAGAGTGGTGGAGGTGAGGTTTTAGGGGGAGACGGGCCGGCTGGCCCAGCGGGTTGGTTCTAGGCCATGCCGGGAGCTTCCTCCCACCCGTACAGAGGGAAGCCTGGAGGAGAGTAGGCTCAGGAGGGGGATTTGATTGACATTTTGAAGAGATCCCTGCGTGGTGAACTGTTGATCACAGGGGACAGAGCGGAGACGCCGGGAGCCCGGGTAGGAGACCGTTGTACTCATCCAGGAGGCTCATCCAGGAGGCTCGGTGAGAGCGAGGGCGGGTGTTCGGGGAGGAGGTGGAGAGGTGGCGCCGGGAGACCTCGGAGGTAGAAGCTGCTGGGATTTGGTGATGGATTCATTACCTGAGGTCGAGGCAGGAGCAAGGGCTCCGAGATGACTTGCGGCTTGAACAGGGGGTGTCGCTTTGGGAGACAGGGAAGACTGCGGGAGGACCGCGCTCCTGCAGAGAACGAGGTTCCGATCGGCTAGCACTTTTGGAGCCAGAGTCAAAGGCATCAAGGTGGAGACTGCAGGCCGGTGGGCAGGCATGAGGGCATGTGACTAGATCCCGGAGGAGACCCGGGGGCTGGAGACCCTAAGGCGGAAATGATCAGCCGGAAGCGGGCACCATTTCTCTTACGTCCCCGCCCCCCCGTCCCCTGCCTGAGATATTCTTCCTCTCTTCCAGGCTGACTCCCACTCAGCCTTTAAAATACACTCGTGTCTTTCTCCCCTTGAAGATGCCTCTGACTCCTCCCTGCCCCGCCCCCAGATCCCTGCGTTTACCTTCATCCGAGTGTTCTGTGGAAGTGGCCTTTTTATAGTGTCTCGCATCTATGAAAAAGTTGGTAAAACTCTTGGGAAAAAAAACTCTGCCACGTGGTAAGCGCTCAGCACATGTTAGCTTCAGCTGTTTTATTTTTTTATTTATTTTTTTATTGATTTTTCAGAGAGGAAGGGAGAGGGATAGAAAGTTAGAAACATAGATGAGAGACAGACATCTATCAGCCGCCTCCTGCACGGCCCCTACTGGGGATGTGCCCGCAACCAATGGACGTGCCCTTGACCGGAATCGAACCTGGGACCTTTCAGTCTACAGGCCGACGCTCTATCCACTGAGCCAAACCGGTTTCAGCAGCTATTCTTATTATCATCATTCCCGAGGGGAGTTAGATAGGCAGAGCATTGAAATGGTGTTAGGGTAAGAGTGATGACAAATGGCGTATTCGTTTCTGCTTGCTGCTGTAACAGATCAACAGATTACCGCACACGGCGTGGCTTCCCCAACGAATTTATTAATTTATTCTCGCACAGTGCTGGAGGTCTGAAGTCCGTACGGAGTCTCCCTGGGCTCAAATCGGGGTTTGGAGGGGCTCTGCCTTCCAGAGGCTCAAGGAAAGGCTCTGTGTCCTGGCCTTTTGCAGCTGCTGGAGGCCTGCATTCCTTGGCTGCTGGTCTCCTTCCTCCATCTTTTTTTTAAAACATATTTTATGTTAATTTTTTATAGAGAGGAAGTGAGAGAGAGAGAGAGAGTTAGAAACATCGATGAGAGAGAGACATCAGTCAGCTGCCTCCTACACATCCCCCACTGGGGATGTGCCTGCAACCAAGGTACCTGCCCTTGACCGGAATCGAACCTGGGACCCTTAAGTCCGCAGGCCGGTGCTCTGTCCACTGAGCCACACCTGTTTCTGCTCTTTCCTCCAGCTTGAAAGCCAGCAATCTTGGTCTTCGTCTTTCTGCTCCCATCATTCTGGTTTTCCCTTCAGGCTCCCTGTCCCACTGTTAAGGACTTTTATATTATGTCAGGCCACACTCCCACCTCTCCCTGACTTCCCTCCCTCCCAGGAACACATCAGGCTCTCTCGTGCAGAGAGGACTTTGCATATTCTGGTCCCTCTGCCTGGAATGCACTCCCCATGTATAAAATGACCTCCTTGGTTTAAGGTCAAGATTAGCCAACTCACTTCCATCTTCAGCTTACGTCCCCTCGGCCATGTAGCCTATTACACATTCACGGGCCCTGGGGACTGGGAGGGGGGCATCTTTGGGAGCTGGGAAGGGCAGGTGTGATGGGAGTTCTGGGGAGAGGAGGCCCCGGGAATCCTCACAACAGCAGCCATGTGGGGTACGGGTCAGTCTCCACTCGTATCCTGACTATCCTCCCCACGTTCATTCCCTCACGGCGATGTATTATTCATTCCTGCATTCACGCTCTTCTCCACACGGGCTCCGCAGGAGAAGTTGGAGTTGAGGGTTCATTTCACTGCACGCTTGGGGTTGCAGGCCACACAGTTTACTTTCAATCCAGGGACGCTTGCCCTTGGCACTCGGACTCATGCACGAACGAACTCACCAGCCCATGAAAACGCTCTCCCGGCCCACGACCCCGTGCCCACTCTCAGGACCCAGTGGGGCGCGTGATGGGTTGGTACGCTCGTTAGAAGTCTGCTGTGGTTCATTTCTTGCACGTCGTGAATCCCAGCACCTGCCCCTTATGGCCACCTGAAACCTTGGTCCCAGAGCCTCAGCCGCCTCCTCAACCTCAGCCAGCTCTGTCCTCCAGCAATAGAGTGAGGAAGGTGTGTACCTCGGGCAGGACAAACCCATCCTGACCCTCAGAGGGGAACTAATTGGACGCCCAGCCAGTGTGGCTCACTGGTTAAGCATCGGCCTATGAACCTGGAGGTCACGGTTCCATTTCCAGGCAGGGCACATGCCCAGGTTGTAGGCTTGATCCCCAGTGGGGGGCGTGCAGGAGGCAGTCGATCAGTGATTCTCTCTCATCATTAATGTTTCTCCCTCTCTCCCCCTCTCCCTTCCTCTCTGAAATTAAAAAAAGAAAAAATTTTGCCCTAACCTGTTTGGCTCAGTGGATAGAGCGTCGGCCTGCAGACTGAAAGGTCCCAGGTTCGATTCCGGTCAAGGGCATGTACCTGGATGTACCTGGGTTGCGGGCACATCCCCTTTAGGAAGTAGCTGATCGCTGTTTCTCTCTCACCGATGTTTCTAATTCTCTATCCCACTTCCCTTCCTCTCTGTAAAAAAATCAATACAATATTAAAAAGATTTTTTTTTTTTTTGAGAAAACACACTCTGATGTGTCATGTGGCCGTGGAGCCGGGAGGGCTAATTAAGACCAGATTTCAAACATCCTCTCAGTTATCTGGAGAAAATGGGCTTCTGTTGCAGAGACTCCCCAGAAACAGCCGGCCGGCTCCCCACTTGCGACCCTGGGCACTTTGGAGGGGTCACGTTAGCTCTGTCGCCCACCAGTGGGCCGGGCTGCAGAGAGACCCAGGCGGCTTGCTGCCCGAGGTCCCCCTGCCAGCCCCTTCCGTCCCCATCCCTTGGAAATGTCACCGACCAGCTTGTCCTGGAATATTTTTGGCATTTCCTCTTCCTCTCCTCCTCCGAGGCAGGAAATGAGAAAGTGCACAGTTAGACAAACACGAAGGTTAGCCAGCAGTGCATGGCCCGCACCGGGCCTCTGCAGGCGGCGGGTTACACGCAGGATGGAGAAGAGCACCCATCAGCGCTCCGCTTGCCACAGATGGGGCAGGGAGTTCCGGAGGCCAGGGGGGCGCAGGCTGCCCCTCCCCCCCGGACAGGCAGGAAGCGGGGAGCGTGGCCTCGCTGGCGTTGCCCTCATCAGGGCTAATCGTGACTTTCCCATGAAGGAGGCTGCCGCCTTCCTAACGCCCTGCGTGTGGCCATGCGTGGTGCCGATTTCCTTGTGGCTCTGGGTCTGAACAGTTACCCTTGGGCGTCCAGAGGCAGAAAGTGGTCCAGTAAAAGGGCATGAGAGATGCAACTTGCCCTCCAATGAGCAAGAAAAGAAAAAAAGGATATGTATTGTAAACATTATATGTGAGTGAGAGTAAGAGAAAAGAGCAAATGGGGTAAAATACGGCTAATCATAGGTGGACGTGAGATACTGGGGTTCTCTGTGCTACTGGTATTATTACTTTTTTTTTATAATATATTTTTATTGATTTTTTTTACAGAGAGGAAGGGAGAGGGATAGACAGAAACATCGATGAGAAAGAGACATTGACCAGCTGCCTCCTGCACGCCCCCTATTGGGGATGTGCCCGCAACCAGGATACATGCCCTTGACTGGAATCGAACCTGGGACCTTTCAGTCCGCAGGCCGATACTCCACTGAGCCAAACCGGTTTCGGCTACTTTTTTTTTAAACCAATATAACAAAGGTGATTTTTTAAAATACTTTATTGATTTTTTACAGAGAGGAAGGGAGAGGGATAGAGAGTTAGAAACATCGATGAGAAAGAGACATTGACCAGCTGCCTCCTGCACGCCCCCTATTGGGGATGTGCCCACAACCAAGATACATGCCCTTGACTGGAATCGAACCTGGGACCCTTCAGTCCGCAGGCCGACGCTCTATCCACTGAGCCACACCAGTCAGGGCTGGTGTTATGACTCTTGACAGAGGACAGGATGGGTGAGTGGAGCTGCTAGTGGACAGGAAGCCAGAGGGTCTGAGGTCTCCCATGGACCCTGCCTTTTCTCCTCTTCTTCCGGGCGGAGAGGATGCTGGGAAAGCCTCCCGCACAAGGATGCCATTCTCCTCTGGACGTGCCTTTGCTCCGATAGCTGCCTCACCTGCAGGCTGAGCATCTTTTAAGGGGTGGGGAGGGGAGCGGGGAGAGGGAAGGGGCTCTGTGTCATTCCTCTTGCCCCCTTGTGCCCGGCACATGCCAGTGACCACGTGCCTGGGCTTCCTTTGCTCGGCTGTCGCCATATTGGTTGAATCCCCATCATTGAGTTCTTAACGCCGCTCCGACTGTTTTACTTCCAGAGATGCTCGCTGGCTCTCTCAGATCGTCCTGGCCTTTCATCTTTGGGTGGAAGTCTTCCGTTAGAGTTTCTCATTCTTTCTTTATGCCTTTGTTGTGTGTGTGTGTGTGTGTGTGTGTGTGTGTTCGCGCATGTGCATGTGTGCGTGCGTGCGTGCATGTTTAAAAATACAGTGGTACCTCGAGATACGAGTTTAATTCGTTCCGTAACCTTGAGGCGTGGGAAACTATGAGACGCTCGAGTCACGGTAAACTGGTGGGTCGTGTGCAGCCGGCCGATCCGCGCGATGACTCCTATCTCAACTGTTGCTCGTATTTCAAAGCAAAAATCGCTCGCTCAACGGCAGATATCTCAAAAACCTCGTATGTTAGGGCACTCGTATCTCGAGGTACCACTGTATGTATATTTTTATTATTTCAGAGAAGAAGAGGGAGAGAGAGATAGAAACATCAATGATGATAGGGAAGATAGGAGGGCAGAAATATAGTCTAGAAAAATCCACTTCCTGGTTTTTAAAGGCTATAATGCTATATACTTAGGTCTGATTTTTAGGCCAGTGGTCGGCAAACCGCGGCTCAAGAGCCGCGGTTTGCCACTCTGTTGACTAATGAGCTTGCCGACCACTGCTCTAAGGCATTACCCTTACCCAGAAGTTTTGACTTCAGGTTAAAGACATGAGTACATTATTAAAATGGTTTTTTTTTAAGTGTTTTCCCCTGAGGCAGTGATTGGCAAACCCCGACCACTGTTCTAGGCAATAGGAAATTTCTGGAATGATACACAAGGAATGGTTAATAGTGCATGATTCTGGAGACTGGGCATAGTCTAAGAGGTGATATTGGGGCTTTTATCTTCCATCCTACCCCTTTCTGTGATATGGAGATATTTGTCATGAGTCTATGTCACTTTTCAAAGAAATAAGACACACCTGTGCACACAGACAGTGGGGCGGTGAGGGCCTTTTGGGGAGTTGGGATGGGAGTGGGCTGGAAGAGGTTAATAAGGGGAAAGAAGGACCTATGTAATACTTTCAACAGTAAAGATTAAAAGAAAAAAGAAAAAAAACATCCATGATGAGAGAGAATCATTGATCGGCTGCCTCCAGCACACCCCACACTGGGGATCGAACCCACATCCCGGGCATGTGTTACCCTGACCCGGAATTGAATCGTCGTAACCTCCTGGTTCATACTCAACCACCGAGCCATAACCATGGGGCTCAGATCTTGGTTTTACACAGGCTGGTATCCCCTTTCCGCCTGTTCTGTTACCCCGGTTCTCTCACTTCCTGCGCCTTCCGGTTTGGGCAGAGGGGTGCCTATCACAGAGTCAGGTCTCCTGGGTCCTGAACAAGTTTCTGTGATAACCTCTGGGCCCAGACGTTCAAACCCCGACCGGCAGGGTAGGTTGGGGCTCTGCACCCAGGCCCAGGGCTTGCTCTCACTCAACGGCTACTCATTTTGTCTGGTCAGGAGTCGGGCATTGGGGACCTGAGCGGGCTCCTGGCTCCGGTGAGGTTCTTGTCCTTAGAAGGCCCCTCTGAACCCCACAAAGGAGGGAGGAGCGGCAGCTGAGGACCACCGTGGGGTGGAATCTGTGAATGGCATTGCCTTCTGACCCTTGACCTTTGGTCCTCTGCGGCTGCTCCTCTGGATGGAACTGGTGACCCTCCAGTGATCTGTCCAGGTGATTTGGTGGATGGACGGTAGAAGCATTTGTCAGGATGCAATGAGGAAACAACTGACTCTGAAGTCCATAAAGACAGCTAATATTCACTGGGTGTTAATACATGTCAGACACTCAGCCGTTTTTGTATATGCACTCACTCAATCCTCCTAATAATCCTGTGAAATAGGCATTATCTTTATCCTTATTTTACACTGGAGGAAACTGAGATACAGTGGTCCCTCGAGATACGAGTGCCCTAACATACGAGATTTTTGAGATACGAGCCGTCGAGCAAGCGAGCGATTTTTGCTTTGAAATACGAGCAACATTTGAGATAGGAGTCATCGCTTGGATCGGCCGGCTGCACACGACCCACCAGTTTACCGCGAGGTGTCTCATAGTTTCCCACGCCTCAAGGTTACAGAATGAATTAAACTTGTATCTCGAGGTACCACTGTACAGTGAGGCCAGCTAACTTCCCCACGGTCAGGTGACCCATCGGGAGCAAGGTTTGAAGCAGCCAGCCCGTCTGTGTTCAGCGGCCACACCCTTGACCGCGATGCATTATTATTCTCATCTCTGAAGACTTGAACTTGAATTCCCTGCCCTGGTTCCTCTGTGGCCTTGGCAAGAGTCTGCCTTCGGCCTCCTGAGCTTCGGGGTCCTTTCTGGTGGATGTTGTGAGAGCTTGCGGGGTTCCTCAAACGGCGTTGAAGAAAGCAGTGCAGTCAGCGGCTGGGTGCCGGGCACATGGTTGGTCCTCACCAAAGCGAGTGGCTTCCCGAACAGGAATAGCGTTCTCATTCGCGTGATCAATGGGCAGCGGAAACGGGGAAGGATGCCAACGTCAGGTCTTCAGTGCACAGATCTGTCCTGCAGACCTGCCTCCGTGCCAGGCTCGTGGGGTACAAAGATGGAAAATTGAGGTCCCCGCACTAAAATTCCCTCCAGGTGATTGGTTAGAAGAGAAAGATGTGGAGCTGCTTGTGATTTTGGACTGATGTCCGCACATGCCATGGGGAAGTGACAGAAGAATAGCCACGCATGTGCGGAGAAGGGAGACCGTGATCCCAGGGCGGGGTGAGGGTGGTCAGAGAAGGTTCTGGGGGAGGAGGTAGCTGGGAGCTCACTCGTCCCCAGTGGGCAGGATCTCAGTAAGTGGACAGAGTGGGGAAGGTCTGTAAGGCTGAGAATAGCCGATCAAAGTCCCTGGAATGTGCTGGTGGTTCTTAGGGCGGTATACGGAAAATATTTGTCCCAGGGGAAAGGTAAAACTCTGAGTTAAGCCCTCGCTGGTTTGGCTCAGTGGATAGAGCATCAGACCCCGGACGGAAGGGTCCCGGGTTCGATTCCCGTCAAAGGTATAAGCCTTGGTTGCAGGCTCCCTCCCCAGCCCTGGTGGGGGTGCGTGCAGGAGGCAACCAGTCGATGTGTCTGTCACATCCCTGTTCTTTCTCTCTGTCTCCTCCCATCCCCCTTTCCCCTCTCTCCGAAAATCAATACAAAAATACCCTCCAGTGAGGACGAACCAAATAAACACACACAAAAAAACTCTGAGTTCCAATAAAGCGCATTTGGGGTTTCTCTCTGGAAGAGAGTCATCCTTGCTATTTCCTACCTCTCCTCCCCCCGGACCCCTGATCTGGGAGAGCGAGCTGCGAGCGGTATTGTTTATGAGTCTTTCCATAACAGTCTGCGGCGTGTTTCCTCTCCGAGGACAGTGACTTCCTCGGCCCGAAAATAGACCGGCAGGAGGGTGGAGACGTGGGATCTTTGCCCGCTCCTCTCTGTTGCATGGTGCCCTTTGGAGGCGAGTGGGCAAGAAGGTGCAGCGGCCGAAACGGGTTTGGCTCCGTGGATAGAGCGTCGGCCTGCGGACTGGAAGGTCCCGGGTTCGATTCCGGTCAAGGGCATGTGCCTTGGTGGCGGGCACATCCCCAGGGGGAGGTGTTCAGGAGGCGGCTGATCGATGTCTCTCTCTCATCGATGCTTCTGGCTCTCTATCCCTCTCCCTTCCTCTCTGTAAAAAATCAATAAAATATTTAAACAAACAACAACAAAAAGAAGCCGAGACTGGTGTGGCTCAGCGGATAGAGCGTCAACCTGTGGACTGAAGGGTCCCAGGTTCGATTCCGGTCAAGGGCATATGCCTTGGTGGCGGGCACATCTCCAGTGTGGGGTGTGCAGGAGGCGGCTGATCGATGTCTCTCTCTCATCGATGTTTCTGACTTTCTATCCCTCTCCCTTCCTCTCTGTAGAAAATCAATAAAAAATATATTAAAAAAAAATAAAAGACGAAAAAGAAGGTGCAGCAGACCAGGTTGGTTGCTCCCACCCAGCCCCCTTCCGCTTCTTCCCTGCGCACTGACCTTCAGAAGTCCAGTCCCAGCCCCGCGGGCCAGTCACTGCGGTCCTGTCCCCTTTGACAGTGACTGGTGTAGACACGTGACAGTGTCCTGACTCTGAAACACGAAGGACGTTTGCTGGAGGAGGTGGGGAGCGAGCTTTTCTCCATGCTAACCGGAGACAAGGAGAGATGGCCTCGCCTCTGTTAGGGGACACGGCGGGGTTGGCGTGTGACACCTGGTCCTGCTGTTGCCGTCTTGGGTCACGAGGGTGAGCATGTTGAAGACGTCAGAGCAGAAGGATGGCGGGAATGAGACACCACCGACCACCCTGCCTGTACCCTGTTTTGAGTTTGTTGGTCCTTGTTGCCCCCAAAACGGAGAAGCAGTGGGCTGGCCACTTTGCATGACTTCTGGATGATTCTGGGTCCCTGCACCCTTCCCCACTGCCGCTGCTCAGCCACCACTGTTTGGAATCCACCACCAAGTAATATGCTTTTACGCTTTGGCAGTCTTGCTCTTTTCAAAGAAAAATTTATTTTGATTTCAGAGAGGAAGGGAGAGGGGGAGAGAGAGAGAAACATCAGTGATGAGAGAGAATCATGGGTCGGCCGGCCTCCTCCTGTACATCCCTCACCAGGGATTGAGCGCACAACTGGGCATGTGCCCTGACCAGGAAGCAAACCGGGACCTTCTGATTCATAGAGCGATGCTCAACCCCTGAGCTGGGCCAGTCTTGCCTTAGCCCCAACTCCCCACCCCCCCGAATTGCCCTTTCCCTACCTCCCCCCCTGCACCTACCAAAAGTCCAGCTTCTTCAAGTATGACTCCAATGTACCCTTTCTGTGGAGTCTTTCCTGATCCTCCCCATGGTACTGACTGTGTCCTTTGAGTCCCTATAACGCTTGTGGCCCTTTCCTGTCTCTCTCCCTCCCTCCCTCCCTCCCTCTCCCCTTTCATTCTGTATTAAGTGCCTACTGTGTGCCAGCTCCTTGGTGAACAGGGCAGACGTGCATAGCTCCTTGTGAGCCAGTGTATTAGTGTGGTCATCGGGAACATAAGGTATTATGGGGGTGCCCTTAAGACGAGGTGCCTGACCCCATCTTGCAGGGAGGGTCACAGACTTGCTACAGGGTGTATCCTCGAGCTGAGTCCTAGATAATGAGTAGGAATTCGCCAGAAGAAGGGCAAAGGAGAGGGAGAGAAATGTTAGGTGTGTGTGGGCGGGGGGGGGGGGGTACTTTCTAAACCAGGACGTGGATGGTCGAAATAGCACAGTTCATACTGGGAACTGAGATGGCTGCACCCCCAGGCTGGAGGTGGGTGCATGGGGTGGAGAAGAAGGCGGGGGTCGCATCCTGAGGCCACTGAGGGGCCATTGAAGGCTTGAGGCAGGAGAGCGATGGGACTCTGGCCCTTTAGAAAGAAGGTCTCCCTTGCCATGCTAGCAGTCAGCAGCTGTGTGTCGCTATAGGTCGCCCAGGACCAAACTAGAGAGGGTCGGACCTGCATGGCCACCATTTGTCCACCATCCAGATACCATGGCTGACGTGCGCACATAAGGAACTGTTTGACATTGAAACTGGGACTCAGAACTGTTGGACATTGAAATTGGGACTCAAACATTTTTTGTTCTTACAGGTTTATTTCTAGTCTGCAGAGGCAAGATGTTTTTAAAGACAAGAATCTGGGGAAAAAAACAAAAAACAAAAACAGATGCAGAGGCAGAGAAGCACTGAACAGACTGTCAAACTACAGCTGGAAGGCAGGGGAGGTTGGGGAGGAGGGGCTGTAAGAGATCAACTGAAGGAATTGTATGCATGTATGTAAGCATGTCCAGTGGATACAGGACATTAGGGGGCAGGGAAACAGGTGAGGGCATGTACTAGGGGGTAGAGGAGGCCGGGAGAGGTCAATGAGGGGGAAAAAAAGGAGACATATGTACTACTATTTGTAATACTTTAAACAATTAAAAAAAAATAGAAAAAGAAAAAAAAGAAAGAAAGATGGTCTGGCAACCTTGGTCAGGATGGGCTGGGCCCAGGAGGTGAGGCAGGGACTGGAAGCAGGGAGCCCTTGAGGGTGAGCCTGTGGGAGTCTGGGGTGATGGCCGGGGTGGACGGGGAATTCCGAGGAAGGGGGATGGGCTTGTTTGGGGGCTGGACAGATGCGGGGCCGGGAGGAGGGAGAGCCGTGGGTGACCCTGAGCTTCTGGCTTGTCCACCAGGCTGGTGGTGTCTGTGTCTGACAAGACTGCCGTGCCCCTCCCTGGGCCCGGGGCCTGCCAGCCTGTGCATCCCCTCGGAAGCTGCTTCCAGGTTCAGGGCAAGATGGGGCGACGGAGAAGCATGTCCGCTCCGCGCTCCTGCTTCCTCCTCCTCCCACGACCTCCACGCTGCCTGTCCCGTGTAAGAGGAAGAGGAAGTCGAGCTGTGATGGGGCTTCCCTGGTGTCCCTGCCGCCGAGGTCCGAGCCTTGAGCCGAGGGAGGACTTTCTCAGAGCCCGTGACCCATCTGTTTGCTCCTCCCAGGACCAAACCGATTCTGCAGCCACCGGGCCCAGCGGCCTCAGTCCAGTCCGTTCTGCCCCTCCCCACGGTTCCCGTGCAGGCCTGGGTCCCAAGTGACCTCCCCGAGGCATCTGTCCTTTCCCTAACTCTCCACCCTCCCCTCAGTCCGTTCTCCAAGCCACTGCCAGGGCGGGTCTCCCTAAAACCTCAGAGGAGGGTCACCCTCAGGCCCCACAAGCTTCAGCCCCCCTCTCCAATACCTGGGTGGTCAGAGGAGAAAGAAAACCGCTGGCTTCTCAGCAGCTCAGACCTGGTGTCAGCCTGGACGCTCGGGGGACTTGCTGAGTGCTCTTGGACAAGTCATTTAACTTGCTGAGCCTGTGAAATGGATGAGCGAGGTGTGAGTGAAAAAGTACACTAAGGTGCCTGGAAAACACACACACACACACACACACACACACACACACACACACAGGTTCTCTTTCTCCCCTGCGGTCTGATTCATTTCAGTGAATCCTTAGTGCCCGCCCCACAGTAGACCAGAGGTGTATATTCTTAAAAAAAAAATTATATGTCTGCTGAGACCAATTTGGCTCAGTGGATAGAGAGTTGGCCTGCAGACTGAAAGGTCCCAGGTTCGATTCTGGTCGGGGGCATGTACCTTGGTTGCAGGCACATCTCCAGTGTGGGGCGTGCAGGAGGCGGCTGATCTTTATCTCTCTCATCAATGTTTCTGACTTTCTATCCCTCTCCCTCCCTCTCTGTAAAAATCAATTAAAAATATATTAAAAATTTTTTTAAAAATATATTTTTATTGATTTCAGAGTGGAAGGAACGGGGAGTGAGAGAGAGAGAAACATCAATGATCAGAATCATTGCTGGGCTGCCTCTTGCACGCCCCCTACTGGAGATGGACCTGGCCACCTGGGCATGTGCCCGTGACTGGGAATTGACCTGTGACTTCTTGATTCAGAGATCCATCGATGGATGCTCAACCCCTGAGCCACAACAGCTGGGGCAGACGCGTCTCCAGTGTTTGATGAGTGAATGATTCCTTCATCCTCCTTTAGCTGAGAGTGTGACAGCCTCTTCTTTGATAAATTTGAGGAGTTCTTTCAAGTTGTCCTACACGGACCAGAAGAAGTGGGGGCCTGACACTTGGGGGAGGGGGATTGATGTGGAGGACGGAATGGAGTTCCAGACTCCAGGGTGGCTTTCTGACCCTATGCCCCGCCCTACGATTTCCTGGGCAGCCAGGAGCCACCTCCTGGGGCCGGGCCAGGGTGCCCGGATGTGTCATTCTGCAAAAGATGGGGGGGGGGCCCTCCCCACCGCTGTCATAGATAGCAGCAGGTCCCAGTGTTTGCAGAAGCCGGGCTGCATGAGTCAGTCGGTGAGGTAGGTGCCCAGGCGTTCTTCTGGATGAATCTTGATGGACAAAACATATGTATGTGTGGGGGTTCCCAGCGGGAGGTGGGGTAAGCTGAGTTCAGCGGTGGTATTTTAGACTCGGCGTCTGAAGGAAGTCACCGCGCTGAGCATGGGCAGCAGGGCGCTGTGTTGGAGCTGACACAGAGACGGTGCAGAGGGGGTGCTCACATCACCCGGAAACAGCGTCTGGGTGCCGACCCTGGGGTGAGATTCTGGGTCCTGGGCCTAGGCTGCGTCCTCACTCAGCCTGTTCGTGGTGACTTGCTGACCTCGGGCCAGTGCTGAGCCTCTGAGCCCCTCTCGTTTTGCTACTTGTCACATGGAGAGGCTGGGACTCCCACCTCTGGGACTGAGGTGAGAACTCCGCGTGGTGGCACGCAGACGGTGGTGGGAATGGTGCCTGCACATGTGACTGCACGTGGAAATGTGGGCCTGCCCTCTAGTGAGGGTGGTCAGGGGTTGAATCGTATCCTCCGAAAAAGTTCCCAGTTCCCATCCCACTGCTTCAGGATGTGACCTTATTCGGTTTCTATGGAGGTAATGAAGTTACAGTGATGTCACTGGGGTGGGCGGGCCCTCGTAAAAGAGAAGTGTGGACTCAGAGGCAGACACGCCCAGAGAGGGGATGCCGTGAGGACAGAGGGAGAAGGGGCCGTGGGGTTGGAGTCTCACAGCCAAGGAGCCGCCAAGGATTGCTGACCACCCCCGGAATCCAGGAAGAGGCCAGGAAGGGTGCTCCCCAGGACATCAGGGAGAGCCAGGTCCTGCCGACACCCTGATCTCAGATTTCCGGCTGCCAGAACGGAGAGAATCCCTGTCTGTGGCGGTAAGCCAGTCAGTGCTGGCACTTGGTTAGGGCCGCTCGAGCAAACTAAGGATGGCGGTGATGATGGAGAGGATGGTGATGATGAAGTTGAAGATGATGGAGGAAGAGTGTGGGAACCTCTTTCCACGTCCCGTGTGGTTCAGGGTTCCCGGTTCAGGGTTCGGGTTCTGAAGGAGGCCGCACGCAAACGAAATGAGAGACCAGAAAACATTAATTTGGCGATATTGGGGGGCCAGGCGGGAGCCTTCCTCTAGTCACGGGGTCGAACGACCCTTTCACAGGGGTCGCCTAAGACCATCGGGAAATGCAGATATTTACATCACGATGCATCACAGCAGCAAAATTTGATGGTTGGGGGTCACCACCCCATGAGGAACTGTATGCAAGGGTCGAGGCCTTAGGAAGGTTGAGAACCACTGGTCTAGTGGAAAGGACTGCCACCTTCCTTTGGCCTTGCCATCCCTTTTATTTAGGTTTGGGAATATACCCTTTGCCCTAAAAGCAGGCAATTCCAGTAACAAGTAGATTATCTTATCAGTCAGGATTTAAATGATGATTTGATGGGGAAGTTCATTGTCTCCATTAGATAGGGAGTGGCTGGTTTTGACCTTTCAGAGCTTCAAGGTTGACCAGCCTTCTGGCCTCCTGTTTACATCCACTTAGTGAGAACAATGTTTGGTTTCCAACAGAAGAGAATCACCATCACCATCATCATCATCATCATCACCATCATCATCATCATCATCATCACCA
>JAAGEH010000297.1:23538451-23663280 GCA_011751065.1 Lasiurus cinereus | reverse complement strand
TCATCATCATCATCATCACCATCATCATCATCATCATCATCACCATCTGGCCTAAACCCTGAACAGAAAGAGGGTCACATGTGTCTGATGCAGAGGCTGCTGGCACTAACTAAGCGAACACTGGGGTGGATGCACCTTCCATTTCTAGGTTCTGCATCATTTGTCTTTGAGGGTCCGTTTGAGGCCCTGGGGGAGCTGCCTGGGTGACATATTGGAACCTCAAGGAGGCCCGTGAATGATGGGGATCCATTGAAAAGGGGGAAGGTGAATGATGGGGATCCATTGGTAAGGGGAGAAGGTGCATGATGGGGATCCATTGGTAAGGGGGGAAGGTGCATGATGGGGATCCATTGGTAAGGGGAGAAGGAGGGAGTTGGAGGGATAAAATACCTGGTCGGGCATTTTGAGGACTTCTGCTTTTACTTTGAGTGAAAAGAAGCTCTTGGAAGGTGTTGAGCAAAGGAGTGATGGGATCTTGGCTAACCTTTTTCACCAAAAGGATCCTACTGTCTGCTTTGTGGAGAACGGGTAGAGGGGGGCAGGAATAGAGGCAGGGATGGATTGGGAGGCTGTTGCAAGAATGTAGGAAAAGTCCGACTATGCTACTGTGAAAAAATTTTTACAGGTCGAATTTCTGGGTCAAAGGGTAGGCATCTTTTAGTGTCAGGTAGTACCAATCGGCATTCCAGAACATACCTTTACGAGCCATTGCTTTTCCTCACTTACACATTATTTGTATAGGTCTTTTGCTCATATTTTTATTTGGTGTCTCTTTGTTGTTGTTGTTGTTGTTGATATCTGGTGGTTCTTTATATAGGAATGTTGCCCACTACCTCTTCAGGACCTTATTCTGTTATATGTTTCTAGTAAAGATATTCTGAATTATTTGGAGAGGACCAGCAGTTAGTTTATTTGATGGATAGCATGAATATTAAGGGCAGGAAGAGGGGAAACAGTGACGAAAAACAGAAATCTTGAGTGTGCATCCTCATGGTGGCGTAAACCAAGCTGGTATGTTTGGGAACACTGTTTCCCCTCCCCGGCACCTCCGTTTTCTCATCTGCAGAAAGAGATGGTTGGCTCGTGAGATCAGTCAACAGGATTGGGTGATTTTATTAGAATTGAAGCACTTTGGGTCCGCTTGTATCATGGACTTTAGACATTCCGCAGTGCCTTTAAGTATCAGAATGTCATCCACTAAGCAGGAAGTGGCATGAGTACGGACTGTGATCTTGGTGCTGACCTAGCAGCTCCCTTTCCCATAGACTCGGGTTCTACATTCGATTTCGCCCACAACCGTGACCTCCAGCCACTTGCTCCCCCTCTCAGGACTTCCGTTCCTCTGTGAGGGAGGGAAAGCAGTGCACAGTGAGGGCGTTTCTAGCTTCCCCTCCATGATTCCTGGTGAAGAAGCAACGGTGAGGTCGAAACCGGTGTGGCTCAGTGGATAGAGCGTCGGCCTGCGGACTGACAGGTCCCAGGTTCGATTCCGGTCAAGGGCATGTATCTTGGTGGCGGGCACATCCCCAGTAGGGGGTGTGCAGGAGGTGGCTGATGGATGTTTCTCTCTCATGGATGTTTCTAACTCTCTATCCCTCTCCCTTCCTCTCTAAAAAAAATCAATAAAATATATTAAAAAAAAAAAAAAAGAAGAAGAAGAAGCAACAGGGAGGAAACAGGCCTTTGCCTGCCTGTGGACCCAGAGTGCCCGAGCCCCTTTAGAGGTGAGCCCAGGCGCAGAGCCTGCGAGCGCTTTCCCCAGCTCTAAGCCCTTCTGTGGACATGGAACCCGGGTGCCCTCACCACTGTCCACCCCCAGGCCATGCCCACGGTGCTGGGAACCCCCTCCGGGAGGCCAAGCTGTGGGCGAACGTGGCAGGGCCACAGAGGAGGAGGATAGCGGAGATTACAGGCAGATGTCTGCATTTCTGAGGACAATGGGCTGGTGGGCAGGAAGAATTTAGGAGGCGCCGCCGAGAAGCCCAAGATAAGAGAGAACATTGCGGAGAGGGAAACGCCACAGAGGAGCAAATGAGACAACTGGGAGGTACGTGGACTCCCGCAGCTGCCAGTCCACGAGTGGGGGGCGGGGGCGGTGCTCAGCCCCTGTCCCCCCTTTCTCCCCGGACACCCCCAGCACCCCCTGGACACCCCCAGCACCCTTGAATTAAGAGAAGTCAAGAATTTCACAAAGGAGTGTTCTGATTTTTTTACAGAGAGGAAGGGAGAGGGATAGAAAGCTAGAAACATCGATGTGAGAGAGACATCGATCAGCTGCCTCCTGCACGCCCCCCTACTGGGGATGTGCCCTTGACCAGAATCAAACCTGGGACCCTTCGGTCCTCAGGCCGACACTCTATCCACTGAGCCACACCGGTTTTGGCCAAAGGTGTGTTCTGAAATGGAGGTGAAACTGACAGGAAATGAACCATTTACCATTTTAAAGCCTAGGATTCAGCGTGCTTATCGCCCCCTTCCCCCCTCCACAGAAACCCTTTCCCCATGAAGCAGTCACTTCCCAACAACCCCCTCTTTCCCCATCTCTGAGTCCCAGCGGCGACTGGTCTGCTTTCTGTCTCTGTGGGCTCTGCTCCTCTGGCTGTGTCGTGTCAGTGGGATTACCCAACACGTGGCCTGTGGCTGCCCCCTTCCTGCCCCCCGCATCATCTCCTCAGGCTCACCCCGTGAAGCATGCATCACTGCTCATCCCTTTCTGTGGCTGAAGACGGTCCCCCTGTGGCTGGGCCGCCTTTATCCCTCCACCTGCTGGTGGCCATGTGGTGGCTTCCACTGCCGGCTCCGAGCACAGGGCCGCTGGGAGCAGTCACGTGCAGGTGTGGGTATGAAGACCCCCCCTTCCCCAGGCCTTGGGGGCGTGCGCCTACCGGTAGAGCCGGGGAGTCGCCGGGGAGCCCCGTGTTTCGCTCCTGGCGGACCTGCCGGACTTCCCCACGTGGCTGAACCGCGTGGCCTGCCCCCGCACGACACGAGGGTTCTGGTTTCTCCCCGTCCTCGCCAGCACTTGTTACTGTAGGTGTTCTAGATCATTGGAGCTGAAACCAGTGCGGCTCAGTGGATAGAGCGTCGGCCTGCGGACTGAAAGGTCCCAGGTTCGATTCCGGTCAAGGGCATGTACCTTGGTTTCGGGCACATCCCCAGTGGGGGGCGTGCAGGAGGCAGCGGATTGATGTTTCTAACTATCCCTCTCCCTTCCTCTCTGTAAATAATTGATAAAAAAAAATATATTAAAAAAATAAGATCATTGGTAGCACGGCTGACCTGGCGGGTCGGAAGCAACTGGTCACTGGTTTTGATTTGCATTTCCCTCTGATGGATGCCGCTGAGCCTCTTTTCCTGTGCGTATGGGCCCACGTGGGGTCCTTGGGCAGGTGTGGGCAGGTGTGGGCAGGTATGAGCTCACATGGAATTCTTGGGCAGGTATGGGCACATGTGGGATCCTTTGGCAGGTATGGGCAGGTATGGGCACATATGGGATTCTTGGGCAGGTGTGGGCAGGTGTGGGCAGGTGTGGGTAGGTGTAGGCCCATATGGGATCCTTGGGCAGGTGTGGACAGTTGTAGGTGGGTGTGGCGAGTCTGGGGCTATGAATGTGAGTGGCCAGGACTCCAGGACACATCCAGTTTGAGGGGGAGGGAAGGAACAGTTACTGGAACCTGGAGGCCGCAAGGATTGTGCACAGAGGCCCAGCCAAAGCCGGGAGCTGAGGGGAGTGTGGCAGCCAGTTCACAGTGACCCCCAGAGAGGGAGCGGGGTGGGGGGGGTGGCAGGGGAGTCGCAGAGCTCACCCTCCCCGCTCTGTCGCCTCCTGTTGGCTAAAGCTGTCCCCCAAAGCACAGGGTGGGGAGCCCTGGCATCGTTAGTCCTGAGGGTGGGACTTGAGGCATGGAGCAGGGGTACGGGGGAGAGGGAGCACGTGGTGGGGGTGTCCCTTCCCCTGTGGTCCTGTGTCCGTCCTGCCTGTGCTGGCTTCTCCCTGGGCTGGCTTCTCCCAGAGGCTGGCTTCTCCCTGGGCTGGCGTGCTGGCCACACAGCCTGCCGGCTTCTGGGGTTTCACATCCGCACGGTCCCATCCCGGGAGGAAGCGAGAAAAGACTGCTTCCAGAGAAAGCGCTTTCCCAGAAACCTCCCGCTTCAAGTCTCATTGACCCACCCCGGGCCACGAGACCTCTGAACTGGTTCCGGGCAGTGAGTGACTGGGAAGCTTTGAAGCAGCTGGGCCCGAAGCCAGACTCTGCAGGAACAAGCGCTTCCTGGGAGAAGGGAAATCCCAGAGGCATCAGAAGGAGGAAGGATGCTGGGGATCCCTCCCCGAGGCTGCCCTGGAACCGCCTGTGTGAAGGAAGCCCGCGATCTTTCCAGCGGGGACCATGCGGGGCGAGGCCTCCTGGTGACTCACGCCCTCGCGGCTGCAGGGCTGGGGCCGGGCCCTCTCAGCCGGCGCTGCCCTCCCCGGCCTCCTCCCAGCGTCTGCGGCCCCTGTCACCTCTCCTCTGGCTCAGCCAAGGCGACAGTCCTGGCGGGGAGGCCCGACTCTGTTAGAACCAGAGGCCTGAGCCCGCCCAGGAGCTCAGGAAACAGGGTGTGTGGGTAGACGATCCACAAAAGACAGAATTTAAAATCCCACCTGTCACACGTATGATGCCATATGTGTGACATCTCCAGGTCAGGCAAAGCCATAGAGACAGGAAGGTCCCAGTTTTGTGTTGTTGTTTTTTTTGTTTTGTTTTGTTTTTGTGTTTTTTTTTTAAATATATTTTATCGATTTTTCACAGAGAGGAAGGGAGAGGGATAGAAAGTCAGAAACATCGATGAGAGAGAGACATCGATCAGCCGCCTCCTGCACGCCCCACAGTGGAGATGTGCCCACAAGCAAGGTACATGCCCCCGACCGGAATCGAACCCGGGACCTTTCAGTCCACAGGCCAACGCTCTATCCACTGAGCCAAACTAGTCTCGGCTGGTTTGGTTTTTCTTTCCAGGACTGGGTGGAGGTGAAATGGGGAATAAGTGCTGAGGGGGGTGGGGTTTCTTTTGGGGCGATGAAAATATCCTCCCGTCGATTGTGGTGATGGGTGCATGACTCTGTGAATTACTTGAAAGCCATCGAGCTGTATCAAGTTGGTGAATTGGGTGGGATGTGAATTGTATCATAACAAGGTTGTTATGTAAACAAGGTCTATCAAAGCTTGGTCTGCGTCTCTTCGTTTTGTTTTATTTAAAGTTAAGTTGATTGCTACTGTATTCCCTAATAATAAGAGTGATCTGCCGAAACCGGCGTGGCTCAGTGGATAGAGCGTCGGCCTGCAGACTGAAAGGTCCCAGGTTCGATTCTGGTCAAGGGCACGTACCTTAGTTGTGGACACATCTCCAATAGGGGGCATGCAGGAGGCAGCTGATGGATGTTTCTCTCTCATCGATGTTTCTAACTCTCTATCCCTCTCTCTTCCTCTCTGTAAAAAAATCAATAAAATATATATATACAGTGGTACCTCGAGATACAAGTTTAATTCGTTCCATAACCTTGAGGTGTGGGAAACTATGAGACGCTCGAGTCGCGGTAAACTGGTGTGTCATGTGCAGCCGGCCATTCTGCGCAATGACTCCTATCTCAAATGTTGCTCATATTTCAAAGCAAAAATCGCTCGCTCGACGGCTCGTATCTCAAAAATCTCGTATGTTAGGGCACTCGTATCTGGAGGTACCACTGTATATGTAAAGGTGACCTGTAGCTTACACCATGTTTTCTTTTTCTCCCCTCTCCCTCCTCCCTGAGTCCTGCTGGTGGGAGGTTTGCCATGTTTGTAACAAGGTGGAAGGGCTCATGCCAGCTTGGCCTGCTGTGCAGCCAGAGCAGCGGAACTCGGGTGCTCTGCCCGTTCTGTTTCCCCGGAAACACAATGGTCCCGGAACCCGGGCGCCGTGGAACCCGAGGCTTTCAGGAGCCAACGGCCCTTTCATTCGACGGTTTTGTCCTGAGAGCAGGTATCGCTTGCCGCATCTTGGAGACAAAGCCACTTCGAAATAGAAAAGATTGTGATTTTCCCTTCGGGGAAAGCGTATTTCCCAAAGATCCTTGGAGACGCCGGCTGACCCCTGTCCACTCACAGGTAGTGACCTCCCCAAGAGGCAGAGAGGGGTTTCCAGAAAGCAGTGGGAGCTTCCTGCTGGGGCTGAGCACCTCCCGGGCAAAGTCCTTGCCATCCTGGGTTCCTTTTCCTTGGGCGGCGGAGGCAGACGGGGTGCTGCTTCTGGAAGGGAACTCCGAGCCTCAGCTCTGTCCTCCTGGCTGTGCCTGGGGCGGTGCCCATGGACGACAGACAGGATGACCAGCTCTAGGAGCCACATCCCTGGTGCCAGCCTCTCTGAGTCAGGACCTCGGGCTGCTGATGTCCTGCCTAGTTGTGGTTGTCACGGTGGTGGCAGGTGACCACCATACCTCTGCTCTGTGTCTGTGTTTCTCACCTCCTTGTCTGGAGAGCGTACGTTGGAATATTCGTCCCTGGCCCTTCAGCTCTCGGGCCGGAAGTCTTGGGCGAGACCTCAGTGGGTGTACTTGGCCTTTAATGGACGTGTGAGTCCATCAGGACATTGGGTGTGGCCGAAACCGGTGTTGCTCAGTGGATAGAGCGTCGGCCTACAGACTGAAGGGTCCCAGGTTCGATTCCGGTCAAGGGCATGTACCTTGGTTGCGGGCACATCCCCAGTAGGGGGCGTGCAGGAGGCGGCTGATAGATGTCTCTCATCGATGTTTCTAATTCTCTATCCCTCTCCCTTCCTCTCTGTGAAAATATCAATAAAATATATTAAAAAAAAAGACGATGGGTGTGGGCACTATCATGGTCTGCTGCCTTTCCTTTTTCGAGAAGATACAGGCTCAGAGAGGCCAAGATCCTTGCCCGAGGGTCACATAGCAATGAGGTGGGCCAGCCAGTGCGAGAAGGCATGTCTTCCTGCCCCCAAAGCTGTTCTCTTTCCCCTGCTCTGGAGACCCCGTAGCTCTAGGCCGCCTTCCCTTCTCCAGAGTGGCTCTGTGCTCAGTGTGCTCATCGAGAGTGTGCACATATCCGTGTGGGGAAGGACCTCAATGGCGCTATTAAAACGGTTGGGCCCGGCTGGCATGGCTCAGTGGTTGAGCATCGACCTATGAACCAGGAGGTCAGGGTTCGACTCCCTGTCAGACCAGGTGTCGGGGTTGTGGGCTTGATCCCCAGGGCAGGGTGTGTAGGAGGCAGCCGATCCATGATTCTCTCTCTTCATTGATGTTTTTTATCTCTCTCTCCCTCTCCCTTCCTCTCTGAAATCAATAAAAATGTATTAAAAAAATGAAATGAAATGAAATGAAATAGTTGGTAGCACAACAAACCCTAGGCAACTCCTCAGAGGCTGCACGTTCCCCGCTTGCAGCTCTTCCCAGGGGCCTGAAAGGATGGTGTGGCGTGTAGATGCAGAGACGGCGCTGTGTCTGCAGCTGGCTTGCGTGGGGGGCGTGTGACTGGTGAGGGAGCCACACTGGCCTCCCTGCGCCCGGCTCTCAGGGTCACTTGATGGTTCGCTCCTTGTGCCCCGAGGCTGTTTCTCTGGCATTCGAGTATTTTAGTATTCACCAAATTCTCAGGATGCAACTTCTTTATATACAGACTAGAAGCCTGAGGCACAAAGATTCGTGCCAGAATGGGCCTGCCTTTCCCTGGCTGCTGGCACCGCCTTCGCTCTGGCCGGAGCCGCCTTTCCGCCTTCCCACGCTGCCCAGAGGCCCGGAGCTGCTGGGGGCTGGTGTGGAATGCCTGCGTTGTCGCCATGGTGACGATGCAAGTGTCCTGTCCCACCCCCAGCTGCCTATGCAAATTAACCCACCATCTTGGTTGGGTTAATTTTCGTGCTCGCTCCTGATTGGCTGCTGGTGGGTGTTGCAAAGGTACGGTCAATTAGCGTGTTACTCTTTTAATAGGTAGATTCTATTTTTTAATGATTTCAGAGAGGAAGGAAGGAGGGAGGAGAGAAAGATAGAAACATCAGCGATGACAGAATCATTGCTTGGCTGCCTCCTACACGCCTCACACTGGGGATCAAGCCTGCAACCTGGGCATGTGCCCTGACCAGGAATCGAACAGTGACCCCCCTGGTTCATAGGTCAATGCTCAACCACTGAGCCACGCCAGCTTGGCAGGATGCAACCATCATGAGATCCTTGATAGTTAGCTTTACATGTATCATTCAATAAATGAGTGGATGGGCGGGTGCATTTCCCCCGCTGAGTCTTCTCATCCCGGGATGACCCACCTGGGTAAGGAAGGCCCTTGCCACATGTTTATGAGGCTGGGCCCGGGACACTGTGTCCACACCCAGGTGACATCTCCGCGAGAGTTCATCCTGTCTGTTGTCTCCAAACCTGCTTCCCGCCCCCGCTGGACCGTCAGCTCCACCCGCGGGCCTCGCCTCACTGCCCGGCCCCAGGGCAGTCCAGTCAGCAACAGGATGTAAGTCCTGAGGCCGGTCCTGGGTTCGCCAGCCAGACAGTGGTTCTGGTTTCTGACCACGGGCCCTTCCCAGGGACTTAGTGGCAGAGAAGAGACCAAACTATCTTTGATGGTTGTTGTTCTGTGTGTGTTTTTATTGTTGTTGTTAATCCTCACCTGAGGATATTTCCCGAATGATTTATGCCAATCAGAAAGGAATTTTGTGCACCAAGTGATTTATGCCAATCAGAAAGGAATGTTGTGCACCAAGCGATTTATGCCAATCAGAAAGGAATTTTTAGAGAGAGTGGAAGGGAGAGGGAGAGACAGAGAGAAACATCGATGTGAGAGAGACACAGCGATTGATTGCCTCCTGCATGGGGAACCAAGGTGCGTGCCCTTGACTGGAATCCAACCCGGGAGCCTTCAGTCGTGGGGCAGTGCTCTATCCACTGAGCCAAACCAGCGAGGGCTGATGGTTATTTCAACCAGTGGGTGAGGCAGGGCGGGACCCCAGATCCAGAGGGGTGAGCACTGGGAAGGCTTCTGTGGGGTCTGGTCTGCTTCCTTCTGTGCCAGGTGCCGGGGTTGGCTCATCCGGGGCAGGACAGAGTCCACAGGAGCTGCCCACCCCGAGCACTTGCTCGTGGGTGGGGAAAGGGTGGTTGGGAGACATGGCTCGCGTCCGGAGTTACCTGGCCAGAGGCCGCAGGTGCTAACTTGGGGTTCCTCCGAGCAGGTAGGAGAGGCAGGACTTACTGCTTGCTTGTAGGTATGGAAGCTGAGAGGCCTGGTCATTGATAGGAAATTCCCCTGTGACCCACGGGGCATCTCTGGATTCGCCCTTCAGGAATGCCACAGGAGAGGAGGTTTGACTTGGCTGTGTGAAACGACCCGAAAGGAATACAGAACGGGATGCGCTCAGTCACAATCCCGCTGCCTTGCTTAGCATAGTGAGCAAAGCCTCGAGCTTCGACGTCAAGCCGGTCCAAGTCAGAATCTGGAATGTGCCCTCGCCAACCAGCCTGTGAACTTGGGACGTGTTACACCGCTTCTGGGGGCCTCGGCTTCCTTGCTTGTAAAATTCAGACAGTCGGCTCCTGGCAGGGCTACGGTGAGGTTTGAAGGAGACAGTGAGCATGCCCAGGATGGGTCTGGCACCTAGGAATTGCCCAATGAGGGTTTACTATTGTTGGTGCCATTACAGTGGTACCTCGAGATACCAGTTTAATTCGTTCCGTAACCTTGAGGCGTGGGAAACTATGAGACGCTCGAGTCGCGGTAAACTGGTGGGTCGTGTGCAGCCGGCCGATCCTCGAGATTACTCCTATCTCAAATGTTGCTCGTATTTCAAAGCAAAAATCGCTCGCTCGATGGCTCGTATCGCAAAAATCTCGTATGTTAGGGCACTCATATCTCGAGGTACCACTGTATTAATAGAGTAAGAGATCAGAAATGGATAGATTGTTGGGCTGGGAAGTTGGAGAAAGGGAATTTCAAGGTGGGGAGGGGGCTAGACGTTGGGCTGCGGATAGGTAAGAGGAAGATTGGCATAAATACGTGTTGGGCTACCTTTTTGTTGTTTCAGGATCTGTTTTAAAAAAATATATATTTTATTGATTTTTTTAGAAAGAGGAAGGGAGAGGGAGAGAGTCAGAAACATCGATGAGAGAGAAACATCAATCAGCTGCCTCCTGCACGCCCCCCACGGGGGATGTGCCCACAACCAAAGGTACATGCCCTTGACCGGAATCGAACCTCCTGGGACCCTTCAAGTCCACGGGCTGACGCTCTCTCCACTGAGCCAAACCAGTGAGGGCATGGGCTACCTTGTAAGTACAGTTTCCATGGAACAGGAGGAAAATCACACCCGTAAATAGGAAGACAGCTCCGCGGTGATGTTATGGGAAGAGAGAAATGGTCCAGGCGGACGCCAGCTGCCGATGACTCAGGCGCCCCGACATCCTCTCCGAGAGGATGCGAGTCCCGACATCCGCGGAGTCACGTCTGTTGAATAAAACTCAACACCCATTCGGGGACTTGGCAGCGGAGACGGGCGTGTGCACCGAGTGATTTATGCCTCTCACTTCGGCCTGGCACGCAGGCAGCGCGGTCCCGACTGTCTGTCACACCGCGGGTCGCCGGGGACAGTCTCGGTGGGGGAGCAGCGAGGTGGGTGGATTGACGGTGATGAATTCTCTAGGAGGTAGACCCTTGAAATCTCTCATCGCTGGTGGCAGCGGGACATGAGAGGGTGCCGGGGGGACCACAGGGGCTGGGATCCCGCCCTCGCTGGGATGTATTTATTGGACATTTATTCGCAGACCCTGTGTGTTCCCTGCCTGTGCCAGGAGCCCGGCCCGGAAGCCACAGACAGTGCCTAGGTCTCAGGCAGGCTTTGGGGGTCTGTGTGAGTCCCTCCCCTGGCCAGGCCCAGCATCGGAGTATCAATGCCCCGGCTTCCTTCTCCCCAGCCCCCCATCCCAACCGGGAGGCACAGTTCTGAGGTGTGTTCTCCACTCTCAGAGGGTCCCAGGTGGGTTTGCACCTCCGGCTCCTAAGAGGAACCTGCGTGGCCTCGGACAAATCCCTCCACAGACACCTGCGTTTCAGCTTCCCGTGGGTTAAACGAGATGATAATACCACCACCACTCGGGCCATTTTTCCATCCATCCTGGGAATGACTCTCAGAGTCATTTTGCTCAGAGCTACAACTGCCTTCCCTTACCGCTGCTCACTGTGACTGGATGAGGTGCGGACTTTAGTTACCCCAACCTTTGTGACGCGGGAAGGGAAGCAGGAAAGGACACACAACTCACCAACGAGCCCAGGTCTGAGGTCCATCAGGGCCCTTGTTCTGAGGCCCGTTTTTCAATAATAAGACAAAAGGCTGGAGGGTAGGGTCCGGCAAGAAAGCTGCTGGTGTCGTTGTCATGACTGCTAGTGGCATCATTAGCAAGTGCCCAGTGTACGGTAGGGGCTCCAGGTTTGCTGAGCTGAAAAGGATCATGAGCATCCTTTTGTAATTGGTCCTCATTCAGGCATCTGGAGGAGTCCCTGCCATAGGGTTGGTACAGGCATGAATGAATGAGTGAATGAATGAATGAATGAATGAGCAAGCGAACACAAATGGATTTTTCTTAGTTACCAGTAGTTCCCTGATTCTATGAAAATCACTTTAATTGAAATGGATTATTTATTTCACTCTGACAAAGTCCTAGAAAGGAAATAACCTTAAAATCCTAACAGTATTGCCGAAACCGGTTTGGCTCAGTAGATAGAGCGTCGGTCTGCAGACTGAGGGGTCCCAGGTTCGATTCCGGTCAAGGGCATGTACTTTGGTGGCGGGCACATCCTCCGTAGCGGGGCTTACAAGAGGCAGCTGATGGATGTCTCTCTATCATGGATGCTTCTAACTCTCTATCCCTCTCCCTTCCTCTCTGGGAAAAATCAATAAAATATATTAAAAAAAAATCCTAACGGTATTTATCTCTAGGTGTTGGAATAATCATATATTTTTAGCTTCGTGCCTTATGATTCTTTGTGATGGGCTTGGATTACTCAACTGGAAGTACCCTATCTGTTTAGGGGGGAAATATATAAAAATTAGTAAATAAAACAAATGGAAATTAGTCTCAAAGTTTTATAAATGGGCCCCGAAGCCGTGGGGTGCGATCCTGACGGATACGCAGAAGCTGATCTCATTTGAGTGGCTTCATCTCGGGAGCAGGGTGCGAGCTGACTCTGGTGTCACCGCGCGCATCGCTCTTTCACACCCCGGCCCTCTGAGGGTCACGCCGGTCTGATGACGTGGCGGGCTCAGGTTAGCAGCCCCGTTTCACACCCCGGGACCGGAGAGCGAAGAGGCTCACCGCCAGGCCCCCGCTCTGCTCAGGGCACAGCTGGATTGGAACCCGGGCATCAGACTTCAGTCCAGCCTGGTGGCCTCTGCTCTCTGTCCTGGGAGCCGCTCAAGGAACACGGGCTGCAGGGTGGAGGTGGGAGGAGACAAGGGACTCAGGGGACAGCTGTCTCTGAGGATCTGCAAGAAGACCCTTTAATTAGAGGGAGAGCCTGGCTGGGACCTTCTGAGTTAGACAGCCTGGGTTGGGTCCCACTTCGGTCACACCCTGCCCACTCCTTGGCCTTCATTTTCTCATCGGTAAAGCGAGTCCAGCATCTGCCTCCTGCACATCCCCTACTGGGGATGTGCCTGCAACCAAGGTACATGCCCTTGACCAGAATCGAACCTGGGACCCTTGAGTCCGCAGACCGATGCTCTATGCACTGAGCCAAACCGGTTAGGGCTCCATGTGAACTTTGGGATAAGACGGTCAGCTCCCCATCTCACTTAACTATGGGATTCACACTTTAATTAAGAGATTCCGTCAGTCACCCTGGGCATCTAGGTGCGAAAGAAGTGGTTCGATCATTTAACTGACAAGTGGTTATTAATATTATGGAGGTCGCTGTGCGATAGAAGTAAGACTTAGAGAGGTACGGGAGTTACCTGGGGAAAGAGGGTGAGTGAGGGAGCCGCCCCAGCAAAGGAGATGGCATGTGCAAAGGCCCTGGGGCAGAAGAGCCATGGCGGGTTTGGGATCTGAAAGAAGGTCACATGTCTGCAGCAGTGAGCCGAGGTGGCCACGCAGAAGCCAGACATGTGCAAGAGTCAGACCTTGTTCAGGGATTTGGGTTTTTATCCTAAGAAGCCACCGGGAAATGTGAAGCTGGGGGTGGAAAGGCGGGGAATGACAAATTTGTGTTTTAAATTTTTCATTCCGCTTATCTTCCGGTTAGAAGGTGTGAACCTCACTTGGATCTGGGTTTTTAAAAACAATTGTTAAAATTTTTAACATTCATGAGACTCTTAGAAATTTGAACATTGAGTATCTGGCAAATTGGGGAATTGCCTTTTTAGGTATGACAATGGTACTGAAGTTATCTTACCTAATAATAGAGAAACATGTAAAGGGACCGTACCGCCGCTGTGCCCACAGCCAATCAGAGTGGAGAGTATGCAGATTAACCCAACGAAGATGGAGGTTAATTTGCAAACATACCTGGCACCCAGGTCACGCCCAGCTGGCCATTGGAGGGGCCGAGCCTGCGACCAAACGCAGACCGTCTATAAGTCAGCGCTGGTTGCCCAGCTGCAGCCTGGCGACCCACCACTGACTGCCCACGTGGCTGAGACCCAGAAAGTGAGTCAGGTCTGATCTGCAGCCTCAGTGGAAGCTGTGGATCGGTGTACTTACCTCTCTCTTTCTCTCCCTCTTTCTTTCTGATCTTTGCCAGCAGCCAGGCTTTTCTATTTCTCCTGGCCTCTGTGGGGAGGGAGGGGGAAGAGAGAGGAAGCAGCCAGCGGTTGTTGTTAAGCCCCACCTCTTTGATCAGGCCCAGAGATAGGCCTGGAGATGGTGACTGCCATAGGAACTAACCAATCAGAGCCACAGATGGGTGCTGTGGGGAGCCAATGACTGCCTAGGAGGTGGGGCTTTTGATGCTGGCAAAGGAACTGACCAATCAGAACCAAATTGGCCAACAGAGGAAAGCAGTTGGGGGTGACATCAGGTCTGCAGGAGAGGGCAGTTAGGGGCGATCAGGCTGGCAGGCAGAAGCAGTTAGGGGCAATCAGGCAGGCAGGCAGATGAGCAGTTAGCAACCAGTGGTCCCAGATTGTGGGAGGAATGTCTGACTGCCGGTTTAGACCCAATCCCTGGGATCAGGCCTAAAATGGCAGTCAGACATCCTGCAAGGGGTCCCTAATTGGAGAGGGTGCAGCTGAATTGAGGGAATCCCCTCTTCACGCACGAATTTTGTGCACCGGGCCTCTAGTATTTTTTTTATAAAAGACCTTATCTTAGCCATACATGCTGTACTCTATGTGACTAAAATAATAAGAAGGCTGGAATATTTTTGAAATAAAAATGTAGGGAAGGGCAGGATTAGGGTACCGATGAGGTTGGATGGATTATGAATTGACGGTGATTGGGGCTGGGTGGCGGCTACGTGGGGGTTCTCGGTCCGCTTCTCTATGTTTATGTTTACAAACATCTCCACAATAAAACAAATAAAAAGAAAGAGTTATCCTCGCTTCCGTGTGGGGGACCAGCTTTCCAAGAAGAAACAGTGACCAGTTAGGCAGCCGGAGCGGCCCGCCTGAGGGTGGTGAAGGGATGGAGGTGTGGTCCAGGGCTGTGCTAGTGGAGACAGAGAGGGAGATGGGCCTGGAGGGCCTTAGGGAATAAGGGAGACAGGGCTTGGGATGGATTGGACACAGGGGTGATGGAGATGGCGGGTCATGAGTGTCCCTGTGTCTGGCCCCCGATGGAAGAGCCAGGGATCTGAGGTGGGGGGGTCCCTGGAGAAGGACCCCCCAGGTCCCTTCGCTCATCTCGTTCCCACAGCCCCGCCTCGACTTCCCCTCCATCCCGCAAGTCGGAAGCGGTTCCCTTACGTAACACCTTTCCTCCCCGACCTTCCCGCACTCTGCACGCTCAGCGGTTAATTAGGCGTCGATATGCACGCCTTCATTAACATCCTCTCCCCGGTTCGGTTCGGAGGGGCTGAGACAGGGATCTTCATCTCTTCTCTCCCTCTTTGCTGGGGCTGGTTCCCTCTGCTGGGGGGACACACAGCTGCTCTCCTGTGGGCCCACAGCTGTCTGTCTGTCTGTCTGTCTGTGGCACCTGGCAGCACCCGTTAATTTCTGGTTGAGGAGCCCGGGTCTAGGGAAGTTCATGACTTGCAAATCGCTCTGCGCGGTGGAGCTAGAAATAGAACGCAAGATGACGATTCCCGAGCGATGGCCGTGTCAGCCCGAGCGTGGCTGGCTGCGACGGCCGCCTCCTGGCCGTGTCCCCGCACCTGCCTGGCCAGCCCCCCCGGGCAGCGAGGACCCTCCAGAGACATGGCTCTGCCCAGGCCCCTGCAATGACTCTTGTCCCTTTCTCCCTGCCCCCTGCAGGTCGTCTTCTGGTGTGTGTGACACCTGAGACATGAGATCGACAGCCTGCAGGCTCTCCAGTTTTTCAAGAGACACACTATGGAATCGGTGAGTGGCCTCAGCCCGCCTGTCGGAGGGCCCGGCTTGGGGAGGGGGGAGGGGTTCTTTGGGGGGGCAGACGGGGGGAGGGGGCCGCGTTGAAGTGCACCACGTCAAGCCCTTGGATGTGAGTATCATGGCGAACTGATCACGAGATGGGGGAGGGGACTACTTGTCTACCTGTCCACTTACCAGGTGCCTCGGGTCACCTCACTGTCTCCTTTGTGCAGAAGGAAGGGTGGGAGGCGGTGGTACCAGATGCAGTCAGAAGTAGGGGCAGCCAGGACCCCACCAACGGGAATGGGCGCGAGTCGAGCTGAGTGGCTTTTCAGGAATATTCCTGCCTTCAGTCTGCCCAGCGCACCCGCCAGGCCTGAGTGTCGCCATGCATTGCCCAGATGACGAACTTGCCCAGCTGGATCTGAAGTCAGTTCCTCCTGAGAACCAGATCTGGGTACTCTGGGGAGCCCATGGCTGCCTAGGAAGTGGCGCTTTTGACACTGACTGGCATTGGAACTGACCAATCAGAACCAAATCTGGGTGCTGTGCCGGCCGCCTCTTGGGAAAAGCATGACCTGCAGCGGGGAATTCTGAGGGTGGGGGCACGTGATGGCACCGAAGGGCTCTGGCCTCAGTGGGCGGAGGTTTGGGTCAGAGGCGACAGGAAACTCCACCGGACAGGGAGATCCACCACAACCGGGAGGAGGAAATGCACGGCCCCTGAGGGGTCTCAGAGTCACCAGGGCGCCCGACACAGGGTGGAGGTGCTGTGGCCGGTCTGCCCCGAGGGACAGGGGTGGGTGGGACCGGTATGGGTGCTGGAGGGGGTGGTTGAATCGTCAGTCTGTCTGACCTCAGATCCGTCGCTAACCTTCTTGGTACCTTCTGTTTCCTTCTCTATGAAAGGCGGGGTTTTTGTTTTTCACGTTCGATGTGCATACAAAAAGGTAGACCACAGAGCATCTTCTGTAAAGTAGGCACATCAAGTGTGGTAATTATTCAAATTTTAGGTGAAAAGCAATTTTAAAAAAATATATATATATTATAGATTTTTCACAGAAAGGAAGGGAGAGGGATAGAGCGTGAGAAACATCAATGAGAAAGAAATATCGATCAGCTGCCTCCTGCATGCCTCCCACTGGGGATGTGCCCGCAACCAAGGTACATGCCCTTGACCGGAATCGAACCTGAGACCTTTCAGCCCGCAGGCGGAGGCTCTATCCACTGAGCCACACCGGTTTCCGCACAAAGCCATTTTTAAGGATAATTAGACCATCAGCAGTGCCCAGAACGGGTGGGGGAGGTGCGTGGCCAGAGCGAGAGAGAGAGAGAGAGAGAGAGAGAGAGAAAGAGAGAGAGAGACCACCCTGAGAGGCTGGGAGGTGACCCAGACACGGGGTGAAGGGGGTGGGGGCGCTGTCACCACCTCCCAGGAGGCATGAACTGCTTCTTTCCCGAGACTGGCGTCAACCGGGTTACCTGAAGTCCTGTCGCATCTGGCTTTGTTTTTTACATCAGGCGTCCAACACAGAGGTGACGTTGATCCTGCAGGTGTCCCTTTTGGGGATGTGAGTTATAATTGCAGACACTCAGCGCATGACTCAGGGTGAGGTGGGGCTCCGAATGGTGTAAAATCTAAAAGAACGTTGGCTTAAAGAAGACGCGGGTCTATTTCTCTCTCGCCTAAACATGCAGACACAGGTGGTTCGGGGCGCTCCAGCGCTGTCGGGGAGACCCCGGCTTTCCGGGGGAAGGAGGGCAGTATGGCCCTGCAGGGAGCGCGGGGTAGGGGTTGGGGAGCCTCTGGAGGTTCGGAGTGCCGGTTTCATGGTGTAGAAGTCACTTCCTTGAATGGGGTACTTAGGACACAGACAGTTTTATGTGCAGTAAGTCCTTATGCACCATCGTCTTCGGGTTCTGCGACTTTAAGCAAAACAAGGTGTATAACGAAACCAGTTTCACCGTGGGCTCGTTGATGCAAATAAGGGTCAAGTTCTGACAACATCTCATTAATGTCCTAACAAAAGGACATTAACCGAGAGCCTACTATATATATATTATCTATCTATCTACCTATCTATCTAATATTGAAATGTAATATGAATTCAGCAAACCTACACCCTCTTAATTATAACAAAAAGCCCAACACCTTTATCTCAGATTTTTCTTTCTCTTTTTAAAAAAATATATTTTATTGATTTTTTAACAGAGAGGAAGGGAGAAGGATAGAGAGTTAGAAACATCAATGAGAGAGAGAGACATTGATCAGCTGCCTCCTGCACGCCCCCTACTGGGGATGTGCCCGCCACCAAGGTACGTGCCCTTGACCGGAATTGAACCTGGGACCTTTCAGTCCACAGTCCGATGCTCTATCCAGAGAACCAAACCGGTTTCAGCCTTTCTTTGTCAGCTCATTCCTATAACATTAGGTCAAGCAATTGTTGATTAGTTATGTGCAAGGAACTGGGCGAGGGTGCTTGGCACACGTGATGCCAGCAGCAGACAGGGCCCCATCCTCAGAGGAAAAGGAAAGATGTCAATCATGCAGATGCCCTGCAGCTCCCTGCTGAGGCTTGGGGCGAATCCTTAGAGTTGCATCTCCGCCCTCTGCTGTGATGGGAGAAGCGTTCCAGGGGGTGCGACTGTCGGCACAGGATGCTTCCTTCCCTCTGTTCTCGCTGGCCTGGCCGGATGGCCCGGGGAAGGGCTCAGCGTTTCCTCCCCCTGTTTGTCGCGGTGACAGACGCCGCCCTCCACCTGGCGTCCCTGGAGCACCGGTGTGGAGCTCGCAGCTCCGTGCTGAGAAGGGGAACCCCCAGGAGCAGAGACCTGCCCCATCATCAGGGCTGAGTCCAGGGGCCTCTTGCACTGTTAGGCTATTAAAGTAAGTGCTTGGATGGATGAGTGGTTGGCCGGAAGAATGAAGGAATATAATCACACCCCACAACAACGCAGAAGCCAGATCTGAGGAAGCTCAAGGTGTTTCTTTCTTCCTTTCTTTCTTTCTTCCTTTCTTTCTTTCTTTCTTTCTTTCTTTCTTCCTTTCTTTAAAATATATTTTATTGATTTTTTACAGAGAGGAAGGGAGAGGGATAGAGAGTTAGAAACATCGATCAGCTGCCTCCTGCACGCCCCCTACTGGGGATGTGCCCTTGACCAAGATACATACCCTTGACCAGAATCGAACCTGGGACCCTTCAGTCCGCTCTGGTTTTGGCTCATTTTGGTTCTTTTTAAAAAAATATATTTTATTGATATTTTACAGAGAGGAAGGGAGAGGGATAGAGAGCCAGAAACATCGATGAGAGAGAGATATTGATAAGCCACCTGCTGCACGCCCCCCACTGGGGATGTGCCCGCAACCAAGGTACGTGCCCTTGGTAGGAATCGAACCTGGGACCCTGCAGTCCGCAGACCGACGCTCTATCCACTGAGCCAAACCGGGTTCAGCTCAAGGTGTTTCTTTATTCACCCAACATACTAGCAGGCCCAGGAGAGATGGGGATTGAGCAGCAAATGGAAACCGAACCGAATTCAGTAGAATCCAGTTGGCCTTATTTTTAGGGATTTTCTCCGTAGACAGAAACGAACTAATCTGAACTTTGAACGTACCCACACCAAGCCCAGGAGCAACCGCTGTGACTGCGCCCCCATAGCTACCTCCCCCAACCCTCACCATCACCGCCTTTGCCTTCCCCAAGGTCAAGGCAGACGCCCTGTCATTAGTGTGCCGCCAGCTGTCAGCCAAACTGAATTTCCCTGAGCACAGCTGATGTCCCTTTTTTGGCCGCAGGACCGGGGTCAGGGGATGGACATCGCACACGGACGGGAAATGTGTCCCTGGCGCTGACCTCTGACCTCCGAGCGGCTTTTCTGACACTGTTGGGAGGGTTGGGCGGAAAGCCTGTGGTTTCTGGATGTAGAATAGCGATTCTCAACCTGTGGGTCGAGACCCTTTTGGGGGTCAAATGACCCTTTCACGGGGGTCGCCTAAGACCATGGGAAAATGCAGATATTTACATCACGATGCATCACAGGAGCAACATTTCATGGTTGGGGGTCACCACCCCATGAGGAACTGTCTGCGAGGGTCGCGGCCTTAGGAAGGTTGAGAGCCACTGATGTAGAAGGAGAAGAAACGTGTTTTAGAAGAAAACACGCTAACATTCGAGTTCTACCGTGAACGCCCTTTCAGTGTAATTGAGGCTGTTTAAGACCCAGCCGTGATTCCAGGGCGTCGGCCACTCATTCCTCCGTCAGCGGCTCAGAGGAAGACGCTTCTGTCTGGATGAGATGGGAAAGGGCGGTGATGCGGGCCGTGCTTCCTGCGTCCTGCCCTCCCTCCCTCTGGTTTTCCTGCCAACCTTCGAGGTGGATGGCGCAGCTCCCATGGGCCACGCCCCATCTCCAGGAGAACAGACGAGCGAGCCGCATTACAAAGCCTTCCCGAGCGTCTCTCCTTTCATTGCATTTTATTTTTTATTGTTTCAAATCTATTTTTCTTGATTTCAGAGAGGAAGGGCGAGGGGGAGAGAGAGAGAGCGAGTGAGAAACATCCCTGATGAGAGAGAATCATGGATCGGTTGCCTCCTGCACGCCCTCCACTGGGGATCGAGCTCACAACCTGGGCATGTGCCCTGATGGGGAATCGAACCGTGACCTCCTGGTTCATAGGTCAACGCTCAACCCCTGAGCCATGCCGGCTGGGCTCTCCTTTCATTTTTCAATGTCCATTCTGCAAATGTGTCCTGAGCATCTGATTTGCTCCAGGCTCTTCGTAGAACGGGGTCAGGTGGATGGCGATGGACGGAAATTAGACTCTTGGCGGTGAGCGCGCCAGAGTGGCTACAGATACCGGATTACAGTGCTGTATCCCGAAGCTTATACACTGTTATCTACAGTGTTACCGCAGTTGGAGAGAGGAAGGGAGAACGGAAAAACTGGGTGGACCTGGGCTTTTTGCTGCTCCCTGGTCTCTGCACATGTCTCTAGAGCAGTGGTTCTCAACCTTCCTAATGCCGCAGCCCTTTCATACCATCCCTCATCTTGTGGTGACCCCCACCCATAAAATTATTTTCGTTGCTACTTCATAACTGTAATTTTGCTATTGTTAGTGAATCGTAATGTAAATATCTGTGTTTTCTGATGGTCTTAGGCGACCCCTGTCAAAGGGTCATTCGACCCCCAAATGGGTCGCGACCCGCAGGTTGAGAACCGCTGCTCTAGAGTGTCAGCACTTACAAAGGCGATCTCAGGGGAAACAGCAGCCGGGGATATCCGACCCACGCGGGAGTTGATTTGATTTGGATTGCAAATGGAAACTGGGATCTAATGCATTTTACAGAATTGAGTAAAGAACAAATTTCTTTGTAAAAAAATAGAGAGAGAGACAGATGTGGACACTCCATTGTGGTTATCCTCATTATCCTCGTGCCCAAAACTCCTGAAAGGGGTTCCAGTTTGGCTCAGTGGATAAGGCCTTGGTCTGCGGACTGAAAGGTCCCGGGTTCGATTCCCGTCAAGGGCATGTACCTTGGTTGCAGACACATCCCCAGTAGGGGGCGTGCAGGAGGCGGCTGATCGATGTTTCTCTCTCATCGATGTTTCTAATTCTCTATCCCTCTCCCTTCCTCTTTGTAAAAAAAAATCAATAAAATATATATTTTTTAAAAAGTTACTTGCAGGTTTCCTGAGAATCGATACCCACCCCCCCACCACCACCACCACAGCGCCACCACTTCCCCAGCGAGGATGTGCTTGGCAGAGCCAAGTGGAGGGGGCGTTGGCTGCCCATGGGTTTCAGGGAGTCGCTGCAGGACGGGCCACTAGCAGGACTGGCTCCTCACCACGCCGCCTCCCCATCATCATCAGCAGCAGCGTCACTGACGGGGAGAGTCCGGGTCACAGCCCGTGGGCGAGCTGTCCGCTCCCCGCTGCTCCTCCCGGGTGAGTCAGGCGGCCAGGCCTTCCCACCCTGGGCATGCTCTGTGGCTGGCGTGGTGGCCCAGGCTTCTGTCCGAACTCCCCTCTGCCCCCCTACCCCCCTCAGCACCAGATAGAGAGGAGGTGGGTTCTCTGGGTAGCAGGAACGGGGAGGAGAACCATGATAGCCAGGAATGAATGCTTGTCTGCCCACCGGCTCGAAAATTACATGGCGGCGAAGCTGACAGCTTTGATGTTGCACCTGAAAAGCTGTAATCGTCCCGTCGGTCCGTCCTTGGTGCGCGTCTGCCCCCTGCGTGGAGGAGACGGTGGGTCCTGTCTTGAGGTTCATCAGAAGCCCTCCCTGCTGGCACCTGGAGGTCACTCCACTTGGGCTCAGAGCGTGTCCTCGGATGTGAGCCTCCGATCGATCGATCAATCGCCTTTGGATTGTCTTTATCTAATTGGGTGTTAAAGGCCTGATGGGACCTGGAGGGGCCTCACGGGAAGTTGTCTTACCCTGTTGTTAGCACTAGAAGATTCTAATTCCCTCCTCAAGGGCTCAGTTGAGAGTCTAGAGGAGCATGGACCAGTGTGGTCTGTGCAGGAAGGCCATCTTCACCAGGAGCAGCCAGAGGGGCGTGGCCTGTCAGAGGGGCGTGGCCTGTCGGAGGGGAGCCAGCAAGCCCCGGTGCTCCTGTGGTACCCAGACTGATGGGGATGGGGCGGATCCTCCCGCATCCCTTCTCCTTGTCTGTTGGGCATCTGGCAGTGGCACAGAAAGAAAAGTCCAAGGTTGCAGCTGACTTCAGGCCCTCTTGGGTCCAGGGACGCCCCTGGGGTCGTCACCTGGACTCGGTCCTTCTGTCAGCGATGGTCCTTTGTATGTGAACACGGAGACTCACCATCTGACTCCTCCGAGCTCTGTGAGCTTGGGGAAGCCATTAACCCCTAGGAGCTTCGCTTCCCTCCTGCCCGGAGGATTGAAGGAGTCGGTCCAGGAAAGCACCTCCCCCAGGGCCTACCCCCCAATACCCTCCCACCCCCTCGTGTCGGGAGAGGTGGAACGTGGCCTCAGGTTTCATTCATTCCAAGCCCCGGGAAGCCATCACTGTAATCCCTTGTCTGCCAAAGTCAGGCCTCCTCACTGGTGCCCAAACCCTGTGCCAGATGGTGGCCACCGAGACTGACAGCTGACTGGTCTGAATGGAGAGGCCCTGGGAGCGTAAAGCAGACCGGCCTTTAAGACTTTGACACAGCAAAACCGGTGTGGCTCAGTGGATAGAGCGTTGGCCTGCGGACTGAAAGGTCCCAGGTTCGATTCCGGTCAAGGACATGTACCTTGGTTGCGGGCACATCCCCAGTAGGGGGCGTGCAGGAGGCAGCTGATTGATGTTTCTAACTCTCTATCCCTCTCCCTTCCTCTCTGTAAAAAAAAAAAAAAAAAAAAAAAGACTTTGACACAAAGGGATGACAGCTGTGAATGTGTAATTCACGCTGAAATGGTAATATTTCGGATATAGTGGGTTAAATGATACTTATTCTTGAAAAGAATCCCACCCCTTCCTTTGACCTTGCTTAAATGCGGTGGCTGAAGTGTGACATCTATTTCCTGCCCATGTGCCTGGAGTCATTCCCTTAAATCCTTGTCTCAGGCTCAGCTTCTGGGGGCCCAGCCTGAAATGATCGATGCCCCAAAGAAGCAGAAATAGGGGTGGGAGGGGGGCAGCTGTGCAGCACATCCCGGGATGTGGGGGTGCATGGAGGGATGGGCTTCCTGACCGACGGCTCCAGCCTTTGGATCTGGGAGCCAGAGGCCTCGGAGTGAGGCCTCGCTTGGTGCCTGGCGTGGGGCGAGGTGGCCGGCTGGTCCACGGGCTCCTACCGTCACACCCAGCGTCACAGTGAGTCAGCGGCTGAGTCAGAGAGGACAGGACAGCGCGCCCCGATGAGCTCTGCCCTGTGCCAGCCTGCCGCCGGCTCCCGGGAGTGTCCCCGCTGCCAGGAGGAGGGAGGGGTGGCCAGCACGGGACAGGACATCCAGTGTTTACGGGTGGGAGGTCCTGTTATGCCCAGAGTTCGGGGTCCCCAATAATCCACCACTAAGGAGCCTTTTCCGATGCAAAAGCCAAGAGTCTTTATTCCAACCCGGGTTTGGCTCCCAGCCTCTTTCTGGCCCAGCAGCGAGACGAGAGAGCGAGCCGGGCGGGAACAATGAGTTCTATGGGGTAGGATATTGGGAGGGCTGAGGGAAGTGACGAGGGTGACAGAGATTGGTCACTTGAATTAGGGTCTTTCTGTGGTTTAGCCTGATTAGGACCCTCGCTGTGTTCCTGGAGCTTCATTGGTCCATTCGGGCGGGGGTCGGGGAAGCTAGGACATGGCTGGCACACCTGTGGCCCCTCCGAGAAAAGGGAGGGGGTTTAGGCAGGGGGCCCAGCCCTAGAGGACAAGATGGAGGGGAGTCCATTTCCTTTCAGTCCTTGGTTCTCCAACACCACCTCTGACCCCAGGCAGCTTTCCAGCTCCCTGAACAGCAACCTGGGGGTCCGGTGATCAGTTCAGTTCTGATACTAAGGACCCCGAGTTGGCACCGACCCACAGGTTAGGGGCCCAGCTCCACTGGAGGGCTCCCCGTCACACGCCAATCACGTGTCTCAGGGGTGCTTCTGATGGACAGCTGTCAATTCAGAGGCTCCCACAGCCCAATAGCGTGTCAGGATGGCTCGCTGGACTCCGGAAAGCACTGGGCTTACTGTTACCAGTTTATGGTAAAGGAGACAACTCCGGAATGGCCAGTGAGGGCCAGGCGTGGGGGGAGGGGTGCACCGTTCTGGTCCTCTCTGGTCCCTGCCTTCCAGGTGTCACCGACCGGAAGCTCCCCCAACCCCTGTAGTTGAGGGGCTCTGTGGAGATTTCCTTCCACAATCACCATTGATTAAACACTTAGTCTTTGGTGGTTGAACTCCAGTCCCTCTGCCTCCTGGGGCGTGGGAATAGGAGGGTAAGGGGTGGGGGAGAGGGGTGTTTCTCTGGTCACCACCCTGAAGCCCTTCAGCCCCCTGCCTGGGAGCCGCCTCATTAGCATACAAAAGACCCCCTTGCCTTCCGCAGATTCCCGTGGTGTTAGAAGCTCTGTGCCAGGAGCCAGGGGCAAAGACCACATATTTTTTATTATTCCACAGTGGGGCGTGATATTAATGCGATCCGATGAGGAACACATGGGGAGACCTGTGACCGGCATGTAACGTGTTGGCATGCGTAGAGGAGGGAGGGAGGGAGATGCTCAGGCTCGCTGTATAGAACTGCAGACATTGATGTTCACGCACAGCAGTCCTTGAGCTCGATCATCCTACTTCCGGTTTGGGATCTGCTCTGTCTCTTCTCTCTTAACCAAGTTGTTCAGAGGTTGTCTCAGTAAAACCGCTTCTTCAGAAACCCACTCACGGAGCCTAGTGGCTCCTCTGTGGCTGTATTTCTGAGTCAATCCCCGAGATGACATGTAAGTGCTCCTAATATGTATTTGCCTGTACAGTGGTACCTCGATATACGAGTGCCCTAACATACGAGATTTTTGAGATACGAGCCGTCGAGCGAGCAATTTTTTGCTTTGAAATATGAGCAACATTTGAGATACGAGTAATCACGAGGATCGGCCGGCTGCACAGGACCCACCAGTTTACCTCGACTCAAGCATCTCATAGTTTCCCACGCCTCAAGGTTACGGAACGAATTAAACTCGTATCTCGAGGTACCACTGTACTTGGTAAATGGAGACCCATCTTTCCACTAAGCCCTGGTGACCGTCCTTGGGATAACGCAGTAGACTTATCTCAGCCTCTGAATACAGAGTCTAAAACATAGAGAACAAGTTGGGGAAAAGGTCTGGAGAATTCTCGTAATTTGACCACTTCTGAGCTTTTTGTTGTTGTTGTTGTTGTTGTTCGTTCTTAGTTGGTTCAGCATGTTCACTCCTAGGCCCAGGAGAAGTTAGAATTAGGTTTCAGCTGCATAGCAACAACAATCCAAATACCATTGGCAATTGGGGTTTTCTTCTTCCTTGTCTCACACCAGAGAAGTCTGGAGATCGTTCAAGGTCAGGTGGTGCCTCCACGGTGATCAGGGCCCATGCTGCTTCTAGCTCAGGTTTTGCCATGCTCGTCCTATTACCTGCTGCTCCAAAGTGGCTGCTGGAGCGGCCGCCGTCACATCCATGTGACCGCCAGCAGGATGGGAGAGGCGGGGAAGGAGAGCCAGGGTCTCCCTCCTGCCGAATTACCATATTTTCCGGCGTGTAAGACAACTTTTTAACCCAAGAAAATCTTCTCAAAAGTCGGGGGTCATCTTATAGGGCGAGTATATCCCAAACTCTATATTTTAACTGGAAAAGTTGGGGGTCGTCTTATACGCCGGAAAATACAGTAACTCTTTTTTTTTTTAAATATATTTTATTGATTTTTCACTGAGAGGAAGGGAGAGGGATAGAAAGTCAGAAACATCGATGAGAGAGAGCAATCGATCAGCCGCCTCCTGCACGCCCCCTACTGGAGATGTGCCGGACACCAAGATACATGCCCTTGACTGGAATCGAACCCGGGACCCCTCAGTTCACAGGTCGGCGCTCTATCCACTGAGCCATACCGGTATTGGCACAGTAGCTCTTTTTAAGACACTTTCCCCAAAGTCCTGCCTCGCACCTCCTCAGCTGGCCTCTCCGCGGCTGGACTTAGGCGCACAGACACACCAGCTGCCAGGGAAGCCGAAGACGGGCCTGGTAGCTGAGCACGTTACCCCCCTAAGTCCAAGGAGACCCCATTACTGAAGAAAGGGTGCGTAGATAGAGGGGACCCGGCTGGAGCGCCTGCCACACGCAGCGAGGGACTGCTTCGACTGACTGCAGCATAGCAGGGAGGCCTGCCCTCTGCCATCCCACAGGCTTGTGGGTGGATCTTCCGGGGCTCCTCCAAACATAGTTATAGGGGGCACTCCTCTGGGCCCCAGCGTCCTTCCCCTGGAACAGGAGGGGGGTCACCGCCACTTGGTAGAGCTGTTGGGAGGCTTAAACAGAATTGTGTCTGTAAATGTCCTTATAAACACAGCAGGTCCCAAGTGGCAGCCATTGTAGTGGTTATTAATGGGTACCTTGGGCCGTAAGCCCCTATTACCACAGTGATTATTTTTCAAATTGAGGTATAATTTACAGAACATGAAATTCACCCTCTGGGGGTGGGTACTGTTCAGTGGCTTGTAGGGTATTTGCCAAGCTGTGTAACCATCTCCACAGTCTCATTCCAAAACATTGTCCACAAATTTCCCAAAGAACCCCCTACCTGTTAGCATCCATCTGTCCTCCCATCTCCCTCACCCCTTCTGGATATTTCCTGTAAAATGTCCGCTAAATGGGAGCACATAATGTGTGGCCTTGGTGCCTTGCACTTAGCATAACATGTTTTAAAGTTTCGTGCATGTGGTAGCCTGTATCAGTATTTTATCCCTTTTCCTGTGGCCGAAAGATACTCCACTGTATGGGATGGGTGGTGGTTTGCGTTTTTTTGTTTGTTTGTTTGTTTTTAAGGGAGAGGGATAGAGTTAGAAACATCAATGAGAGAGAAACATTGATCAGCTGCCTCCTGCACGCCCCCTACTGGGGATGTGCCCGCAACCAAGGTACATGCCCTTGACCGGAATCGAACCTGGGACCATTCAGTCCGCAGACCGAAGCTCTATCCACTGAGCCAAACCGGTTTTGGCGTGGTTTGCCATTTTCAAAATAAGCACCTGTTGATGGACATTTGAGTTGTTTCCACGAACTCACTAGTAAGAATAATACTCCTTAAGCATCCATGAAAAAACTAAAAAAAAAAAAAACCTTTTTAAAAGCATCCACGTAAAAAATAAAAAATATATATATAAAAAGCATCTGCGTACAATGTTGGTGTGGGTGTGTGCGTTCCTTTCTCTCCGGTAGAGATACCTCGGGGGGTCCTGCTGGGTCAGTGGTCACACTGGGTTTCGCCTTTTGAGGAAACGCCAGCTCATTTTCGGAGCTGATGCCCCATTCCACATTCCCCCTCACCCGCAGTGCATGGGGGTTCCAGTTTCTCCACCTTCTCTCCCACTCGTGTTTCCCTGTGTTTTTTTTTAATATATTTTATTGATGTTTCACAGAGAGGAAGAGAGAGGGATAGAAAGTTAGAAACATCGATGAGAGAGAGACATCGATCAGCTGCCTCCTGCACGCCTCCCACTGGGGATGTGCCCGTAACCAATGTACATGCCCTTGACCGGAATCGAACCTGGGACCTTTCAGTCCGCAGGCCAATGCTCTATCCACTGAGCCAAACTGGGTTTGGGTTTTTTTTTTTTTTTTTAATCCCTGTGTTTTTAATCACCGCCATCCTGCTGGGCGTGAAGTGATGCTTCGTTGTGCTTTTGATTTGCATTTCTCTAATGACTAATGCTACCGAGCATCTTTTCAAGTGCTTATTATCCATTTGCATATCTTCTTTGGGAAAAATGCCTGTTCAAGTCCTTTGCCCATTTTGAAAATTAGCTATTAGGCTTTTCATTGTTGAAGTGTAAGAGTTTCTATATTGTAGAAACTAGACCCTTGTCCCATAGGCGATTTGCAAATACGGTCTCCCGTTCTGGTTACATGTATTATCCCATTGGCTATTTATAACTAACTGAGATGGATGTAATGATTCCCAGTTTACAGATGAGGCTGTGACAAGTCTAGCGAAGGTAACATATTTAATAACTGTGAAGATGGCTACTGAAAACGGTTAGCCTGGGCTCTCTTAGTTTTATTGCTAGAAACCCATCTTAGACCAGCTTATGCTAATACAGAAGTATAGCTGCTCGCATCCCTGGGAATCCATGGCTGGACCGGCATCAGGGCGGGATAGTTCTGTAGATCTGGCGGTTCAAGTGATGTTACCAAGATGCCCCCTTCCTCTCTCCATGGCTTGCCATCCTTTGGTGTCACTCTTACGAAGCAAGCTCTCTCTTGTATGGCAAATGCAGTCACCAGTAGCCAGCAAAGTCCTTTGAGCTGGGCCTTCTAGAAAAAGGGACTTTGCTCTTTACCCCGGCATCCGTCTCAGACATCCATAGAGCTCCCTGGTTGGCCTCGCTTGAGTTTAATGCCTTTTGGAAGACCCGTCGATGCTGCTTTCAGGAGTCTGGGGTACTCTGATTGGCAGCCGGGCCCAGCTCTCTGGTGGGGAATGTGGAGCTATGTGATTGACAGTCTCTAGAGCAGCGGTTCTCAACCTTTCTAATGCCGCGACCCTTTAATACAGTTGCTCACGTGGTAGTGACCCCCAACCATAAAATTATTTCCGTTGCTACTTCATAGCTGTAATCTTGCTACTGTTATGAACTGTAATGTAAATATCTGATAGGCAGGATGTATTTTTGTTGTTACAAATGGAACATAATTAAAGCATAGGGATTAATCACAAAAACAATATGTAATTATATATTGTGAAATATTTATTTCTAATGACAAATAAATGAAATTTTGTCTTGAATCGTGGTGTAGCATGGGTAACAGTCTTCCTATGACAACAGTAAACTACATGGCTACACTTTGCTACACCGAGGAGCGGTGTGTTGGTTCCTAAGACCATGGGAAATAGGTGTTTTCTGATGGTCTTAGGCGACCCCTGTGAAAGGGTCGTTCGATCCCCAAAGGAGTCGCGACCCACAGGTTGAGAACCACTGCTCTAGAGAATCACACGGAGTCCAGGAAGGGAGGGTCGAGTTTCTAAAGGAAGGGGATGTGTAGGGCAGACCGAAAATAGAATCGATGTCCTACAAGTGAGGTCTGAACTGCTAAGTTCAAGATGCTGAAATGCGTTGGGGGTAGGAGAAAAGTCAAGTGTGTTCACAAAAGAGAAATGAAAAGTTACCGAAAACAATTAACCTGTAGATGCAGTCAACACTGAGTTCTCTGCTGTCCGCTTAAACAGAGTAATTTTATAAATTAGTTTATATTATACTTCTGAGTCTTTTTTAATTTTTAAAAATATATTTTATTGATTTTTTTTTTTTTACAGAAAGGAAGGGAGAGGGGTAAAGAGTTAGAAACATCGATCAGCTGCCTCCTGCATGCCCCCTATTGGAGATGTGCCCACAACCAAGGTACGTGCCCTTGACCAGAATCGAACCTGGGACCTTTCAGTCCACAGGCCATTGCTCTATCCACTGAGCCAAACCGGTTTCAGCAATACTTCTGAGTAGTCTTAACAGCCAGAGCAAAAAGACTTAAGTTTTCAATGACAAAAACAAAGTTCAAAACCTGGAACAGCCTGGCTGGTGTGGGTTAGCGGTTGGTTGAGTATTAACCCACGAACCCAGAGGTCATGGTTCAATTCCTGGTCAGGGCACATGCCCGAGTTTGGGGCTCAGTTCCCAGTAAGGAGCATGCAGGATTCTCTCTCATCATTGATGTTTTCATCTCTCTCTCCCCCTCTCCCTTCCTCTCTGAAATCAATAAAAATATATTTAAAAACAAACCGGGAACAGAAGCTGGATGTGTCTGTCAAAAAGGTTTGCTAACAATTGTAGAGGCAATTTTTTTTTTATTAGAACCCCTAATGTGATTCAGAATGTTCACATCTGAGAAAGATGTTAACCAAATTGCATATGCTAAGAAGACTCTACCGAGGGTGTGCAATTTTCCTTTTGCAAATAGACCGTGCCCCACATTTGACAGCATTAGGGGAAAATTCTGTTATAATGCAGCTCATTGTGATGTAGGGTGAAAGCCATTTGCAAGTGAAAGCGTGTGTTTGAAAGGCAACAAGTGGGCGCCCGTGAGAGATCATATAACCCAGGGGGCCCCTCTTGGGGGCACAGCACTGATGACCTCCAGACTGTTCTCGGCCTGCCAGCAGCTCTGGAGGCCGCCCTGGGCGCCCTGTGGTGTTTGGGGATGGTTACACGGATGCCCCCCACATTCATCGATGGTGGTGCCCTAGGACAGACGTCCCGGACCTGCTGGCCCAGGCTCTGATTTAACTGCAAGGAAAGGGAAGCCAGCGTAGGTGAGAGGGCTCGGTGGAGGGAAAGCAGCTGAGCTCGCAGGCACCCCAGGTTCCAGCTCAGTGCTGGCGCCCCAGGTAGCGGTCACTCCTCCGATGCTCCTTACAGACTGGTGTTCCAGGCGGTCAGCAAAGAGGTCTGACTGGGCTTTGGGCAGATAAGAGATCTCCATACATGGGGGAAGGGAAGGGATTAAGGAAGGGAAGGAAAGGGATTAAGGAAGGGAAGGGATTAAGGAAGGGAAGGGATTAAGGAAGGGAAGGGAAGGGAAGGGATTAAGGAAGGGAAGGGATTAAGGAAGGGAAGAGATTAAGGAAGGGAAGGGATTAAGGAAGGGAAGGGAAGGAAGGAAGGAAGGGTACGAGGGAAGAAAAGGAAGGAAGGAAGAGAAAGAGGGAGGGAGGGAGGGAGGGAAGGAAGGAAGGAAGGAAGGAAGGAAGGAAGGAAGGAAGAAAGGAAGGAAGGAAGGATGATGTTTACCAGAAACATAGTAAGATTAAAAGCCCTCACTCTTACCGATTGCGGGCTTTTAGGAATGCCAGGCCACAGCATACTTTGTCTTCCCCGGAGGTTGTCTTCCTCACGTTAGAAGTGACGCCGCTCATGGCAAGGAGTTGGTTCCACGTCACGTTTATCGGGGGGTCACGGGAGACCGGCAACAGGCAATGCCTTCTATGGGAAAGGGGAGGTCTGCAGGGCTGGGATAAGGTTTCCAGAATCCCAGAATACCTGAAAGGTGTTGCCCACTGCCGTCTCAGACCCCACTAAGCACGTTCTGTGCCTGCGCTCCTTGAATTCTCAAACAGAGGTACCGCTCGTTGCCCCCATTTTGCAGATGTGAAAACTGAGCCTCAGAGACATGGGTTACTTTACCAAGGTCTGGGGGCCGAGAGAATTCATTGCTTTTCGCTAGGCCTAGCAGCTAAAACATGGCAGAAATGGGGCCAAGTCTTTTTTTCCCTGCGAGAGCCAGCCTGTAACTGATGCTCCTTGAGAAACACCAGTAAACGCCCCTGTTCTGGCCCCCAGAAGTGGCCTTGCTCAGAACGGCCTTCTGAAAATGGGGCTCTGCTATGATGACGTCCACCCGCTTCTGCCCTCAGGTAGCGCGTTATCCTGCTTCTCTAAATAGTGTTTAGTTACTTCCCAAATCCCAGCCCACTGACGAATGGGTCCCTTTCACAAAGGGTATTCACAGGGACCAGCCAGGTGGAGGAGAAACAATTCCCTCCTCCGAGATCCCCAACACGGGGACCGGCTGTGCAGCCTCCCCCCCTCCCCTCTCCTCCCCCAGGTGACTGATTTAGACACATTTCCGAGTCCCGGAATGCCACGCCATGTATTTATAGCCCGACGTCGCGTGGAAAGGGAGTTCAAAGGGAACTGACTCCGGGTGATGATTCACCGTGTCCGCCGTTAATTTAGCCACGTCCACTCGTGTGATTCCATGGAACCACCTCAGCGTCGTTTTAGTATCGCCCTGATTTTGCAGATGAGAAAACCAGGCCGAGTGAGTGACAGAGGAGAGGTGCCAGCCCAGGGTCCATGTCACGCCAAGCATCTGCTCTGCCTGCAGGTCCCACTGCCAGTCCCACGAAGACATGGGGACCCTTGGACGAGGGCTGTGAACCCCGCCCAGCAGCCGGGGATACACGGGCGAGCAAACGTGGATCAGGGCACCAGTAACTCCGCTGGGTTTCTGCACCCCGAGAGCCACCCAAGCTCCCGTCCCCCGCCCCCCATCACTCCTGGCACCTTGTCAGTCATGTACATGTAAATGCACCTCCTCGGCCCTTGGTTAGGCAGACGGGTGAGAGGGACGCCTGCACCCTGGACTGTTCCCTGGTGACCTCTGTCCCTGAGAACAGCCGCCACTGTTCTCCTGGCCTCTTTTTCAATATATATTTTATTGATTTTTCACAGAGAGGAAGGGAGAGGGATAGAGAGTTAGAAACATCCACGAGAGAGAGACATCTATCAGCTGCCTCCTGCACGCCCCCCACTGGGGATGTGCCTGCAACCAAGGTCCATGCCCTTGACTGGAATAGAACCTGGCACCCTTCAGTCTGAAGGCCGATACTTTATCCACTGAGCCAAATGGGTTAGGGCGAGAGGTAACAGGCTTTATTATTATTATTATTTTAAATAAATCTTGATCAGATTATTACAATTCCCCCCCCCCAATAGTTCTCTCCACCCGGTTACCACCCCACCCTCTGCCCTTACCCCTCCCCCCCACTATCCTCATCCATAGATGTACGATTTTTGTCCAGTCTCTTCCCGCATCCCCCTCATTCCTTCCCCCCACCCTGAGAGTTGTCAGTCCACTCCCTTTCTATGCCCCTGATTCTATTATATTCACCAGTTCATTCTGTTCATCAGATTTTTTATTCTCTTGATTTTTAGATTCACCTGTTGATATGTATTTGTTGTTCATAATTTTTTTGGCTTTTACCTTTTTCTTCTTCCTCTTCTTAAAGAGTATTTTTCAGCATTTCATATAATACTGGTTTGGCGGTGGTGAACTCCTTTAGCTTTTTCTTATTTGTGAAGCTCTCTATCTGACCTTCAATTCTGAATGATAGCTTTGCTGGGTAGAGTAATCTTGATTGTAGGTTCTTGCTGTTCATCATGTTGAATATTTCTTGTCACTCTCGTCTGGCCTGCATCGTTTCTGTTGAGAAATCAGCTGACAGTCATATGGGTGTGATCATAGGTCACTCAGTAGAAGCTACGGAGAGATCTGCAGATTCCTCTTTATGTGGGTTTTGGAGGTGCCCAGATGAGGCCCAGCTGTGAAGTAATGCCAGCTGCCCTGGACCTTCCTTTGGATGTTCTGGGTCTCGCTGACGCAGCTGTAGTCTGTTAGGTAAATTTAGAATTCAAAAGACAGGTCATTCCTATGCAAATTCCCTTGTAGGTAATTAACTGTTTTTCTCTTGCTGCTTTTAATAGTCTCTCTTTGTCTTTTGCTCTTGGTATTTTAATTATGATGTGTCTTGGTGTGGTCCTCTTTGGATTCCTTTTGTTTGGGGTTCTGTATATTTCCTGGACTTGTAAGTCTATTTCTTTCACCAGGTGAGGGAAGTTTTCTGTCATTTCTTCAAATAGTATCTTGCTCTCTCTCTCTTCTTCTGGCACCCCCATAATTCAGATGTTGGTATGCTTGAAGTTGTCTCAGAGGTTCCTTACCCTATCTTCATATTTTTGGATTCTTTTTTCTTTTTGTTTTTCTGGTTGGGTATTTTTTGCTTCTTTCTACTTCAAATCTTTGACTTGATTCTTGTGATTCTCTAGTCTGCTGTTGGATCTCTGTATATTATTTTTTATTTCAGTCAGTGTATGCTCAATTTCTAGTTGGTCCTTTTTCATATCCTCGAGGGTCTCACTAAATTTATCAGTCTTTTCTAGAAAATTCTTGAAAAATCTTATAACTGTGGTTTTGAACTCTATATCCAGTCATTTGCTTTCCTCCATTTCTTTCATTTGTGACCTGTTTATTTGTCTCCACATTTTTGCTACTTCCCTGAGTTGGTAGAGTAGCTCTGTGTGGTAGGTATCCTATAGGGCCCAGTGGCTCAGCCTCCCCAGTTACCTGAGGTGGACATTCTTGGTGCACCCCTTTGTGGGCTGTGTGCGCAGTCTTATTGTAGTTAAGTCTTGATTGTTGTTGGTATCACTGGGAGGAATTGACCTCCAGGCTAATTGGCTGTGAGGATCAGCTGTGTCTATGCTGGGAGAACTTCTGTGCTGGAGACATCTGTATGGGGCAAGACTTGCTTCAGTGGGATTTTGGTGCTCCCTGAGTCTGCCCCTGAGTGTGCCCCTTATGGATCTGAGGAGTTGTAGCCTGGATGGTCCCACTCTGACCCCTGGATACACTGGCTCTTGGATCTCCAAGGAGGTGCTGCCTGAGGTCACTCAGTAGAAGCTACCGAGAGATCTGCAGATTCCTCTTTATGTGGGTTTTGGAGGTGCCCAGATGAGGCCCAGCTGTGAAGTAATGCCAGCTGCCCTGGACCTTCCTTTGGATGTTCTGGGTCTCACTGACGAAGCTGTAGTCTGTTAGGTAAATTTAGAATTCAAAGGACAGGTCATTCATATGCAAAAGCCTCTGCGCTCAGCTTGGATGGGGCAGAGTCTCAGGGTGGGGCAAACAGAAATGGCTTCATGGGGCGGAGTTTCAGCGTGGAGCAAACAGCATTGTCTTCCCATCAGCCCTGCCCTCAGAGTCCCTGGGTCTCAGTGTCCCGTGGTAATCACTGTAAGCACCTCTGAGAGAAAGCCGCCCTCGAGTTTCGCCTGCTGCCAGACAGTCCAGTTTCTCCCCGGATGATCTGGGTCCCCAGAGTCTCTCCCGGAACTGGAGTTCAGAGCTGTCAGGAGCTTTTGTCTCCCTCCCTCTTGAAAAAGACAGCAGCATTCACAGTTACCAGCCCTCTCCACACGCACGCCTCCATACCTCTGCCGTCCGCAGCTCCTGTGAGTCTCAGGGTGCTTTCCTCTTTCCTTCCAGTTGTAGAATTTCCACTCAGCCAGCCTTCCTGTGGTTCTGGATAATGTCCGTTCTGTCTTTTAGTTTCGAAATGGTTGTGCGAGGCAGCAGTTCAGGCGTTGACCTATGCCGCCATCTGGGTTTCTCCAAGGTCACAGGCTTTAGATGACAAGTTGGAATAGAGCAGTGGTTCTCAACCTGTGGGTCGAGACCCCTTTGGGGGGTCGAACGACCCTTTCACAGGGGTCGCCTAAGACTATTGGAAAACACCTATTTCCCATGGTCTTAGAAACCAACACACCGCTCCTCGGTGTAGCAAAATGTAGCAATGTAGTTTACTGTTGTCATATTAAAGACTGTTGCCCATGCTACACCACGATTCAAGACAAAATTTCATTTATTTGTCATTAGAAAGAAATATTTCACAATATATAATTACATATTGTTTTTGTGATTAATCCCTATGCTTTAATTATGTTCAATTTGTAACAACGAAAATACATCCTGCATATCAGATATTTACATTACAGTTCATAACAGTAGCAAGATTACAGTTATGAAGTAGCAACGGAAATCATTTTATGGTTGGGGGTCGCCACCACATGAGGAGCTGTCTTAAAGGGTCGCAGCCTTAGGAAGGTTGAGAACCACTGCCTTAGCCAACCGGATAGCAATGGGATTCACCCCATCAGTTCCTTTTCTGCTAAAGATGTCACCTATCACAGGCCTCCTCTGGAACATTCCACACACTTCCATCATTTTTTTTAAATATATTTTATTGATTTTTTACAGAGAGGAAGGGAGAGGGTTAGAGAGTTAGAAACATCGATGAGAGAGACCTTGATCAGCTGCCTCCTGCATGCCCCCTACTGGGGATGTGCCTGCAACCAAGATACATGCCCTTGACCGGAATCGAACCTGGGACCTTTCAGTCTGCAGGCCCACACTCTATCCACTGAGCCAAACTGGTTTCAGCTCCATCACTTTCTTACATGTAATCCACTTTATCTGAACATTCCTCGCACCTCCATCACTTTCTTCCTTTACATGTAATCCACTTTATCTGGCATTTTTAGCTGTCTGTTGCCTTTCTAAGGTAAGCTCACCACCACTGAATCTGCTGAGCCCTGGGGATGTAAGTGAGTTATGCATTTTCATTTGACAGCCTCTTGGCTATGATCTGCCCCAGGCCCAATGCAAAAAGCCAGGCCCCTCGCCTCGGGGGCATTCCACTATAGATTGGGGTTAAAGACCAGAGGACACACGGTAATGGATCAAGATAGCAGTTTCTCAATCCTGGGGGTGGCCCCAGGGCCAGCCTTCTGCCCTCAGGGGGCACATTAGGGTGATTTGGGTGAGGAGGTGGTTTTTCTGTTTGTGTTTGAGAACTAGAAACATTGAACCGCTGCTTCCATTTATGCATTCATTTGTTGCCTCCTTTTTTTTATTTTTGGCCCATTTATTTTAAATTTATCTTTATTGTTGAAAGTATTACAGGTGTTCCTTCCCCCCCACCCCTTGACCTTCTGCACTACCCCCTCACCCTAGCCCTCACCCCTCACCCCCTCCTGCTCCCTCCCTAGGCCTTCCCTGCACTATGCTTGGAAGCTGCTGGGTCCATCTCTTCCTGCAGCCCCGCCCCCTGGAATTCAGCAGTCTTCACTGTCTCTGGACCTATTTTGTTCATTAGATTCCACCTATTAAGTGAGATCATGTGATACTTGTCTTTCTCTGGCCCTTTCGCTTAGCCTAGTTCTCTGGTGTGTGCCCTCACCCCAGATTTAACCTCCATCTGGGTTCGCGAACCCTTTGGGGGGTGGAACCACACTTTCACAGGGGTCGCCTAAGACCATTGGAAAACACAGATACGACTCATAACAGTTGCAAAATTACAGTTATGAAGTAGCAACAAAAATAATTTTATGGTTGGGGGGGTCACCACCACCTGAGGAGCTGTATTAAAGGGTCACGGCATTAGGAAGGTTGAGAACCACTGGTTTAAGGGGTGGACTCCGCCGACCAGCTGATCCAACCTGCCAGGGCCAAAGCTCCCAGGGAGCTTTGAGGGGGGCTATGGGAATCTCCCAGGGGCTCGCTCCCAGGACAGGAGCCAATCTGGTGTTGCCCCCCAAAAAGCCTAGGTGGGTTTTTTTTTTTCTTTCTTCTTCTTCTTTGGAACCAATTCCATTGGCAGTCGATGGTGGGAAATTAAACGGATTCCTTGGACTAAGTGGATTTGAGCTAGTAAAAAATAAAAAAAAAAAAAAAGAATAGCCATCTGCCGGGGCCGAGGAATGAGCAATCTGTTGGTGCTTTTCCCGCAGACACGGGGCATCTGCTGGGTGCTGCACACCATTTGCACCTCGGGAAACGCGTCTTGCACCCCGTGACCCTGATCTTTCCTCCGGCTTTTTTTTTTTTAAAAAAAAAGAAAGAAACGGGCAACGAAAGATTAAAAAAAAAAGAATAAAAAAATAAAAATCCCTTTTATTTGTTTCCATCTGACACTTGAGCGACTTGAGCCAGCGGCGCAGACTCGCCTTCCAGCGGCGGCGGCGGCGAGCGCCCCGCGAAGGGAAGGCGGCGGGGAGCCGGGCCAGCGGGCGGGGAGGCCAGCGCTGCAGCCGGCGGGCGGGCTCCCCGCTGCGGCCGAGGCCGCCCCGCGCCCCCCGCGGCCCCCGCGGCAGGCGGCGCCGCTCCCCGCCGCTCGCTTCCGGCACCCACGTGGGCCTCAAAAAGATCGCGCTCAACTTTTTCTTTTTTGGGGGGGCGTGGGGTTCCTCCCCCCCTCCGCGCCCCAACAGCCGGCGCAACCACGAGCTCGCTGCAAGGCTGCGCGGGGGGCGGCCCCCGCCGGCGCCGCGTCGGAACTTGGCCCGGGAGGAGGCGGGGGCGTGGCCGGGGGCGGGCGGCGGGGGCGGGGCCCGGGAGGAGGCGGTGCGCGGGCGGGCGGCAGGAGTGAGGCCCGGGAGGAGGCGGAGGCGTGGCCGCGGGCGGCGGGGGCGTGGCTAGGGAGGAGGCGGGGGCGTGGCCGCGGAGGAGGCGGTGCGCTGGCGGGCGGCGGGGGCGTGGCCGCGGGCGAGGGGGGCGTGGCCCGGGAGGAGGCGGTGCGCGGCCCTGGAGGAGGCGGTGCGCGGGCGGGCGCTGGGGGCGTGGCCCGGGAGGAGGCGGAGGCGTGGCCGCGGGCGGCGGGGGCGTGGCCGCGGGGGCGGGGCCGGCGGCGGCGCGTGCGCAGAGCACTTCCTTGTTTGTCCCCGTGACTATAGCGGGAGCGCCGCCGCCCGCCCGCCCGCCCGCCGCAGCCCGCCTGCCTGCCCGCCCGCTCGCCCGCCCGCGGGAGCAGCCGCTGCTCAGTCAGTCGGTGCTCCGCGCCGCCGCCTGTCAGAGCGTCTCGGGGAGGCAGCAGCGCCCGCCGCCCCGCCCCGCCCCGCCGCCTCCCGCCGCCGCCCGCCGCGCCGTCCCCCTCCCCCGCCGCCGCAGAGCCGCCGCCGGCATGCGCCCGGGGAGGCGGGTCCCGCCGAGCCCCCGGCCTCGCGCGCGGCTCGGAGTTTGAGGGGCCACCACCTCGGCCGCCGCCGCCTGCTGCTCCCGCCCGCCCGCCTTTCCTCCCGGTGCGGGCGGCGCGGCGGGGCGTTCATGCGCCCCCGGAGCCCGCGCGCCCCGACTCACGCCGCGCCCGTGTCTCGTGTCCCCCCCCCACCCCCACCCCGCGGCAGGATGCCGGACCAGATCTCCGTGTCCGAGTTCATCGCCGAGACCACCGAGGACTACAACTCGCCCACCACGTCCAGCTTCACCACGCGGCTGCACAACTGCAGGAACACCGTGACGCTGCTGGAGGAGGTAGGTGGCCGCCGCGCCCCGCGGGCACCCCCCCAGCCCAGCCCTCCAGCTCCCCCAGCTCCCCCGCCCTGGGGGTGCCTGCCCCCGCTGGCCTGGCCTGGCCTGGGTTCCTGAGCCCCCCGGGATGTGTGGGGCTGCAAAGCCACACCCTCTCCGGGGCACCCCCCCCATCTCTCCATGCCCTCTCCTGCGCCCGCGGGAAAGGGGGGATCTGGAGGGAGGTGTGCAGCCTCTTGTCTGCTCCTTCAACCCCCCCCCCCCACCCGGAGGCTGGAGGTGTGGGCCCTGCGAACTCGGGACCCCTCCTGCAGAAGAGGGATGCATGATGCATGGCCGCCTCCTCCCTCTCGGTCGCCCCTTCCTGCCTGTCTGGTCGGGGGGTGGGGGGCCGTCTGCTCTGGATGCTTTTTTGCACATCATCCTGCACCCCGAAGTAGGTGGCGTCAGGCCACCGAGGGCAGCAGGGAGGGGAAGCAACGTGGCCAAAGTCGCCCGCCAGGGGACAGGGGGAAGAGATGGTCAGTGGAGGCACGGCTCCAGGGCTTGGCGGGGCTCAGGCCAAAAAAATCCTAAAGGCATGAGAAGGGGGAGATGGGGTGGGGTGGGGGGGGGGAGACTCAGGCTGAGACTGCTTCCACCCCAGAATCCCTAACCTAGCCCGGGGCCTGCAGTCCTGGGTGGAAGAGAGATCTCTGCAGAGAAGGTCCCCCCTTCTGTCCCCGTCCCCCAGCGTCCTCATCAGAGGGTTCGGTTATGCCCCAGGCTGCTGTGCCTGCTGGGCACTTAAACAGCCAGGAGCTGAGACCCCAGAGGCTCTGCCGCCCGGAGGTGTCAGAGCTGAGACCAGAGGCTGCAGGGAGAACAGCTCCGCCACCTCTGCACACCCTCCAGAGAACCTTGGGGGTGTCTGGGGAGCGGGCCAAGGACGGAGCGGTTTCCTTTCCAGTTTTTCAGTGCCTGAGTGATCGGGGGGGAGATGGGTAGTAGGTAAGGGGGAACCCCAGGGCTGTGGAAGCCCTCTGAACCTCGATGGAAAAAGAGGACATTTGCCCTGGAGCTCGGCTCCCTATGGAAAGTGCCAGAAAACCCCACTCCCCTCCAGGCACGCCGTACCTCTGGGGGGGAAGTTGGGAAAGCAGGCCGTTTTGTCTCCTGGCTTGGCCTATTTGAGGCTTGGGGAGCCCTCTTTAGGGTGGAGAAGCTGGCGCTTCCCTGGGCAAACTGCCTTCCATACGGGGTTTTGCTGCCTGCTCTTCAGACCGGGCTGCATGTAGCTCTGGTCTTCTGAAGCACCAGGGCAGGGATGCATACGCTGCTGGAGGAGGTAGGTCGATGGTGCTCCACCCTTGTCCCTCCTGGGACCCCCCTCCTGGCCTCCACTCGCAGCTGCTGTGTGGCAGTCAGTATCTTTTTTTTTTTTTTAAATATATTTTTATTGATTTCAGAGAGGAAGGGAGGGAGAGAGAGAAAGAGCCATTAGTGATGAGAGAGAGTTATTGATCATCTGCCTCCTGCACACCCCTCCCATGGGGGATTGAGCCTGCAACCTGGGCCTGGGCCCTGACCTGGAATCGAACCTGGAGCTTCCGGCTCGTAGGTTGACACTCAAACCACTGAGCCATTCAGAGTGTCTTGATTCCTGAGTTGGAAATGTTTGGGGGCCAGGGAGCCACAGCCCTTCCCAGGTCCTAAATTGTCGGAGGAGAGATTTCTGCTGGTACTGGGTCCCTTCTTGCCTGCCGGGTCCTGCAAATTAGTCTGAATGTTTCCTGCCCATGGAGGATGCTTTCTAGAGTTCTTTCTGGAGTGAATGATGGTGATGGAACTGAATTGTGAAATTCAGTTGGAGGCATATCACCAAGCCAGGCGTGTTTGTAAGCCAGAGGTAAATGATCTTTTTTTCCTTTTTTCTTTTTTTCCCTTCTGGGTGAACTGTCAGCCTGGTGCTGTGCTGACCTGATGCTTTCCACCCCATGAAGGGTCAGTCCTACACTTCATTGTGATGAGTCGGAACAGGCTGCATTTTGCAATCCGTACTCATTGTGTACGCCTCTGAAGGATGTCACAACGATCAGACCAAGCGGTTATTTTCCTTCTCGGTAACTTCTGCAGAGCCTGCTCATGGTGCTGTCAGTTGTTGGAACTTTCCCTGTCTGCGCATGCAGATAGTGTTACTGCGTTCTGTTTGGGGTGTGATAAGGGTAAATACTTGGAGATGCTATTTGTAGGTAGGGGGATGTGCCCATCATTTCAGCAACCGCAGAGGATAGGATAAATGTTGCTCTTGGTCTCAGTTTGAGGTAACTAAATTTAAAAGCAAATGCCAGGCGGGTGTGTGTGTGTGGTGTGTGGCATGTGTGTTACTGTTTTTGCAAGGTTAGAAAAATAGATCAGTCATAATACAAATGTGGTCACCTATGAACTTGAGAAGGAATTGGCTACAAGTTTAAAAGTGTCATGTTAGAGTACATTGATAACACCCATGGTCTCAAAAATGTAACAGTAACTCCCTCAGAATGGCACAGTTAATTTTGTAACTCGCTTTTCTGAACTTGAGCACAGTACTGGTCAGGAAGTCATTGTCCCCAGTCTGTGTCTTTTAACTCTTGAGTCCTAGTCCATGAAGTTGAACACATACGTGATTTTCATTTGCATACATGGGAAACATACCCTTTCATTTCTTATCGATGGACTAGTGGCCCGGTGCACCCATTTGTGCACATTGAAAGGAAATTAATTAGAAATATTTTAACATCGCTATTCGCCCTTTTTCTATAATAGAAGTGTCAACCAAATTCACGATTGACAATGATGGAAACACACACGTGCGATGGGTGCCAGCGAGAGCTTTATATGTGTCGCACATGCATGAATCATCTTAGCCTTTTATAGATACAGAATAAACTTGCTTAATTAGACCTGCTTTCTGATGTAGCTAAACTTTTTCCAGCCCAGTGAAGCACCCCAACTTCTCTTCCAGGCAATTGTCAGCAACACGGCAGTAAGTGTCAACGTGAAGCAGATTATTATTATTGTAGATCACACAGGGAGAGCAAAGGGTGAAATATTGAGCTGACTATATTCTGCGCAGTGAGAAAAACTGAAGTCATTTTCAAGGTCCACCATTTCTTTCTTCTTTTCAGTTGGGTCAAGTTTCTAAACTTTCTAAATCTCTGTTTTCCGGCTAGTGAAAAGAAAATAGGATTCCACTGAGTCTCCTATCTACCCACTCCAGGACTTCTGTGAGGATCAAGTGAGATGAGGCACGGGAGAACACTTCACAGACATTTGGTTAAAGTGTGAAATGTTTCCACCTGTGTTTCTGGGCTGATGAAACTGCAAGGAGGCTAGTCCTCACTATTGAGAGGAAGCCTGGTGAAGCTGTGATGTCATTACTGGGACGGACACTTAGCATATTAGCCTTTTATATATATAGATAGATAACCACTGTGGTTGAATCCCCCCACCCCCACTTACATGTATGTTGGGTACATTATTGCATGTATCTTAAGTGGGTCAGAATTCAGCTCTTAAAAAATCTGGGCCTGAAGAACATTAAACAAAAGCTTCAGAGCAAACTACCAAATCTTGTTGGTTTGTACTTTACAAGTGAGGTACTTGGGACATTTAGGACAGGTCGCCAACCTTTCAGACCTCACAGACCACCAGTGGTCCGTGGACCAGCCGTTGGCGACCCCTCCTTTAGAACCCTGTTGGTGTCATCTTGTGTTTATTCTTAGGAATAGAACTTCTGGGCACTTTTTTTTTTTGGTGACGTGGAAACTCAGGAATAGATATTAACTCGGGCAGTTTGGAATCCTTTCTTCGGAAAACAATCTTTTCTAGGTCCAGGAATTACACGTCTTTCTGTCGGTTTACTATTTTGCTCTTGGGGTTCCTAATTAGCATGCCGAAGTCTCCACTAAAAACCTGTATTGGGCTCCAAGCTTGGAATCTGCGTTTAACCCCCTCTCTCCCTGCTGCTGTGTCCCTGGCAGAGAGTGTGTGTGTGTGTGTGTGTGTTGCAGATGTCGGGGCCTCTGCCGAAATCTCTCTGTTCGGGCGCTCTAGGAAAAGGGTCAGAAATACAGTAAAAGAGGCGGGGGCTCCTTCTGGGCTCCGCCCCTGGGGCCGAGGGGGTCCCCAGGACCCGGGGAGTCGGGATGTGGCTGGCACGCAATGAGTGGCTGCCTTTGGGAAGCCGGAGTGGGTCGGCTGCCAAGGCTTCATCCTGGTGGAGAGTGTTTTCCAAGCAGAAAGCCAGTGTTTTGCTTATTCAGCAGCCAGAGCACACTGACGCGCGCTGTTTCACTCGTGACCGTTTGGAAGTTATGAGTAAACGACCGGGAGGCGGGGAGAAGACAGCTTTCCCGGGGATGGGGCAAGCAGGCCTTCCAGGACCACTGTCGGGGTGGGGGGTGGGGGAGCCAGAGGGGAGACCCTCTCTGCTTCAAGGCTTGGATTCTGCCCAAACCTGTTTGGTTTATGGCTTAGTGGATAGAGCATCGGTCTGCGGACTGAAAGGTCTCAGGTTCGATTCTGGTCGAGGGCATGTACCTTGATGCCGGGCACATCCCCAGTAGGGGCGTGCAAGCGGCAGCTGATGGATGTCTCTCTCTCATTGATGTTTCTAACTCTCTATCCTTCTCTCTTCCTCTCTGTAAAAAGAATCAATAAAATATATTAAAAACAAAAAAATAAAGGCTTGGATTAGGCTCTAGCTGGTTGGGCTCCGGGGATAGAGCGTCAGCCTGTGGACTGGACCAAAGGTTTGCCCCAGATTCGATTCCGGTCAAGGGCACATACCTTGGTTGCAGGCTCCCCTGTGGCCCAGGCCCTGGTCAGGGCTCGGGCAGGAGGCAGCCAGTCGATGTGTTTCTCTCTGGCTTTCCCTCTCTCTCCCACTCTCCATAAAAAATCAATGGAAAAATATCTTCGGGTGAGGATTAACAACAACAACAAAAAATAAAGGCTTGGATTGGTCAATGGTTAGTGCTTGGTGAAAGGCAGAGTCCAGCGAAGGTGTGCTTGGCGCCTTAACATTGAGCCAGCCTGTCATCCTCTGGAATGACGGAGGAGGCACGCGCTGTGCATTTGTGGAGCAGCGGCAGATGTGGGCAGCTGGCGCGCATGCTCTCATGTCACCGTCCTGTGAGCTGGAGGAAGGAGGGACCAGGGCATATATATCTCCATTTCACAGAGGAGAAAACCGAGGCCTGGAGGTGAAGCGGTTTGTCTCTGGGGTCCGAAGTCCTGGGGCGGTAAAGACAGAGCGCAGACGTCCTGGATGTCTGCGAAGACCTCTGTCGCTGGCTCGGTGGAGGACATAAGGAGACCTCACTTGCACGGTACTTTTACTTTCTGTCTCATGGAACAGCGGTGCCTTATGGTGCTGAGTGGCTACATTTTTCCTCCCGTTCACATTCCAGGGGGTTCTGAATAGCATTACGTAGCTACCCACTGCTTTCAAATACGTATGGTTTTTCAGATTCGGTTGTGGGAACTCACTTGGGTGACATGTACACATCGTTTTGCTAATAGGCCTGGCTGAGAGAGTGGAGCTCTCTGGATTGTGTTCCGGGGAAGCTAACGGTCTTTGAGAAGGAGATGAAAGGGCTGTCGCTCTGAGGAACACGGTAGGAAGGGGCAGTGCATGGGAAAGACCACATTCACCCCAGCAGTGCGCGCTGAATCACTCAGCAGCAGCCATCCCTGAACAGGGTGCCTGGTAGTGCCCAGCAGTGTGCTAGGCCCGGGAGACACGCAGATCAGCAGCTTCGCCCTTAAGAAGTGGTCTGAGCTTCCTTCAGGGGCCAACAGCCAAGTGTGGGTCTTGCCTGAGAGCAGTGGTTCTCAACCTTCCTCAGGCCGTGTCCCTGGCATACAGTTCCTCATGGGGTGGTGACCCCCAACCATGAAATGTTGCTACTGTGATGCCTCGTGATGTCAATATCTGCATTTTCCGATGGTCTTAGGCGACCCCTGTGAGAGGGTCGTTCGACCCCCAAAGGGGTCGCGACCCGCAGGTTGAGAACCGCTGCCTTAGAGGCTGGCTTGGCTTAATGTGTGCAATGCCACGTGTGCAGCCTCTCCGGAAGGCATGGAGCTTCGGGCTGAAGGAAGAAGGAAGGTGTAGAGTGTAGATTCACCGGCAGGATTCATTCTGTCAAAACAGCAGTCATTACCCAGTTATTAGCTCTCCTACTACGCGCAAGCCCTATTCATATTTAACACTTGCATTCACCCTGCTGTTCTCATTGACACCCTCCCTCCCCGTCCCCGCACCTCACAGCAGATAAAGCCTTGCCCACGGTTGCATTCCCAGTAAGTAGTGGACTTGGGGATGAATCCCGTCCTGGGGCATCTTCCTGCCTGCCCGTCAGGCTTCAGCTGTGCTTCCCTTTTACACCGGCTCTTTGCGGCACCCTCCCTGCTTTCAGGTCCTTCCGTGGACCCTCACGCACAGGGCCTCTGGGGCCAGGGCTTGGGGAGATCTCCTTCCTCGGCTCCCAGTGTTCTGGAACGCACGCTCTTTGGCTCTCTGAAATGTTGAACGCTGATGAACTTAGTAGGAAGTGCTTATTTATATAGCAGCTGCTCAGTGCGGTGCATCCCACTGAAGGAGCGGTCCCAGGAAGGGTTGACAGAAAATGCAGACTCGCCCTGTGTGTTGCTTCAGGGAAAGACCGTGTCCTTGGTTCGTCCCTGATCCCTGGAAGATAAAACGGCAAAAGGTGGACAAGCCGCCTTTGGGACACCGCCCCATGCACAGCTCGCTCTGAGGCCCCGCCCTCTGGCCCGCCCAGAGGTCACCAGCAAAGGTCAGCCGGGGAAGAGGCATTTGCCTGCAGAAGCAGGGAGAGAAGGAACTGAACTCCAGCTCTCTCAACAACCAGGCTGAAACCTGTTGGCCGAGGATGGAGCCAGCAGGCATGCCAGGACCACTGTCAGGGGGTGGGGGGTGGGGAGAGCCAGGAGGAGAGACCCTCTGTTTAAAGGCTTGGATGAGGCTCTAACCAGTTGGGTTCTCACCGGTGTGTGCCTTCAAGCACCTAATACTGGAGGCCAGGTATTCCAAGCTAATGCTGTTTGCCCTCTGTCTACCATCTTTGAGGCTTTAAAAAACATCTTTAAAAAACGTCTACCATCCATCGTCTGGTTGCATTCTGTCCTTTTCTTACCTATGAATAAACCAAGGCTCAGGGAGGCCTAACAGTGGGAAGGAAATTAGACCTGGTTGGTCAGGTGCCCTGGCTCTTTGCACTGTGCTCACAGGCTTTGGAGGCCGGAATTATTTTGGGGGGATGAGGAGGGACTCTTCTCTTGCTGCTCCTTAGAAGGTGCTTTCTAGTAGGATGGGCAGCGAGTGAACTGGAATTTAGGAACCTGATCTTGCAGGCCTGTCTGCTCTCTCACAAGCCGTACTACGATCCGTGCGAGGCCACCGCGTAGACCACTGGACTCCCTGGTGGCGGGCTGAGGCTTTGACCAGAAGCACTGGTGTGGGTGGGACACTCAGCCCTGCCCAGGTCCTTCAGTCCGTGAGCCTTGGAGAGGTGGTTTCCACTTACGTAACCTGGTCCCTGGGGACGAGAGCCAGGCCTTGGCCTCAGCCCTCCCCACGTGTGTCACTTAAACATGAGTAAGTGATGGGCTGGGCGTCACTGGGCAGCGAGGCCTCGGTTTCCTCATTTGCTAAATGGAGTTGTTCTGAGTGTCCAAGGAGATCATGCACGTGAGCACTGCAGTGACTTTGTTGCCGGTGAGGTGTGGCCCGATGCGGGGCAGTGTCCGAGCGGTCCCATTAGTCAGCCCCCCTCCTGTGCGGGGGGGGGGTGGGGAGGGAAGGGCAGAAGCATTCCTCGATGGGGAGATGACAGAGTTCTCTCCACCCGGCCCAGTGGCGACATTTGGGTGGAGGAGGAAGAAGTTAATTGCAGCCCCATCATCTCCCTGTGTGTGTCTTCATTTCCTCGTGGCGATTGGGACTGCCTCTTAGTGAGTCAGTGTCTGCAAAGTGCTCAGAGCAGTGCCTAAGTGAGTGCTCAATACAAGATCACCGTGTTTTCCGGCGTAGAAGACGACTTTTTAACCCAGGAAAATCTTCTCGAAAGTCGGTTAGTCTTATAGGCCTTGTATATCCCAAACTATATTTTAACTGGAAAAGTTGGGGGTCGTCTTATACGCCGGAAAATAAGGCACTTTTTTAATAATATATTTTGATTTCAGAGAGGAAGGGAGAGGGAGAGGGTGATAGAAACATCCAATAGAGAGAAACATCATCTATTGGCTGCCTCCTGCATGTCCCCCTACTGGGGATTGAGTTAGCAACCTGGGCATGTGATCTGACCGGGAATCGAACCAGCGACCTCTTGATTCCTGGGTTAACGCTCAAGTGCAGAGCCACACACCAGCTGGGCAAAGATTATTCTTTTTAAAAATATATATTTTATTGATTTTTTATAGAGAGGAAGGGAGAGGGATAGAGAGAAACATTGATGAGAGAGAGACATCGATCAGCTGCCTCTTGCATACCTCCTCCCCCCTCCCCCCCTACTGGGGATGTGCCCGCAACCAAGGTACATGCCCTTGACCGGAATCGAACCTGGGACCTTTCAGTCCGCAGACCGACGCTCTACCCACTGAGCCAAACCGGTTTCGGCCAAAGATTATTCTTATGTCCGCCTTGCGGGCGCTGTTCATTGTTCCTGGACTGGACCCTTGAATGTGTAAGTGTGAGGAGGAGGCTCAGTAGACCCATTTCAGAAGGGTGGGTGGTGAGTCAGGTGGCAGAGCTGGGCGTGCGCCTTCAAGCACCTAATACTGGGGGCGCAGGTATGGGACTGGAGGCACCACTATAAACACCTTGACCTTTCAGGGTCATGGTCAAAGCCAGTGTGATCTGAAGCAGACGGTCAGCTCCGTTGGGCCGTATCCTCAGTCCTGGTGGGTGCTCCTCCCAAGTCAGGAGGCGCAGAAGCACTGTCCCTGCTTCCTGTGTCCCTGCCGGCCCTTTCTGTTTCCTCCCCTCCACCCTCCCGCCACGTCCCTGCCACGGGTGCGTCCGAGCCCGGGGCAGCGCCGGCCCCTCTGACTGCTGGCTACGGAGCCACTTTCTCGGTTGCATAACGAATGCAGGTGTTTGTGGTTATCTGCGGGCCGGCGCTGGGGGGGCCTTTGTGCCTTGGCCCCGGCCATGGCCGCCGGCCTGTGCGCCTTCCCGATTCCAGCGTGGAGCGCCGAGACCACAGGAATTCTGTTTGGGTTTGGAGGCAGCGCCTTAAAGGGAACAGCATCTCTCCTGGATCTTGAGTCTCTGTGTGCCTCGTGCCTCTTTGCAGGGCCCATGGGCACAGTTTTAGTTATTTTTGGGGGGGAAGGGGGGCAGGCAGGTCAGGCCTCAGGGCGCTTGACCCCGTTGGGTGCTCACAGAATCGGGCGTTCACGGTGGGCTCCTCCCGCCCGGAGCACCGAGCAGGCCCGGGCGTGGCACTGTTTGCGTCCACTGACGTAAGAACCGGATTTTAATGTGGAGACTGGGCTATAATTTCCCCCAAAGAAATGCAGTATAGTCCCTGGAGGAAGACAGCACCCACGTTAGCCATCCGGGGGGGGGGGGGGGCAGGAGGACAAAAGCAGAACCTCCGGTGCCAGGGAGGAAAAGCCCAAGACACGCAGGCGTTTTTGGTGCCCACTATTGGGGCAAGCGGACGGGGCTGGCTACGGTGAGCGAGGCCCCTCTCTGTCCCTGCCCAGATGTGCTCGGATGGAGGGAGAGAGAAGCTCTTTCCGGCCTGAATGCAGCCCGGCTGGCTTGTATTCTGGAGCCCTGTGCTCGGGGGCTGGGCACGGACGGCCCGGTCCCCACTGCGCAGCCTGCCACCTGGCACGGTGACGCTGTGATTATGAAAAACACTCGCAGAGCTGGGCAGGGCCTTGGAGCCCGTCCGGCCATCCCCTCTTCTCTGCGGGGAGGAAGCCGAGGCCCACAAAACCCTCGGGGTTTGGGCGCCCTGGTTAGGAGGAACCGGCTCCACCCCGAGAAAACAGGAGCGAGCTAAATCAGGCACCCCGAGGGTTCATGGGGAGGGCTGTGGAGCAGGAGTGGCGAGAATGATCGGAAATGGTGTTCTCTTTGGGGGGAAGGGCAGAGGAGGGCAGCCCCCGCGCGATGTGCCCCTAGCCCAGGCCCCCTCCAGCCAATGGGCAGGGGGCGGGGGTCGGATGGGACTAGCTGAGGTCAGGAGGGCACTTGGGCCATGTTGGTGGGGTTAGGTGATGGGCAGGGCCAAGCCTCCCCTCAGGCAGGGACTGGGGTGCGGGGGGTCACCACCCAGAGCACCCAGCCAGGCTGGGACTAGGACCCAACTCCCTGGCCTCGTCGTCATCATCATCTTCATCACCTTCAGAGTGAGAGCCCAGTGGAGAAGCAGCGGGAACGAGGGCAGCAGGCCTGGTCCCCAGACGCACTGGGAGCGCCTTAGTTTCTCTGCCCCCCCCTCTCTCTGCAAGGCTCCCCCACCCCCTCCTGTGGTACTCATCTGGGCACTTTGAAGGGCTGCGGTCAGCCCTGGGCCTCTAACTGCAGCTTTCCTGATGTGGTCAGGAAAGACCAACATTCCGCAGCGGCTGTGGGCAGAGCAGACTCCCGCTGCCCGCCGCTCAGACCCGCAGAGAGCAAAAATAGCTCTCCGTGGGCACGAGCCGGCCAGAGAGCGGGGACGGGCATTCTCTGGTCTGCCCGGCCGCCTCTGTGTGTGCCACACGGGCGTGGCTTGTACAGGTCTGCCAGGGGCTCATGGCTTTCCTCCCTGATGGGGCACAGGCAGGATAAAAAAAAAAAAAATGTGAGCGTCTTCATTTTCCCAAGATGTGAGGAGTCGCCCTGGGTGTTTCATTAATCATTTTTTTTATGAAGCCCATTTCCTCCTCCTCGTAATGTTTATTCGCATTAATAGCCCTTACATAAAATTAGATGCTCCCTTCGTATTTCCGCCAAGTGCAAAGCAAAATAAGCGCTCACGGCTGGCCCAGACAGGGAGGTTTTCACAGCCGGTGGGCACAGTGGTGCCAAGTCCCGTCACGCCGTCACCACCCCGGGCATCTGCGTCTGTGATGAGAGTGTGAGCAAACCCAGGATATGGCGAATCATATGGCGGCTCGGTTTTGTTTTTTTTAGTGTTTTTTTTTTTTAATATATTTTATTAGAGGAAGGGAGAGGGATAGAGAGTTAGAAACATCGATGAGAGAGAGACATCGATCAGCCGCTTCCTGCATACCCCCTACTGGGGATGTGCCCGCCACCAGGATACATGCCCTTGACCGGAATCGAACCTGGGACCTGCGATAAATCACCTACTGTGTACCGGGTGCTGTGCTGGATGCCCAACGCTCATCATCTCATTTCATCGAACCCAGCAGTTCCTCTGCTTACCGATGGCGAGCCAGGCTCGGAAAGGATTCCAGCCTCGGAAAGGATTCGCCCCATCCCGTGCTCAGCCTGCCTCCCGTGGGGCCTCTGCTTTGTGAATAGCAGAGGAACAAAATAGAGCCACCAGGAAGTGGGCTTTCGCTGACACGCGAGGTATTTAGGTTAGAGTGAGTAAGAACTTCCTGGCAGGGCCGTAAATACCCATGGGGTAGCCACAACAGAGCGTTTCTTCCCTGTGGGTTGAGGAGGCCTGTCATTGATGGGCTAATGAGCTCCATTATGGACTAATAATTCATGTTCAAACCTGTCTTCAGTTCAGGACATTTACACTGAAAGTGCCTCAGGGCCATGGAATGATCCCTCCCTTTCTCTCTCTCTCTCTCTCTTTTTTTTTTTTTTTCTTACCTAGTTGGCACTCATAAATTTGGCTAAAACTCTGAAGGTTATGGTGAAATGGCATGTGGTTTATAATGGTCGAGGGCCGCGCTGGTAAAGGCTTTCCACATTCTGCTGTGTTCCTCTCTGGACTTCTAGTTACATGCCCAGTTACAGAACAGTCGGGAACCCTCAGTTACTACATTTGCTAGGACATCATGTCACAGACGCAGGGCAAACCCGGATGCCCGGCCAAGTTCCCGGTCTGCCCTTCTGGGGTCCGCAGCCGCCGCCCGTGGCTGGTGATAGCCATGTCTGGAACCGTGGTAGCCCCGTTTCTGGGTCCCAGGCCTGGACCGAGTCCTTCACGTGGGTTGTGGGTGTAACACCCACGTCACCCAGAGCGATGGAGCCGGGAATCAAACCTGGGGCAGTGGGGTTCGCTGGCCCAGACCCTCCCTCCGAGGCCCTCCCCGGAATCTGGGAGTCACGATCATTGACTCCCTTAGTGCAAACACACACACACACACACACACACACACACTCCTCTGCGGGTGGGAAAGGAAAACATGTCCTCCTGACTTGCTTCCTGCGCGGGAGGGAGGCATTGGGATGTAGGTCATCTATTACATCTGCCGTCCGGGCAGCGGCTCATGAGGGGGCACCGGAGGGATTCACGAGAGACTCGGTGTGTGGGAGGCGGCCTCTCCGCCTTGGCTTGGTCAGTGGTGAGCGGTGGGTCATGTGATTTGGGGAGCCCTCTGAGCTCTGGGTTCGCCTGCCAGCAAGGACTCGGCTTCAGCTTACAAAACGCTTTCCTGTCACTCGGCTCGTTTTTGTTTTTTTAAATATATTTTATTATTTTTTACAGAGAGGAAGGGAGAGGGATAGAGAGTTAGAAACATCGATGAGAGAGAGACACCGATCAGCCGCCTCCTGCATACCCCCTACTGGGGATGTGCCCGCCACCAGGATACATGCCCTTGACCGGAATGGAACCTGGGACCTTTCAGTCCGCAGGCCGACGCTCTATCCACTGAGCCAAACCGGTTTCGGCTCGGCTCGTTTTATCCAGACAACACTGGAAGGCAGCAAAGCCGCCGTTTCCTCATTTCACGGAGAGGAAAGTGAGGCTCAGAAAGTCGCCATGACTTGTCCAAGGCCAGAGCCCTGGTCCAGCGGCAGGCCGAAGCCAGTGTCAGCTCTGCCTTCTGTCTCCCATGGCACATCACCCCTCCTCACGCTGCCATAGCTGATCATCTGAGAGACAGGCCCTGAGAGGTTTTGTCAGGTAATTTTAAAAAAAGTATATATCTCATTGATTTTTCACAGAGAGGAAGGGAGAGGAATAGAGAGCCAGAAACATCGATGAGAAAGTCATCAATCAGTTGCCTCCTGCACGCCCCCCACTGGGGATGTGCCTGCCACCAAGGTACATGCCCTTGACCGGAATGGAACTTGGGACCTTTCAGTCCGCAGGCTGATGCTCTATCCACTGAGCCAAACCGGTTTCGGCTGTCAAGGAATTTGTAATGTAAAGAATACCTTTGACGTTAAAAAAAAAGAAAAGGCTTTTATAGTGGGATAATTCTGTGAGACTGCATTGTCGGATTGTCGGTATCCCCCGTACACACACGGGTGCCGTTCAAGGTCTTTTATCCTTAGTGGCTGGGGCCTTAAAAGTGGTTTTTCCCTTCGGCCATGCCCCTCTTCCGGCTTGCCCGTTGGTTTTTAGCGTTTGCCCAGGCACAGAAATAGAGCGATGAGTATGCACCTCACACCCTTCTCGCTCCGCTCCGGCACGGCCCGGCCTTGGCCAGCCGGGTGCTCCTCTCTGCCCCCACCCCCGATCTTCCTGAGTCAACCCAAGGTGGTGTCATTTCACCCATGAATATTTTAGGATGTGCCGCTAAAAGATAAGAACCTGAAAAACAACAGCAGCTGAACCACAGATCCGTGATCGCATTTAAAAAAAAAATAAGTAGGACACGTTCTCCCTGTCACCGAATATCGGGCAGCCTTCACATTTCCCCAGTGGTCCTTTTTTTAGGGATGGTCTTTTCTCAGAAGTGGCACAGGGTGTGTTTTTTTTGTTTGTTTGTTTCAAAGCCACATTCAGACGTCCTGGGGTTGGCCCCATCAGCGCTGGGTGAATTGGTCACCGGGTGGAGGTTTTCGTGGGCTCACCTGGAACTCGGCCGCGGTGCCTGCTGGGGGGTGCTTTCTCACTTCCAGAGGCTCTGGAGAGACGCACTGTGGGGTCCGAGGCTTCCTCTGGGTGCGCTGGGCCTCTGCTGCCTTCCAGAGTCCCATCGGCAGGCTTGGCTTTCTGGAGCCCTTTTTTCCAGGGGCATTTCAGCCCAGAGTGGGTTTCTGTAAGTCGGGCTCGACTCTTCCTAGAAGGTTCCAGGTTCCAAGCTGAAGACTTCGCAGGGAGTCTCCTAAGGAGTCCTCAGAGAACCCTGAGAGGCAACAGTGCCCACACCTCCAATCTGCAGATGAGGAAACTGAGTGTAGAGAGCCATTGGCGAGGTGGCCCAGCGTGCAGGCAGTGGGGAGCTGGGGTTGGTGTCTCCAAGGCCTGTGGTCTTTCCCTGATTGGGGTCTCTCTCCCCTGCCCCTTGGGTTCCCTTCATCCTCCTCCTCATCCCTTGACACGACTTCTTACTTCCTGTGAGGTTCCAGGCCGTCCTCCCCCCACCCACCCCACCCTGAGGGCCCTGGCTTAGGACCCATCTCTCCCTCCCCAGGCTGGCGGCTACCTCTCCTGGCGGGGAAACTTGCGATGACGCACGGGGAGGGAGGAAGGCCGGATAAGGTGCTTACTCTCCCAGAGCTGTGTTCGCGCTCCCCGTGCTGACGCCCTGACCCCACCGAACCGCCCTGACCCCACCGAACCAGCAGGGCTGTGGGCCAGGCTTCCTGAGGAGGCTGCTGGGAGGCGGCTGTAGGGGTTGAGCAGTGCGGCTGCCTCTCCCCGTCGCTCAGCCTGGGGAGCCCTTAGGAACGATGCCAAGTTCAAGACGTTGCATCATTTCATCTTGGCATCAGCCTCGGGGGTTGGATGCTCAGGTCCCGGCATTACCAGGGGCGGAAACACCGGCGATGCTACCCGGCTCCCGGCGTGTATTTTATCCTCGGGCCTCACAGCCGTCTGTGATGGAACGCTTGAGGTTTTGTTTGTTTGTTTTTAATAAATTTTATTGATTTTTTACAGAGAAGAAGGGAGAGGGATAGAGAGTTAGAAACATGGATGAGAGACATCCATCAGCCGCCTCCTGCACGCCCCCCGACTGGGGATGTGCCCGCAACCAAGGTACATGCCCTTAACAGGAATCGAGCCTGGGACCTTGCAGTCTGCAGGCTGACGCCCTATCCACTGTGCCACACCGGTTTCGGCAGCGCTTGAGTTTTCAGATGAGGAGCTTTTGGGGCGTGGTGGTGGGCATTTTTCCCGGCGCAGGTGGGACTGTTGAAGGGAAAAGACCAGGATCCAGACCGGGATCCGTGTGTCTCCCAGGTCTCCAGGCTGTTGTCGTTCTCACCCACGGTCCCACAGCTGCTACTTGGGGAACAGGTCCGCTCGTGGCGCTAGACGCTGTGGGCGCTTCACCCAGACTTAACTCTGAGAAGCAGGAGTGATGGACAGGAGCTTGCCATGTGATGCTTGACTCACCCATCCATTTTGGGGAGCAGGGTGGCCTGCCTGGGCCCCTGCGCCTCCGCAGGCCAGCGGGCTGGGGGCTGAGCTTTACCCTGAAGCTGGGACTCGAGTGTCAGATTCACTTCCTGCTCTAAGGCATCGTCACTGTCCTCTGACTTGGATTTGATCTACCAACACCCCCACAGTCATGTGGCATTACCAGATCACACGAAATAGTGGTTAATACTTCCCCTACCCCCCACTCCATAACACCCCCTCCCAATAAAGGCAAGCCTCCTCTCACCGTGGAGCCTTCTGGAAATGTCTCCGCATTCATCCCCGCGCTGAAAGTCTTCAGAAGCATCAGGAGCCACGACAGTATTGCAGTAGGCCACAGTTTATCAAGCTCTGTGGCAGGGGGAGAGGGGAATGATGTTAATTTCTTTACCTATTTCGGACCCTTGCAGCAGCTTGGCAGAAGCTTCTCCACGTTCTAGGGGCAGGGCAGATGCTCGGAGCCGGTCCGTAAACATTCAGAGGGTGCAGCTGGCACCGGTAGAGCTAAGCCGCAGACCAGACCTGTTCGGCCCCTCGGCGTGAGGCCGCTGCTGGAGGCCCTGTGGCCGCTGAAAAACAAATCCGTGGTTTTACGGTTCGCAGCTTAAACATACATGTGCCTTGGATGTGTCGGGTACCAGAGGATAGATGCCACATATGTTACCCATCAGACAGTTTGTTTCTGCTGGTGCCCTTCCCCCGGACACGTCAGCGAGGGGGATGCGCCCCCGCCCAGCACGCCGTTACCCGGGGCGAGCTGGTTTGTGTTTGTTTCTGAGCCGGGGCGGTTGCTTCCTGAGGGCCTAACCCCCCCAGGGAGGGGGGAGGTGGGAGGGAGGGGTAAACTGCCGTGTCCATCTGTGTCCTGACTCTCGGAGGAGGAGACAGAGCGGCTTTTCATTCCCTGGAACGTTCCCCATGGCCTTGGAGACTCCCATTTATTCCGACCGACCGACCGACCGACCCTGCAATGCTTGGAAAACAGGGAATCATGGGGCCGCTCAGCCTTCCCTCCGCCAGGACCAGCGGGCTGAGGCGTGGGTGCTGAGTCTGCCACATCGCCGTTTGGAGGACAGGACAGGAGAATGAACCCCATGTGGACGAGCAGACGAGCACATATGTATGCATGTACACACACAGTGGGGAGGCCTTAAAGAACTTAGGCAAAGCTGCCCCAAGGAAGAATTGAGAATTTGGAGAGTCTGTGGACCAGAGGGAAGGGAGGAGGGGGGGGGACTCCAGGACTTGTAAGCGTTCAGGGGAAATACCCGTATTTTCCGGTGTATAAAAGGACTGGGCGTATAAGACGACCCTCAACTTTCCCAGTTAAAAATAAAGAGTTTGGGATATATCATCGGATAAGACAACATCTGGTGTATAAGATGATCCCCGACTTTTCCAGTTAAAAATATAGACTTTGGGATATACCCGCCCTATCAGACAACACCCAGCGTGTAAGACGACCCCCAACTTTTGAGAAGATTTTCCTGGGTTAAAAAGTCGTCTTATACGCCGGAAAATAGGGTATATAAACTTGGCCATTTCAGAGCCAGAAGGAGCGAGCCTTCGGATCTTGAGGCTCCTCCTCAGTCCCCATCCTGTAAGCGCTGCCCAGGCTGGGCAGGGACCGGACCTCCCCGCGGTGTTCCCACCGATAGGAACACTGATGCGTCCGCGCGTTGCGTTCTGTGTTTTTGGTCACTGGGTTTGTGTCTGAGCCTGAGCTCATGTTGTCAGGAAGGAAGAGGATTTTAAAAATTCCCAGGAATGAATCAGAAGAGCCCTGCCCTCGAGTGGGAGGGAGGTGCCCCGGCTGACCCTGTGACAGCCACGCTGGCCCTGGCACCCTTCCTCCTCCCGCTTTCCATTCTCGGCACCCTCACTCCCTTCCCCTCTCCCCCACGCTCCTGCTCTGGTCACGACCATTTATTCGCAGTTGTTGAATCTTCAAACTGGTTCTTACAAAGACTGGAATTATGGGTCCGCATCTCAGCCACAGCTGCAAAGGGTGCCGGTATATTTTATCTGCCAGCATCTTCCGGGTCAAAGACCCACCTTACTGGGAGGGGCTGAGGAAGAGCCACAGCCAGAGAAGGGAACTCACTTAAAGCCTCCGAGGGTGATGCTGGTGATGGCTTGATTCCCGGTGAGGTGACTTGGCTGCCCATGGCTTTTCCGTGGAAGGGAAATGAGTTAAAAAATATTTTAGAGGCTGGGGAGGGATCGTGGGAGAGTGGCTGGCCACAGAGGGAGCACGGGAGGTTGGCTCCAGGGTGTGTCCAGACCATCTCTCCCAGTCCCAATCTGCAGGATCCCCGCAGCAAACTAACCTACTGGTTGGAGTGTCTGCCCCCTGGTGGTCAGTGCATGTCATAGCAACTGGCCAAACGGTAGAACGAATGGTTGGACACTTAGCATATTAGGCTTTTATTACACACACACACACACTATATACTGAGTGGCCAGAATATTATGATCTCTGAATGCATAATCTGGCCACTCAGAGAGAGAGAGAGAGAGAGAGAGAGAGAGAGAGAGTGTGTGTGTGTGTGTGTGTAGATATATATGTATATGTATTAGAGACCTGGTGCCTGAATTTGTACATGGGTAAGGTCTGGCCAGCCTGGCCAGGGGACATGGGCAGTTGGCCGGCCTGCCTGCTGGTTGAACTCCTGGTCCAGGAGACAATTTGCATATAAGCTTTTGCATTCAGAGATCATCATAGTCTGGCCCCTCAGTGTATGTACATATGTACGTCCATATAGTCTCCCCAACGAAGCATCTAGCAGTACCTGTTAAGCCTGCTTAGAATTCCTTGGACTTGAGGAGTTATTCCCACCTTCTCCTCAGGCACTCCTGGATTGCAGCCCTGCAAGGCCAGGAGTAGGTGCCCACTGGTTCAGGGGTGTTTCTGCTCTCTGCCCCCCACCCCGTGAACTGGCTTATGAGGCCAGCAGTCCCAATTCTGCAGCTAGCTCTCAGCAGGAAGAGCCCAGCTGTGTGTGTGTGTGTGTGTGTGTGTGTGGTGGGGGCAGAGACAGGGTGGGGTAGCCCAGGGGTCTGTGATCTGCCAGAGCCACTAGCTGGACCTGAGTGCTGGTGGGCAGGGACGTGCGCATCGCCCTCTGTTTGCAACGGAGGAAACCCCGGCTTAGAGATGAGGTGCAGCCCGAAGGTGGTGGCACCCAGGCCCGGGTCCCCCACCCCCCACTGCGTGCCTTCCTGAGCAGGACCGAAGACACGTCCCAGCTCTGCACAGCTCTGCACGGCCGACCAGCTGGCGTCTCGGAGGCCTCGCTGGGAGCTGGCTGCGGCGGCCGTGGGCACCGAAGCCATTCAGCGAGGCCGGATAATGTCCTTATTTACCCGGCACATCTGCGCCGCGCTGGCTCCGCTTCGTGGCACATTTCCTGTGCTCGGGGTGCAGTGAGCCGCTCGTTCCCATCAAGCGCTTGCTGTGTGTCAGGTGCCAGCCTGTAAGACCTGCGCTCACCCATTTAAACCTCAAATCCGCCGTTTAAGGTGGGTGCTGTTTAGTGCCCGCCACTGCCTCTTACTAACTGTGTCATTGGAGGCCGGTGTCTCAGCATCTCTGTGCCCGAGGTGCCCGCTTGCAGCATCACCTGGTAGCATGCTCTTTACTCTCAGCCGTAGTATTATTGGTAGTCCTCTCCTGCACAGGGCGGATGTGAGGGTGAAGTGGGAGGAGGAGGGGGAGCACCCCAGGCCTCGGGGTGTGCTTGAGGGCCAGCCCTCTCATCCTGTTGCCTCGTCTGTGAAACCGGTACATGTCTAGTGAAAGGGTCGCCGTGAGATACCTGCTAGGTGCCGTGTGCTCTCCAACAGGATGTGACCGGTAGCTGTGGAGTCTTACTGTCTCCACAGGGAGCGAGCTGGTCCCCCATCCCCCACCCCCCTTTCATGCGTAGGTAATAGGACCAACGAGTCCTGTTAGCCAGCCTGGCCAGCGGCCACTGCCTGCTCAGCCTCAGAGCCGAGAGTGCGTCGGTGAGAAGGAGAGATTGCAGGCTGGGGGTTGAGCAGAGTTCAGAGATGATTATCAAAACCGAAGGAAACCCAAGAACACGGCGGTGGGGAGGCGCTCTCTCGGAGGCGCCGTGGAAGGGGGGCCGCCCTCAGTGCTGTGGTTTGCAGGGGATGGGAGGAAGCCGCCCACCGGCACCTCCATCCACACCCAGCTTTTGTTTCCTGGCAGGATCGGGTTTCTGTCTCAGTGCCGCCGATAGGGCCGGGCCTGGCATGGTGGCTGGTCAACAGCCGGGATTTGTTGCTCGCTGCCTGGAGGCCAGAGTGCCAGCGTGGTCCCGCTCAGAGCGCCCTCCCCTGGGCTGTGCACTGCCCGCCTCTCCCCGTGTCCTGGCGTGAGGAAGGGCATGGGGACTCCCTGAGACTCCTCTTCTAAAGGCGCTAATTAATCCCTTCTGGGAGGGCTCCATGCTCTGGACATAATTGCCTCCCAGAGGCCTTGACTCCGGTACCATCAGCTGGCGAGGTGGGGGTTTCCACATGAATCTCAGGGAAGGCAAGTGTTCAGTCCATTGCAGCCATCATACTTGGTTCTGTTCATTGTCACGGACAGGTTAGGATTTGATCATGGGGTGGGCTGGCATGTTAATTAGCACCCAGAACTCGGAATTCACCAGAGGGGTGATGAGACACTCTCTTTGGACGGCTGTGACAGCCAGTGACATGTGCGTTCTGCAGCTTGGAAAATTGTCTCCGATTTGAATTCTCTTTGTAGTCAATACCAATGGGTACCATGCACTTTCTGACGGTAAACAACCTCTTAGGGATTTTCTGTTTGTTTGTTTGTTTGTTTGTTTTTTTCAAGAAAGGGATCCTGAGACTACAATGTTGAGAACTATGGCCGTGCTGGGCAGAGCCCTGGCCATGGTGCCCACCCAGGCAGAGAACATCCAGCCCCTTCTCCCAGCGCTGGCCGGCAGGCACCCCAACCTCCCTGCCCTGCCCGGCTCCTCTCCTGGACATGGGGTCCCTTTTCTTTGTGGATGCAGGGGCTGCAGCTCGTCTTCCTGGGGGCTGGCATGTTTTTTGTGATGACCTCATCCCACTTACTGTAAAGAATCTGGAAACCAAAGGACCGGGTAGAGTGGAGTTGGTCTCCCTCAGGCAACTGTTTGGCAAGAGTTGTTTTCGGGATGAAAATAACGAGGAGACACGTTAGCAGGTTTCTTCAGCCAGCCAGTGCCCCATCCGCCCAGATGAGATGTTGCCCAGGGCCGTTCTTCTGGTGGCTTTTATGCTAGAACTTGAGGATTCCTCCATTGTGTGGTGTCCTGGCCTGCACGGTAGACTTTTAATGGCACCCACTGCTCACCCAGACCCTCTGCCCTTTTTCCTCCTTCCTCTCAGGGGTTTGCCACCACCACCTCCACCTCCACCTCCACCCCGTTTTTTCTGGTCTGAAATCCATCCTTTCTCAGGCACATATTAACCGTGTGGGCCACAGGGAAGGAAGGCAGTGTTACCTGCCATCTTCCATCTGATACGACAAAGGGATGCCTTCTCCTGAAGGTGAGGAGATTGGGAAGGACCAGTTGGTGGTTACAGAATAGTCACAGGGAGGGGGAGTACAGCATAGGGAATGTAGCCAGTAATGTTGTTGTAACTAGGTCCGGTCCCAGTATTGGGGGAACACTTTGTAAATTACATGATTGTCTGACCACTGTGTCGTACCCCTGAAGCCAATACAAAATAATATTGAATGTTAAATAAAAAAGTGGAAAACACAGAAACAGAGAGAGAGAGAGAGATGAAGGGCTGGTTCAGGGTCTCTCCAAAGCCCCCCCTCTCTCAGCTTCCTTTTCTATGCTCAAACCCGTGCCCTCGGCAAACATCAGGGCACCCCTCCCCCTCCTCCGTTTTCGTTGCCGACTTACAGGCCGGCCTCTGTCTAGACTAAAATCTGCACAATCACTGTGTCTTGCTGCCTTTGTGATTTCACTTTCTCGGGGCCTATTTAAAGAGCAGGTGTGGCTCCTTCCGTATTCATTGCCTGAATGTGTTCACCGTGACCTTTCTCCAAGTGCAGGCCAGCCAGAGGTGGGGTGCCCTCTCAGCTGCGGGGGGCCTCGGAGAAAGAGACCCCTCAGGCCTCTTTTCCTCAGCAGTTCTGCTCTGGCCCCTCTGCTCTGGCCCCTCCCGCTTGCACACTTCATTCCGGCAAACAAGGCCCCATGGGGGTGTACTCACCTTGCTCAGAGAAGGCAGGTGAGCCACAGGTGTTATAAAGGGGGAGGGACCCCTTTGCCCCCGAGGAGAAGACAGAGGACAGAGGACGTGGTGGGAAGAGTCTCGTCTCGTTTCTGGATGAGTGGAGTGGGGAGGGAGCAGGTCCAGAGCTCTGCCACCCGGGGGGTGTGGGCCCTGATAGCTCCTGTGTGTGCGTGTTTGTGTGTGTGTGTGTGTGTGTGTGCGTAGATCTGTTTTTAGTGTTTATTATTTTTATATTTATCTTTATAAACATAACATGACATGTCCCAGGGAGCGCTCGTCATCCTGCACAGAAATGATTACCCTTTGAACCTTCTCAGCTACGCTTAGAACCCCTCTCTGGGAGAGGACTAGGATGTGGTTTTTCTGTGTCGTACATGTTAGGGCTCCTTTGGCATCTGGGCCCTGAGCACTGGTGCGGGTGGCATCCCCTTGTTCGGGGTCAGTGCCAGCAGCGTGCCCATCGGCATCGATGGCGGTGCTTGTCTTCGTTCCTCTTGACCTTGTCTCCTTCCCGCAGGTTCCCCCTGCGTGTCTGCCCCCAGCCCAGCACCCGCCACGTAGACAGCTGGGTCACCACGCAGACTAGAATGGATGTGTGCACACGCACAGGGCTGGAGAGCAGTGGCCCGCAGCCAGGCGCTCCTCACTAGCACAGCAGTGCGGGGAGTTGATCCGATGAGCTGTGAGGTGCCTTGGGGGAGAGGGACCCCCTTGCCCCTGAGGAGAAGACAGAGGACAGAGGACGTGGGAAGAGTCTCGTTTCTGGATGAGTGGAGTGGGGAAGGGAGCAGGTCCAGAGCTCTGCCCCGGGGCGTGGGCCCTGGTATCTCGTGTGTGTGTGTGTGTGTGTGTGTGTGTGTGTGTGTGTGTGTAGGTCTGTTTTTAGTGTTTATTATTTTTATATTAATTTATCTTTATTATTGAAAGTATTACAGACATCCCTTTTTTTACCACCTGCTTCCACAGGCGTTCACTGTTGTCTGTGTCCATGGGTCATGCATGCAAGTTGTTCGGTTAATCGCTCTTCTTGAGAGGAAGAGGGATATTCCTGCCTTTCTGTAGTTCTGGCCCATTTCTAGGGCTTGGGGTGAGAGGTCTCCCTCCTCCCTGGTCCCTCTCTTTTCTTTCTGCTCTGGGTCGCCTTGTATGTCATTGTTGTCTTTGCTTTTGTTTGTATTTTTTATTTTTTTTTATTAATGTATTACATGTAAACATATCTTCCCATTACCCCCCTGCCCCCCAGGCAGTGGTTCTCACCCTTCCTAAGGCCGCGACCCTTGCGTACAGTTCCTCATGGGGTGGTGACCCCCAACCATGAAATTTTGCTACTGTGATGCATCGTGATGTAAATAGCTGCATTTTCCGATGGTCTTAGGTGACCCCTGTGAAAGGGTCGTTCGACCCCCAAGGGGGTCTCGACCTACAGATTGAGAACCGCTGCCATAGTGTCTTGCATCCATTGGTTACTCGTATATGCATGCAGACAAGTCCTTCGGTTGATCTCTTATCTCCCCTCATTATTGTCTTTGTTGACTGATGGCTCAATTCTGGGGACTGCGAAGAACCAAGGAGCTCATATAAGTGGTGGCGAGGGAAGTTCATCTCTCATCTCTGGACCCTCCACTCGGGCCTCTTTCCATTAGCCCCGGGCTGAAAGCCAGGAGGAGAGCAGACTGCCAGGGTGCCCCGCCCCACCCGCAGGCCCAGAATGCTGCCTCGGGGAGGACGCCCCGTCCACTGAATCATCTCCCTGGAGCTGGCCTCGGAGTTTGCTGTCATATGCTTAGTTGCTCGTGGCTTCTGTGTGGGTGATTTTTCCAGAAAAATATCTGGTTGTGTTTGTTGTTGAGGATCCGGTGATTTTCTTCTATGAGAAACATGGTGAATTTTCCTGTGTTCTGGTGCCCAGTTGTGAACTTGGATCAACAGACGAGCTGTGCATTTTTGGGGTGTGCATCGGCAGTTTTTTTTGTGTGTGTGTGTTTTGTTTTTTTTAAATCCCGTGATAACATTTTTCAAGCCACCCCACAGGCCCATATTTCAAGCCCCTTCAACGAAGAGGGACGCTCTGGAGCCCAGCCCTCCCATTGCATTATTAATTTCAGCGGAGTGCTGCTTAATTATTGATGTTTGGTGGGGGAGGCTGGCGTGGCCGACGACAGAAGGAAGCAGCTGGCCGGGGGAGAGGTGCCTTTGTCCCGGGGCTGCGTTCAGGACCATCGGCGCCGTCCCTGCCCGCCCAGCGGCTGCCTCCGAGCATCACTGGTCAGCTCAGCGTGTCCTGTTCCCTTCCTCGGAGGGGGAGGGGACGTCTGCCTCTAACGGGAAACGTTCCGTGAAGAGATGGTTCCTCTTCAACGCTGTCTGCTTGGCTGCACCGGTGCCAGCTGTTCTTCGGGGGCTCCTGTCTGGTTGGGGTGCAGAGTGAGATCCCCCATTCGGCCTCCCTGGAATCTTTTATGAGGTGGCACCTAGCTGTCAGTGTGTGTTTCCTAGACCGAGGCCTCTGTTTCTCAAACAGCAGTGTGCATACACATTGCCATGGGGAGTTTGGTGAAGTGCCCTCTCGGACCGGGTAGGTTTTGGGTAAGCCTCGTATATTCTGCATTTCTAATGAGCTCTCAAGGGATGCCCAGCACTCTGTGACTAGCAGGGTGAGAACACTGATCTACACACAAGCAGCAGGCATGAGAACATGGATCTAAAAAGAAGCATGTCAAACTCGCAGGCCACAGGCCTCATGCCTCTTTTAAATAAGCGAGGCTTGTGATCTGCTGGCCACGAGTTTGACATGCTTGAAGCCTTGTACAGATGCTGCACACACACCTTGGTTTCCCTTGGCCGACTTCTCCCGGCTGGGATTTTTTTTTAAAAATATATTTTATTGATATTTTTACAGAGAGGAAGGGAGAGGGATAGAGAGTTAGAAATATAGATCAGCTGCCTCTTGCACACACACACACACACACACACACACACAGGGGATGTGCCCGCAACCAAGGTATATATGCCCTTGACGGGAATCGAACCCGGGACCCCTCAGCCTGCAGGCCCCCGACGTTCTATCCACTGAACCAAACCGGTTTCGGCCAGACTGGGATTTTAAGTGCGAGGCGAGAATCGTTGCTGCCGCGTTTGAGCGATCATCCTCTCAGCAGACCTCTGTCTTGGGTGGCACAGGGAGGAGGCCCGGATGCTGTCAGAGGGCTGTTTCTGAGGCTTCTTTCTGTGGCGTTTTAAGCCCAGGGGGGCAGGGATCGGAGTGGGGTCATTCCCAGGGGAGGCAGCTTGCCCCCATCCTGGGCCTCCAGGCCCCGTGTGTCCCTCGAAATCTCACTTCCCAATAATCGTATTTCATAATCGTTAAGCCGCCTGGAGTTGGCGATTTCTTGTAGCTTCCTGAAACCGTGCTGCCAGTCATCGGACTGACTCAGCACCACCGAAGCAGCCAGAGTTTCCAGAACCGTTTGGCCCGCCACCTTGTGGGTCGGCTCTTGCCGGTGGACGGTCACCCTGGTGTGTGTGTGGGGGGCTTTCTCACGGGCTGCCTTTCCCAGCTGACCGCCAGCTTACGGTCTGACTCTGGCCAAGGAGCCCAGGACTCACCCCGAGTGGGGTCAAGGGGGCACATCCCCGGCAGAAGGGTCCCCTCAACCCTTTATCCCCAGGAGAGGCCACGCCAGGCCCAGGATCTGCCTCCCCGCTCTTTCCCTCCATCACGCTCCACGTGGGTGGCTGTGTACCCGCAAACACTGCGGGTTTCTGCCGTGGCTCACCGTCTCTCCACATCCCAGCGTGTCTGAATGGGGAGGATCCTGGCCACCTTGCTTTCTGTCCATGAACGACATCTCCGTGTGCCCCCGTTTCTTCCTACAATGCATAGGCCTTCGTGTTCCCATCTTTCAAACGGGCTCCGGCACGGACCTGACTGAATGGCGGGCTGAAATGAAGGAGTCTGTTTCCAGGCCCGGTGGAGGGCCTGCCGCACGGTGCGTGTCCGGTTAGTGGTCATGGTCATGCTGGTGGCGCGATGAGGGTCAGAGTCTTCCCGTGAGCAGGAAGAGAGCACAGTCCGAGGTCATAGTTTGGGGAAGAGACTGTTCCTGGGAGGCGGGGTTTGGGGGGGTAGTGATGGGCAGGAAGGTGGTTTCCCTCTCTGGACCCCAGGCCACTCTGAAGGGAGGAGAGGGAATCCGCCGTCTCTGGGATCCTGGGGTCTGACGGCCACAGCAATGTGACGAAGAGGGAGCACAGGAGGGTGGAGGAGGAGGAGGCAAAGGCTCCATACTCCAAGAGGGGGGCGTGCAGATCTGGTGTGTATTTGGATAATCTAAAGCAGCGGTTCTCAACCTGTGGGTCGCGACCCCTTTGGAGGTCAAACAACCCTTTCACAGGGGTCGCCTAAGACTATTGGAAAACACCTATTTCCCATGGTCTCAGGAACCAACACAGCGCTCCTCGGTGTAGCAAAGTGTAGCCATGTCGTTTACTGTTGTCCTAGGAAGACTGTTGCCCATGCTACACCACGATTCAAGACAAAATTTCATTTATTTGTCATTAGAAATAAATATTTCACAACATATAATTACATATTGTTTTGGTGATTAATCCCTACGCTTTAATTATGTTCCATTTGTAACAATGAAAATACATCCTGCATATCAGATATTTACATTACAGTTCATCACAGTAGCAAGATGACCGTGATGAAGTAGCCACGGAAATCATTTTATGGTTGGGGGTCACCACCCCATGAGGAGCTGTCTTAAAGGGCCGTGGCCTTAGGAAGGTGGAGAACCACCGGTCTAAAGGGAGGTTTATTAATGAAGCGCTTTGTTCGCGGGTGATTGTTCCCGGTCCTGCTGCGGTTGTACGTTAGTCCGCGGAGAGCTGTTGGTGCCTGAGAGATGCCCAGTGTTCGGAGCCCGAAGGGGCTTTTTGTTGACGCTGCGGCATAGAAAGCACTCTGTGAGCGCGGCCCGGCTGCCGAGCGTGTGAAAGGAACAGGAAGTCGCTGCGCACGGGAAGCAGAACAGACCTCCCATTCATCGTGCGATGCGTTGCCTCAGCCTGGTCGAGTGCGGGTTTGCTTTGGGCACGCGCTGCAGCCGAGCATCCCTCCGCCGCCGAGTGGTGGCGAGAACCGGTGGATTCGCCTCCGAGTATCACTGCCTTTGCTTCGTGGCCTGCTCGGCTCCAGTTCGGTTCCTCGTCTTCCGGTTTAAGAGTGAAAAACGGCCGAGACCGGTTTGGCTCAGTGGATAGAGCGTCGGCTTGCGGACTGAAAGGTCCCAGGTTCGATTCCGGTCGGGGGCATGGACCTTGCTTGCGGGCACATCTCCACTGTGGGGCGTGCAGGAAGCGGCCGATCGATGTCTCTCTCTCATGGATGTTTCTGACTTTCTATCTCCCTTCTTCTCTGTAAAAAATCAATAAAATATATATATTTAAAAAAAAAGTAAAAAGCGGATGAAATGCGCTCTGAGCTGAACTGTGGTGGAGTGAGTGGCGTGCGGGCTGAGCCCCCGAGGGCCGAGGTCTGCAGACGTCAGTCGGGATGGATGAGGAGCTGGACTTGGGGAGGAGAGAGTTTTCTGTCTCCATTGCCCAGGAAACGGACTGGATACACCGCTGCTTGTTACCTGCAAACGCAGGTGTAACCCTTTATGCGTGGGGAGCTCTCCGTGGCTTATGGGGGGTGTCCTTTCTCCTTAGCAGCTAGGCCTACAGACTCTGCCTTCCTTCCCCGCTGCTCGAAGGTGCAGAGCATCTTGCTGTTCCGGGGTTCCTTGCTCCCCACCTTAGCCGACGAGCCCTGGCCCTCCTGGCTGGAGCTCAGACGTTACTGCTGGGAGAGGCCTGTTCCCCGTCCTGGTCCCGTCCTGTGCGTGCTCACCCGTGGTGCTTCGTATGACTTGCCCGTGGCTGTGGGTGACTTTGTTTCCCAGCTTAGCCCAGCATCATGCCCATGGCATAGGGGGCCCTCCAGAAATACTGCTGACCGAGGAAATCCAGGGGGTACTGGGATCGTTCCATGTCATCAGCGTGCTCAGTGAAAATACGTCCTTTGCTTATTGTGACCGTCAGGGGCAAACCTTTCCGCGTCAGGATGGGCAGTGCCCTGCCCTGCCCTGTATATTTTTTAATGTATTACCATTGATATGAGAGGGGAAAGGAGAGTGGGAGATAGAAACATCAGTAATGAGAGAGAATCACTGATGGGCTGCTTCCTGCATACCCCTACCTTAGGGATTGAACCCCAACCCGGGCATGTGCCCTGACTGAGAATTGAACGTGACCTTCTGGTTCATAAGTAGATTTTCAGCCACTGAGTCACTTGGGCTGGGCAAAACCTTTTTTTTAAATATATGTTATCATAGAATAGCCAGGCCTCTGTATTGTAGGAATAAAGAACAAACGAAAAATTACCCACCATCCCATCATCTAGAAAAGATCGGAGTTAGCGTTTTGCTGTGTGGCTCTTTGGAAATGAATCTTTTCGGTATTCCAGCTGGTGTGGAGGGGGGGGGAGGGCTGAGGAGGTGAGGGGGGGCGAGTAGGAAGGTTGTCTACACAAGACGTGTGGTTGCCATTCCCACTTGTGGTCTGAGAGCCGCTTCTGGAAAACGGAGAGTGACGTGGTTTGGCCTCAGAACGAAGGCGGGCCAGGAAAGATGGAGCTGTTTTGCTCCAGAATCTTTCAGAACGTTGTTATTGCTAGTTTTTTCTGTACTGCAAATGGGTTTTCCTCAGACAGCTCATCCCTTTGTTACTTTTTCTTTTTAAAAAGCATTGCTCTCTAGCCATTCTGCATTTTGTAGGTTCTTATATAAAAATATTTTCAAAATTAGTTGTATAAAAATGAAGCAGGCCGAGACCAGTTTGGCTCAGTGGATAGAGCGTCGGCTTCTGGGACTGAAGGGTCCCAGGTTCGATTCCAGTCGGGGGCATGTAACTTGCTTGTGGGCACATCTCCACTGTGGGGCGTGCAGGAGGCGGCTGATTGATGTCTCTCTCTCATCGATGTTTCTGACTTTCTATCTCTCTCCCTTCCTCTCTGTAAGAAATCAATAAAATATATATTTTTAAAACAAAGCGGAAGTTGTGCCTTCACGTTCTGGATGGTAACGGGCCTGTTCCTGGGCTTCTCCTCCCCGGGGAGTGATGGGGATCAATAAAGATCACCCTTTTCCCTGGAAGAGGTGACAGAGGAAAGAGAAAGTAAGTTAGGGTGGGATTAACTAGGGAAGTGGGCTTTTTATCCCACCCACAGCTATTTAAAAGGGCACAAAAAGAATTTTTTTTTAATATATTTTTATTGATTTCAGAGAGGAACGGAGAGGGAAAGAAAGATAGAAACATCACTGATGAGAAAGAATCATTGATTGGCTGCCTCTGCACGTCCCCACTGGGGATCGAGCCCCCAACTCAGCACGTGCCCCCAAGTGGGAATCGAACTGTGACCTCCTGGTTCACAGGTGGACGCTCAACCCTGCGCCACGCTGGCCGGGCTAAAAAAGAGGTGTGTTTTTTTTTTTAGTAAGAAAAAGAAAAGTCCTTGCATTCTGGAATACTTCCAAAATTACAAGTGAAATCAAAGGGAAGCCACGACTGGTTCTGACTTGGGGGGAGCTTAGAAGGTCCTTTCCTCCCCAGACCATGAAGGACAGTGAGCAGCAAAGCCCCGAGTGAGGAGGTTACAGGGTGGGATGGGGACTCCTATTGGGTGGGGGTAGGGGTCCACATCTTCGTGCAGGGCCATTGGCTTTCTTTCATGCCGTTCAGTTTGATTTGATGGAGCAGTCGATATCTGTCTCTCTCTGTTAAAGGCCCGCGATGCTTTACGCTTTGTTGGGGGCGCGTGAGGGAGACATTCATTTCCAGCTGGGTCCGGCCGCAATGAAAACGTCCTGTTTGACAAATTGAGGAACTGGTTTACAAGCCTCTCTCCCTGAAAGCCGGGGCGCGAGCTGTACCATCAAACATCCCTCCCTTGGCGGGCAGGACGGGAGGGAAGTGGTGATTTAGGGCTGCTGGGTGTGCGGCCTCGGACGTTGTTAGAAAAAACAGGGCTGGGTTGCTCAGTGGATTAAGAAACGTGGGTCCTCGCAGAGCCTCCTGGGTTTTTCTCCAGGGGGAACCGGGATGGGGCGATCCGGGGCCGCCCCAGTGCGGAAGTGGGCAGCCAGCAGGTGGTCAGAGGTTATTTTACGGAAAGAATTGATGCATTGATGTGCTGTTTAGGCCCACTTCAGACCACTTCTTTTTTTCTTTTTCTGCCCTAAAATGTGAAGGACTCTCAACCTTCAGAGTTTGAAAGCTCTTGGTTAGCTACTCATTGAAGATGCGCCAGTCGCATGCTGGACTCGGACTGGGGGCACTAGTGGCACCTGAGCGGGGTGCATAGCCCCCCTCCCGGGCCACTGGCCTCCTCTCGGAGGTGATGTGTGGGGGCCGGCTGACCTCCAGGGGCCCCTCAGAAGAGGGAAGAATAAATCCCAGATCCAGGATCCTTGCTCTGCACTTGGCCATGTCCCAGCTGAGGGAGTTCACACAGTCTTACATGACAAGGGACCAAGTCAGAGCTGGGAATCCCTGTGGCGTCCTCATCAAGGGCGGTCGCCAGCCAGGTCGGCACCGCCGCTGGGTGCCGTGGATGTATTTCGTTTGTTTGTTTATCTTCACCCACGGATATTTTCCCCATTGCTTTTGGGAGAGAGTAGAAGCGGGGAGGAAGGAGAGGGGAAAAAAAAGAAAGAAATACCGATGTGAGAGAGACACATCGACGGGTTGCCTCCTGTCCCTGCCCGACCAGTGTCCTTGACTAGGACTCGAAGCCATGATGACCCTTGGGTGCTCAGGCCACTGCTCTAACCATTAAGCTCACCACCCAGGGCCGGATGCCTGTTTTGAGGGGAACGACAGAGCTCAGCATGATCGCAGGGCGGGAAGTCCTCTTGCCGAAGTGGCTTAGGGAACTTTGTGTTGCGCAGGGCGGAGGAGTGATGGTGGCACCAGGGACACGCTTGGAGACCCCGCAGGCCCACGGTGGCTTCACTGGGAGGAAGAGCCACCCGGTGTCTGTCCCGCATGGAGATGAGGTTCCTCGGAGAGCAGCGGGGGCCTCCACAGGAGGATGTAGACAGACACCCTCGTCCGCTGCTCAGAAATGGGGTCAAGGAAAGTTAATGCCCCGGATTCCCAGCTTGCCCAGGAGGCCTTGCCTCTTCCGGTTGCTGAGATCCCTGCTGTGACACTAACTCATTGGGTTTTTCCCTGTGTCTGGCCTCACACCGGCCCTTTCCCTCAGTGCGATGGGGTTGGGGTGGCCAAGGTATTTGTGCCCGGGGCCCACCACAGAGGGCAGATGCTGGAGCTTCCTGGTGTTGTTTGGCAGGATTCTAAATCTTCGTTTTCTCTATCGTTTGGAAAACTAGCCCAGGAGGACTGTGACAGACACACAAATTCTAGGTCTCCTCTCGTTGCATAGAAGCCTGCCGGCCACTGTGTTTCAGGCACAGTGGTGAGGAGCAGGTAGGCTCGGTCTGATCGTGCCTGTGCTGGGATGAGCTGGATTGGGTCCTTGGTTTCTGTATCTCATGGTCATTTCCTCATCCGTCATAGCATCGATTCAGACAGTTGTGACCGTGGATGAGAACTGCAGGTAAGAGACTCGCCGGAGTGGCCTTGCAGGTCGACCAGCTGGTCTCGTGGTGGCGGTGGAAGGAGAATCAGTGGAAATCAATAAACCTCTGAGTCTGTGAAGTTTTTTTTTTCCTCCAAAGTTGGGATTCATTCATCTGCTTTGAAACCTGCTTTTTTTCTTTTCTTTTCTTAATGTTATATATTGACCCATTTCTGTCATTAGTCTCCCAAGCCATCAATTTTTATAACAGCTTTATGGTGATAGACTTCACCTAGCACACTTCATGCATGGAAAGCGTGCCATTCGGTGGTGTTTAGTCCATTCACGGAATCGTGCAATTCATTTGAGGACGTTTTTATCACACACAGACCCTCCCAAAGCTCTGTGCGCATTAGCGGTCATTCCCCATTTTCCTCCCAAGCCCCCACCTCTCTGAATGTGCCTTTTCTATGTTTAATTAAAACCGCCTGTCTTTTTAACGGCTGCTCCGTGTTCTGACATGCGGGCGCACATCCCATGCTGGTGGACACACAGGTTGTCATCAGTACAGGTGGTGCTCACGCTGTTGCAGTAGAGGCTCTGGGGGTCGCACTTCTCGGGAGGAGGTACCGTGGTGTCTCATTCGGGGGGTGCTCAGGGCAGTGCTGGGAGCGGCTCCTGGACCTGTCAGGGAAGACCGGTTCGAGCCCCACCACTCTGAGGTCCCCCTTGCTGTTCAGGGGACAGCAGCAGCCGTCAGCAAAGGGCAGGGGGAACGACCCACTCCATGAGCCAACCTGTTGGAAGGCAGACCACGCACAGGGCCGATGATGTCACCAACTCTTCAAATGGGGCCAAGGTCTCAGGCCCAAGGACACATCCCCCGTTGGAAGTAGAGGTCAGGAAATTCCCCATTACATCTGCACAGAAAGACCGAGCCTGCATGCCTGCCTCTGGGGCATCCATCACTTCCATCTAGAGCAGTGGTTCTCAACCTTCCTAATGCCGCGACCCTTTAATAGAATTCCTCATGTGGTGGTGACCCCCCACCATAAAATTATTTCCATTGCTACTTCATCGCTGTCATTTTGCTACTGTGATGAACTGTAATGTAAATATCTGATAGGCAGGATGTATTTTCGTTGTTACAAATTGAACATCATTAAAACATAGGGATTCATCACAAAAACAATATGTAATTATATATTGCGAAATATTTATTTCTAATGACAAATAAATGAAATTTTGTCTTGAATCGTGGTGTAGCATGGGCAACAGTCTTCATAGGACAACAGTAAACTACATGGCTACACTTTGCTACACCGAGGAGCGGTGTGTTGGTTCCTAAGACCAGGGGAAATAGGTGTTTTCCAATAGTCTTAGGTGACCCCTGTGAAAGAAGGGTCGTTCGACCCTCAGAGGGGTCTCGACCCACAGGTTGAGAACCGCTGATCTAGACTGTCTCCTGTGATGCACACTAGTGGGCCGGGGGGTGTGGGTCTGATGTGCCAGCGTCAAAAGGGCTTCCGTCGAGGTGACTTGGGAAGGACGGATCCTGAAAACAACAGGCCACCTTGGTCTCTGAGTCTGCCCGGGGATCAGCCTGGCACGCCCAGGGCGAGGGAAGGGGCTGCGGGAAGATGCGTTCAATTCACGCTTTGCCTTCGGATGCCGGGACGATCCCGGGACGATCCCGGGGGAATCTGTTTCCGCACGTTTGCCCTCTGGCTATCTCAGTCCATTGGAGTTTGGAATGGTTTGCGCTCATCGGCTGTTCCTGGCGTTCTCTCTGCCCTTTGCTGGTCTCCTCAGATGCACACGCCGTTAGTTCCGTTAGATCCGTGGCCACGGGCTGCCGGGCCTCTGTCGGGGAAGGTGGAAATGAAAGTGGTTGCGACAGCAGCTCAGCAGTGTTGCACAGCGGCCGCTCAGAGCGCCTCGGTCTGTGGGTGCGGTGCACAGACACTCGTATCTCGTTGGGGGTGGGAGATTGCTCCAGGCATGTTAGCTCTTTTATACTTCCATGGGGATGCTAGGGCAGCATTGACCGTTATATAAAATCAAGGAATGGAAGTAGGAAAGTGTGGACTTTGCAGGCAGCCGAGTCCTCAGGCTTTGCAAGCAGGCGTCCAGGACTGTGGTCATGGCCTGGACAGCAGGCACGTGAAGCAAGCTCCTTGCCCTGGCCGGTGGTGCAGCCCTCACTGCCCAGGCCCCGGCTGTGAGGGATGTGCTCTGGGAGGCAGGGTACCCAAGGGCTTATGCCATCCTTCCTCAGGCCTCCTCTGATGCCCACACCCTGCGCCACCACGAACTGGAGCAGGTGGGGAAGGGTATGTGCTGTGCGGGCAGTTAGGCGGCTCTGCCCGGGTCTGGCCCCTTAAATTCTGCCCGTTTCCTCATGCGTGGCTCCCGATGTTGAAGCAGATGCCCGTTTTCTTCTGTCCCGGGCAGCAGTTGTCATGAACATCTTCTTCGAAGCAGATGCATGGATGCTTTCTTCCTGCGGCCCTTCCGGTCTCAGTCTTTCTCTCCGGGTTTGAGTCCGCAGATGCCTCCGTGCCATGAGGCCTGGGCGGGCCTGGTCCTTTGGGACGTGTCCTCGAAACGTCCTCCGTCCCCCTCGGCCTGGAAATGGCCTCTCCCTCCTCCTCAGCATCACGGGACTCAGGCGCTCTCCTTTTGCCCTTCTCCGTCGCTCATTGAGATGTGCGCTCTGTCTCTGCCAGCGGATTGGAAACTCACCTTGGCAAGGACCGCGTGTTCTTATATGTTCCTCGCAGTCCCCAGCGCGGGCACTGGCCACCATCAGCGCGTTACAAATATTTGCGGAACGGAATCCAGGCGGCGTTATTTATTCTGAGCGGAGCCCTCATCCCGTCCAGAGGGCATGGCGTTTAGAAAGGCCAGTATTTGCCCTCCTGTCTCCGGTTCCTTGCCCTCGGGCCCATATGGAGTTGGCTGTGTGTGCCACCTGCATCCTGAAGAACGCGGCAGCCGAGAGGGTAAGGTGCCAGGGCAAAGGAGCCAGGAGGGCAGAGATCCACCTCCTCTTCCTCTGCGAGAGGAAGCAGGCACCGCGACGCCTGGTTTCAGCCCATTGAATTAACTCCCGAATCTACTTGCATCTCAGATGCTTAGTTACCGCATTTTCACTTTTTACCCCACACCCCCCCTGCCATGACCTCAGGTTCTTCTGCGGTGAGACCTCTTCTCGGCACTAAACTTGAGAGTCAGTTTTTATTCATTTATTTTTAAATATTTTATTGATTATTTTTACAGAGAGGAAGGGAGAAGAGGGATAGAGAGAAACATCGATGAGAGAGAAACATCGATCAGCTGCCTCCTGCACGCCCCCCACTGGGGATGTGCCCGCAACCAAGGTACATGCCCCCGACCGGAATCGAACCTGGGACCCTCCAGTCCGCAGGCAGATGCTCTATCCACTGAGCCAAACTGGTTTTGGCGGAGAGTCAGTTTTTATGTCTTAGGTTCTTAGCTAGTTTGTCAGCGTGCACCCCGACCGACTCAGTCTCCCTTCGGGAGTTGTTTCATCGAATTGTCCTGTCGTTTCGTTCATTCCAACTGCTGCGTCGTGTGTCTCCTCATTTTTCTCAATGGGAAACGGCAGCGACGAAGCACTCCATCAGCAGATCGTCCCGACGCAATATGTACGGTCGGCTCGCCCCTCGCAGGGTGGTCCGCTGCGTGCTTTCCGAACAAGTTCAATTTGATAAAGGAAACGTGTCGGTTGGCTTCCGATTTTGCTTCGATCTTTTGGCCATCTGTTAGGAGCTGGGCACTCGCACATCAGTTATTTCGTTCTATCGTAAAAAGTTATTAGAACAGAGAGAAAATGCCGTGATTATTAAGACCCAGGCACCCCATTCTAGGGAGTGAGCTCTCCAGGGGTTTATGCCATAGACTGGACGAGGTGGCTGGTGTTACAGGGACAAGCCCTGGGGTACCTTCCCGGAGCATCAGATTGGGAGGGGGGCCTCATCCTCGGGAGACTGACATGACCAGCTCGGTGGAATTTCCCCGGGGCGGGGGAGCGGGGAGAGATCGGAGAAGAAGGCTGCCAACCCCAGCGTTGCCACATCGCGGGTTTGTTAAGGGAACTTACAAACGAGGCACAGTTTGGGCGTCGGCCAGATGCCATGAGTATGCTCCACGCCACGTGGCAGGCGCTGTAGGTTAGAGAGGACGGGGCAGGATGGAAGGGGGTACCCGGGCGTGACCCGCCCCCCAGGTAAGGGAAGCACTCCTTGCTTGCTTGCCCAGGACAGGGCAAGGGGCTGTTTCGGGAACCAGCCTGGCTGGCACAGCAGCAAAGTCGGCAGTCTCTGTTCTAACTGGGCCTGGAACCTTCTCTCCTCCACACCAGGAAAGTCTGTGACATGTAAGCCATCGTATTTAAGGTTAGAAGTACCTAGAAATACCGAGGAGAAGGCAAAACATGCCTGAGTATTGGCGATAAATCAGAGACTTTATTAGGGTTCTGTATGTAGATAAGAGGATGCACCCTCTGGAAGGGGTATGCCATGGGAGAGCAGGAGGGGACCCCGATCCAGTGGGCCCCTCACCGAGGTCTCAGAGTTCACGTCCCTGGGGGCTGAGGTTGGGGCTTGCACGCCCAATGCATTGGTTGTGCTTTTGACCCTGCCCCATGGCCTGCGTGAGTGCAGGACCTGAAATCTAGAAGCTCCCATGGTCACCTGGAGCTGAACTTGACAGCCAGCCTCCTCACCGAGGCAGCGCAGCATCTTCGCAAAAGGGAGGCAGAGAGGGCGGGCCATGCCCGTCACTGGTCGGTGGCCACTGGTGCTCATTCTGTATCCTGCTGTCACCCACGCGTGTTGGCAGGAAATGGACCAGCGGCTGCTCTTCTCGGCCACCTGGCTTAACATGCCAGAAATCAAAGGACGTCTTGTCCCAGGGCTGAAGACGTGAACGTGTTCTGAGGTCTTCGAGGCCAACATCCCGTGTTATGTATGTACAGGAGGGGACCAGAGGGTTTTCCTATCATTGGGAGTGAGACCGGCGGCTGGCTTGCTCTTTGACTGTCCTGGTGCCTTTAACTGAAGCCGGGGCGGGCTCCTGTCTCTGGCGCAGTGAACTAGGGCGATGGTGTTGATGTCTGCTGACCCGCTGGTGTCTCTGGGTAGGTAATTAGACTCCTGTCCGTGGGTAACTTTCCGTGCCGAGTGGGCAGTGAGCCGCTACGAGAAGCTGTGAATCTCCTGTCTTAGGGCCGCACGCTGAGAGGGCAGATGCTTGTCCCCTAGCGTGGAAGCTAGAACTGGTGGGTCATCGTGTTCTTTTTAACGCTTCCTGCTTCAGACAGCCCTCGTCTTCTCAGTGTGTAAGTCTGGGTGTCACGTCTATTTCTCTGTTTCTTGTGACCACACAGCCTCAGAGCACGTGACATAGGCTCGTTGATATTCCACTGGGGCCGTGACATCAGACCGCTTGATGGGCACAGTAAATTTGGTTTCTGCATTAAAATATGTGGGCTTCCCTTTTGATAATAATCTCCTTATTATCAAAACGCAGAAAAATATAAAGAAACTTGAATACCACAGTCTTGAGACTGCCGATAGTAGTAACCAGTAATCATCTCCTTATTATAAAAACGCAGAAAAACAGAAAGTGGCATACCACAGATTTGAGACTGCCGATAGTATTAACCAGGCAGGACTGTGATCAGATTTACTTTTCTGTGCATTACGGGGTCATAATTGGGATTATGGATAGCATGTGTAATTATTGTATGCGCAGTTATTGTGCTGTGTTGTATCTACAGTCTTACCATGTTTTCCGGCACATAAGGTGACTTTTTAACCCAGGAAAATCTTCTCAAAAGTTGGGGGTCGTCTTATACACTGGGTGTCATCTTATAGGGCGAGTATATCCCAAACTCTGGAAAAGTTGAGGGTCATCTTGTACGCCCAGTCGTCTTATACGCCGGAAAATACGGTAGTTCTTTTTTCACTTAGCGAGTTTCCCCCTCATCTCATTAAAAGGGCTGCATAACACTCCGTCCTGTGGATAGTTCCACTTTGTTATTCCCGTTCCCGTTACTGATGCTGAGTTCTCATTCTTCTGCGGCGATAGCGCACGCGTTCCTCTGCTCCTCTCCTCGGAAGCTGCAGGAAGCCCTCTCCGTGGCTGGGCCCGAGGCCTTCTGGACACATTGCCAAGCGCTTCCCAGAACCAGGACATCAGTCCCACCAGGGGGTTCGCGTGTGTCCCCTCTCTGCCGGCAAGGCAGGCTGGGACTCCCCGTTCTCAGGGCGTGTGAATACTGGCGCTGTGCTGGCTGCCCCGGAGTTCCCACACCCCTGCCTGCAAGTCGCCATCACCCTCGGAAGCGCTTCTTCCTCCCCCAGGCTTTTTAGTCTTCGTTCACTGACAGCTTCATCTGTCCAAGGAGTGCAGGGGTTTTTCTTAACATACTTTTCCCTTCTCTCCTCTCCTCTCCTCTCCTCTCCTCTCCTCTCTTCTCCTCTCTTCTCTCTTCTCCTCTCTTCTCCTCTCTCTCTTTCTCTTTTCTTTCTTCCTTCTTTCCTTCCTTTCTCTCTTTTCTTTTCTTTTCTTTCCTCCCTTCCCTTCCCTTCCCTTCCCTTCCCTTCCCTTCCCCCCCCATTCCCTCCCTCCTTCCTTCCTTCCTTCCTTCCTTTCTTTCTTTCTTTCTTTCTTTCTTTCTTTCTTTCTTTCTTTCTTTCTTTCTTTCTTTCTCTTTCTTCTTTCTTTCGTCTTCCTTCCTAGAACAGAAATTTCTGTCTTAAAATTAGGCACATGCCGAAACTGGTGTGGCTCAGTGGATAGAGCATTGGCCTGAAGACTGAGAGGTCCCAGGTTCGATTCTGGTGAAGGGCATGTACCTTGGTGGTGGGCACATCCCCAGTGGGGAGCGTACAGGAGGCAGCTGATCGATGTCTCTCTCTCATCGATGTTTCTGGCTCTCTATCCCTCTCCCTTCCTCTCTGTAAGAAACCAATAAAATGTATTTAAAAAAAAATTAGGCCCAGCTGGGCCACTTCTGGCTGTGGGACCCAGTGTGACGGCGGCTTCGGGGAGGTGCCAGTCTTTCTCTCCGGCTGCGCAGGCTTGCTTGCCCTCTTAGCCTCTTCCCCCGGGTGCTCGGTGCCCGTGCACGTTCTCTCGCCCGTAACCCGCCGCCGCGGCCACAGAGGAAGCGGAGTTGCAAACACACCTCGGTGCCTGCTGGCCGTGCAGACTGGGAGTGGCCGCTCTGAAGTCTGAGCAAACCGTGTTCCTTTTTCGTCCCGATGCAGCAGGGGCCCGGGCTGTGAATTCCCCTTTTCGGTGAGAGAGCTGCTTGGTTTCCTCCCTCCCCAGTTCTCCTCCAACGGGGCCCGTGTGCCCTAGGGCAGTGGTTCTCAACCTTCCTAAGGCCGCGACCCTTGCATACAGTTCCTCATGGGGTGGTGACCCCCAACCATGAAATGTTGCTCCTGTGATGCATCGTGATGTAAATATCTGCATTTTCCGATGGTCTTAGGCGACCCCTGTGAAAGGGTCGTTCAACCCCCAAAGGGGTCTCGACTTACAGGTTGAGAACCGCTGCTCTAGGGGGACCCTGAGTCCCGGGGCCCCAGGGCTCTGACCTGCCCATCTTCCCTCCACGGGCCTGCTCTCCCTCCGGTGGCTGTGGCCCCAACCGTGTCTCATTTCCCAGGTGGAGAAGAGAGGTTTATTCAGGCGCTGGGTCCTCATCTGAAGCTTAGACACGCAGGGGCTGAGCCTCCTCCCTGCCACAAACCAGCTTTTGTGTGTGTGTTTAGTTGTGGTTTATTTGACACGGCTTCAGGCGTGCAGCGTAAGGGTTCCATGCTTGTGCACGTTACAACATGTACACCCCAGTAAATCCAGCGAACGACCATCCCCTTATATAGTTATAGCAGTGTGTGGGTTTTTTGTGATCAGACTTGGTTTTGAAGGCCCTGGGAAAGGAAGCCGACTCTCACTCGCCACAAAGGAAACGACAGTCGGCCTCCTGGGGCTGCTGGGGGTGTAGCCAGCGCGGTGTCAAAAGTGTGACTCAGTGGATAGAGCGTCGGCCTGCGGACTGAAAGGTCCCAGGTTCGATTCTGGTCAAGGGCATGTATCTTGGTTGCAGGCACATCCCCAGTGGGAAGTGTGCAGGAGGCAGCTGATCGACATGTCTCTCTCATCGATGTTTCTAACTCTCTATCCCTCTCTCTTCCTCTCTGTGAAAAGTCAATGAAATATATATTTTTTAAAAAGTGCACAGAGTGAGCTGCGGCGGCTCCCTGCCATTCCGTCGCTTCTCCGCGGGCTTTGTCACCTGCAGGCCGTTGTATCGCTATGACGACGGGTGGAGATGCTCGGGCAGTGCCCACCGGGTACCTGCATGGAGGAAGTGTCTCCCTGTAACTCCTCCTGCGCCCCGCCCTCACCCGGGACACGGCAGGTGCTCCACGCAGGAAAACCATCTGCTCCACGCGTTCCCTTCCACCACCGAGCGCATCTCGCCAGAGAAATGGCCCGTGGGTGCTTCCTGCACGCCCATTGGCAAACAGCTTCCTGTTCCTCCTTTCAGCGGCTTCTGTAGAAGTGGCTACCGGTGCGGCAAGTTTCTTCACCGTCCTTCCTCTGCGCTCCCCTGGGAAGGGCACCCCTTCCCCACGGTGAGGGGGTCCTTCTTGCAGGGCCAGCGGAAGCAGGTGAATGCAGACCCTGGGCCTGAACACAGTCTAGCCAGTCAGTCCGCCGTGGCTGAAACAGCGCTCTGCCTAGCCCGACCACACCTCCGCCGGTCTCTGATGGCAAACGTTGGGTATTGTAGGGGCCCAGCTCTCTTCCATTTGTGCCGGTTCGAGCATTTTGTCTGGCCGGCACTTCCATCCTGGCCGGATGAAGCAGGTTTTCATGCAGGTCCCCACCTCATGGGACCCCTGCCATCCTGCAGAAAGCTGGCCAGCTCTGGTGCCATGCAGCGTGCTTGTGGGTGGTTCCCGGCTCTGTGGGTGTCAGCTCTATGACCCCGGGCACATCTCTTCATGGTTCTGCGCCTCCCCTTCCCCATGGTGGAGTGGGAGTAGACCCCTGAAGTTCTTGGAACGTTTCTGGTCTCTGCGAACCTCCGTGGGCTCATCTGTAAAATGGGTCTGATGATCCCCACTTTGCGGTGTTACAGAGATTAAATCAACCAGAGCTCTGCCCCTTGTCTTAACAGGACAGCCGGCTCTTCATGCCTGTTCCACCTTCTTCCTCTTCCTCCTCCTCCTCGTCGTCTTTTCAGAGTGCTGAGAGAGGCTCCTGAAAGCGGCGTGGGGGTTAAAAAACAAAGTCAGGGCCACCGTGAGCTGAACACCTTGCCCACTCAGGAGCATCGCGTGCAGCGTGTGCGTGCAGGGAGCAAGCTTATCTCTGTGACCCAGAGCGAGAGCTCTGCAGAGGTGTCTTTTCGGGAAAAGGGCCTCTCCTGGCCATCGTGAGAGTGCCACGGGGGTGACTCCCCCTCCTCTCCCCTTGATAATGCCCGTGCACACGCGTGACTGCTATGTTCACGCTGACTTCCCGTCACACCGAGTTGGTTGTGGGTGGGCTGCCTGCCCTCCGAGGGCTGGACCGCAGAGAAGTGGGGAGGAAGCCAGCAGTCTGCAGGGCTGTCCTGGCGCGAGGCCAGAGGCGGACATGGGGGCGTGATGGCTGGTGAGGTGGCATTCACTGAAGGCCAGGTTTCTTCACCTCGGAGGACACCTCTGTCCCTGGCCCTCCGCAAAGACCAGCGGTTCTCAACCTGTGGGTCGCAATCCCTTTGGGGGTAGAATGACCCTTTCACAGGGGTCGCCTAAGACCATCGGAAAATGCAGATATTTACATCACGATGCATCACAGGAGCAACATTTCATGGTTGGGGGTCACCACCCCTGAGGACCTGTATGCAAGGGTCGCGGCCTTAGGAAGGTTGAGAACCACTGGCAAAGACTATCAACGGTTACCGGGGAGCGTTAAGTCAGGTTTGCACTTTGCTCGGAAGGTGGGCAGTGTTTGAAGTGAAAACTCATGAGCTTTGAAGGTTCCGGGGCTGATCGTTGCAGGCAGCGACGTTCATTGTTCCTTCCCCCGAATCCTCGTTTTCTTGGGGACATTGATTTCGGGGTCTGCCCCCTAAACAGAGCTTCCCGTTGGCGAATGGCATCTCCAGGCTGTGCACCATCCTGTGCTTTGAGAACACCAGTAGGCGGTCTGTTGCTGCGCAGATACCCCTGCAGGACATTTGCGTGCAGGCATGACTGGGAGACACTTTTCTTTGATCGCGAGTGCAAAGCCAAATAGCAATTTCCTCTCTGAAGGCGGGAGGCTTGGGATGTGTGTTATCTCACGGAGGGTCAGTCAGCAACGACGAGGAAAGGGAGCGACCTCCCACGTGATTTTGGTGGACGGGGGCGGTGGATGGGGATGGGTGCTTTATAATTTGGGGGCATCTGCCAGAATGACTTAAGAATTATCTGCAGGGCGTTGAGGGTTATGGATTCACCAGGCTTCACCTTGGCACGGAAGCAGCGCTTGGTCCTCCTTCCCTTCCCCGCTCTCTGGGTTGGAAGTCAGTTACTCCCATCCCAGCTCCGTCCAGTTTTCACTTCAAAGAAAGGCCCTTTTCAAACAGAACGAGCCGGCGGTCCCCTAACTTGGGTGTGCAGCAGAATCTCCTCGCAGGCTGGTGAGAACACCTTTCTGGCCCCCCAGTTAGAGTTTCTGAGTCGGGAGGGCAGGGAGGGGACTGGGAACTTGCATTTCTCACAGGTCCCCAGGTGGTGCTGGTCCTGGCACCGCACTCTGAGGCCACGGCAGCAGTTCCAGAGGATTTCCTCCAGCCGCGGCATCATCGCTGTCTGCCTGAGGCTCACGACCCTCTGAGAGGGTCCACTCTTAGCGCTAAGAAACGGCACACGGCCGAATGCTTTAAGTTTAAGTAAGAAACAAGATGGTGTAAGGCCGTGGTGGGCAGACTCATTGGTCAACAGAGCACCGGTGTAAGGGATGGGGAGGAGGGGAGGCCACATCTCTGCTCTTTAGCCTCATTTTGAGCACGTGTCCACCCGTGGCTGCAACGTGGGCTTGTGAGTCTGTTTTCATCCCCTGGTGATTTTGGCAGAACTCACACATCTGCATCTCCATCTGCATTTTTTTAAAAAAAGGATTTTATTTTGGAAACTGTCCAGCCACACACAGGCAGAAGGGGAGCCCGAGTCCCCCTGTAGTCAGCACCCAGCTCTCACCCTGCAAGCAACGGTTCTTTCCGGGAGGAGCTGGAAAGACCTGCTGATCCGGCCCCTGGGGCCCCGAGAGAGGAAGGGACGTCCTCAAGGTCGCGTCCTCAAGGTCACATGTTGCGTGAACGTCCTGTGCCCTGCGCCGGGCTGGCCCAGAAGGCATCTCTAGTCATTCACACCCATTGGTTCTTGCCAACGGAAAGGCCACCTCCTTTTCCACGGGGACCGGAACTTGCTCGGAGCCTCAGAGGCCTCCTGCCGCCGTTGGGGTTTGACCCGGGCCACGTGGAGGGTAGGCCGTTCGGGCGAGTGAGCGCCAGGGGTGTCGGCCTCCCAGCACGTGTGAGGATGGAATGACACCCTCCTGGGTCCCCGGCGCCTGCAGAAAGGAGGCGGCGTGTGTCTGTCCTGCAGCTCCAGGTCGTCGGCAGGATCAGGTGCCGCGGGACCGTGGGCCCTGGTCAGCCGAGGGCAGGAAGGGCCAGAGAGACGGGGAGGTAGTGGAAAGAGCGCTTTTTCTTTCTCAGCTTTGCTCCTTTCTGCCGTGGGCCGGGCCTTCGTCCCTTCTGTCAAACCAGTGGCCGGGACCGGAGCTCTGTGGGGTGACCTCTCGGAGACCGTGTTCTCTGTACGGAGTTGGCTGCCTGATCCCACGCTAACATTCTGAACTCCATTCGTGCATACACACACATACACACACACACACACACACACACACACACACACACACACACACCAAGAAACAAGGTCAAGGTGTTCGGGAATCCAAGTGTCTGTAGCCCGTGCTGGCCCTTTGCTACCTCTCCTTAGGCTCCAGGCTTCCTTGTAACTGATGCACAGTATAGAGCAGCGGTTCTCAACCTTCCTAAGGCCTCGACCCTTTAAGACAGCTCCTCGTGTAGTGGTGACCCCCAACCATAAAATTATCTCCGTTGGTTCTTCATCACTGTCATTTTGCTACTGTTATGAACTGTAATGTAAATATCTGATAGGCCGGATGTATTTTCGTTGTTACAAATGGAACAGAATGAAAGCATAGGGATTAATCACAAAAACAATATGTAATTATATATTGTGAAATATTTATTTCTGATGACAAATAAATGAAATTTTGTCTTGAATCGTGGTGTAGCATGGGTAACAGTCTTAATATGACAACAGTAAAGTACATGGCTACACTTTGCGACACCGAGGAGCTGTGTGTTGGTTCCTAAGACCATGGGAAATACGTATTTTCCAATAGTCTTAGGCGATCCCTGTGAAAGGGTGGTTCGACCCCCCCAAAGGGGTCGAGACCCACAGGTTGAGAACCACTGGTTTAGAGGTCAAAAAAATTAAAGCTGCAAAAATGGCCGTGAGCTAGAAGACATGCATCCATTGTGATTTTTCAGTAAGAGCAAGAGAAATCATCTTGCAAACTAGCGGAGGGATGCGCATCCATGGGGGCTGGAGGAGGCCCCATTAATGGGCTAACCTGTGAAGTGAGAGAACAGGACAAGGCAGGCAAGTGCGAGGCAAGCAGCCTTCGTGGCCGGGAACAGCGGCAGTGGTGGCCCGGCCATGGCGGTGGATGTCCTGGTGGATGTCCTGGCACCGCGCTCCAGACTGGAGGCCCGCGCCCAGCGTGGGAGACGCAGGACAGAAGGAAGCAGCTCCGTCCCCAGATGGAGGGGTGAGAGATGCTGGGCTCTGGCTGCTCTGCTCCCCTTCCCTCTGACCCTCAATGGAGTGAGTGCGGGAGCGGGAAAGGCAGGGCGTCCCACCTGAGCAGCGCCCTCTCCTGGAGGGCAACATCTGGCCAGAGGGGGACGCGGCCCTCCTGCAGAAAGGTGGCCTGGTCGTCCGGGCGGTCTGTGCGCACCCCGCTCCCCCCAATTGGAAGGGCTGTGTGTGCCCAGCCCAGTGATGTTAAGCTTCTCAGGAGTGGGGTGTTGGTTAACGAGGCTGTGTGTGCGCCAGAGCAAGAGCTGGTACTTGGGCACGGTCTGCGCTGGCCCCTGGGAGAGAAGCGTGTCCTAGCACATTCTCATTGCATCCTCGCCGTGAAACGTGTCAGTGGGTGCCATTGTTATCCCCAGTCTCTGGATGAGGAGCCTGAGGCTTAGCGGGACGAAGCAGGGGCTCAGACAGCTCGCGGAAATGAAGAAGGCCACCCCACTTTATGCCGCTCGGAGCGTGATGACGTGCGCTTTAAGCCTGGTGTCGCGGGGCCCGTGTCCTGTTTAAGTGCGGTCGGTGACGTTTTGCTCTGGTCTGGGGAGTGCTCAAGCCCCTTTTCAAAGGCGCCAACCTGGCCAGGGCCAGGGCCAGCTCAGGGGTCCTGCGGGCGGTGGCCTGTTCCCCGGGCACATCCCCTCCATCTCGACAGTGAGTGGCGGTCACTTAGAATTTGAGAAGGTGACTAAGCAAGACCCCCTGCACATCCATGTTCCAGACCGAGGGAGCACCACGGGTCCTGGGGGCCGTGAGAAATCGCCATGGTTTTAAAGCGCTGCCATTGTTCGCTGGCATCTCAGACATCTAACTTGGCTACGGGCACGCGCTTTTGTGACTGTGGGTAACCCGATACAGACTGTTGACTTTGCCCTTTTAAAAGAATGGTTTATCAAGTTTAAAAAAATGCATGTGTATTCCAGAAAGGTCGGAAGAGGCAGGACGGTGCAGTGGAGGGAATGGAATTGGCCATCGCTGTTTCAGCCTTCTGTGTGTTCCACATTTTCATCCGCATGGGCTCTTATTTTTAATTTGGAAAAGGTCGCCCCGTGTCCAGCGCTCCGATCACCGCAGCTACATTGGGTGGGTGGCCCCGGCTGTCGCTTGCCGCTGAGCAGTGACCTGGCTGCATTCCCCAGCCTGCGACACATGTCACACAGGCCGCCCTGGTTGGTGATTCCACAGAACCCCTACCCTCTTCCCGCAGGAGGAGCCTCCTCCCAGTGGAACCTCACCCAGGAAACAGATCCACTGGCTGGTTCCACCCCGCACAGCTCGCCCCGAGTGGGCTCTGGGAGAGTGGGGCCTGTTGGTTCAGAGCGCAGCTCAGACGCCCAGCAGCCTGGGCCAGTGTCTGCGCTGAGCCCCGTAAGAAAACGCTCCGTTGAGTGGGGGCAGAATTTCGACAGATGCCTTGCTGGTTTCCTCTCCCGGGCATCCCGGGCCTGAAGCAGCCCTCTTTCACTTGCCTCCTGTCCAAGGAAGTTGTCACACACACACCCCCCACCCGCACCCCCACTGAGGAATGCGATTTGGTGATGGAACCTATAAATAAAGTGACCCATTTTTAACTCGACGGCGGGTGTGCCTTTCAGCAGGACGTGGCGGCTGAGCTAATGAAATCGTCCAGAGGTGACTCTCGGAGCCTTCTGCCTCGTCCTGCCGCCGCTGCCGCTTTTGACGGCTTAATTGCCTTTGTGGTTTAATCCACTTCACGACACATCCATCACCGTGAAGTTTACACTCTTCACCCCTGTCTGTCCTCCTATTTGCTTGATGGCTCCTGGGGTCAAGGAGAGGCTGGGAGCTGGTTTTAGGCTATTAAAAATAAGTGCCGGTTTGGGCTGGGCCAACCTGTCTTGTTTAATTAAAACGGCCCTTTTAATTTTATTGAGTGCTTTGAATCTCCTTCCTCCCGATGATCTGCTGCGCCACGAGACATCAGCTGAGCCTGTAATCAGTTCCTTCCTCTCATGTCGTAGAGAATCAGAGTCTGTAAAAGCTTTTGATGTTCGATCCTTTAATCACCCCCACATTTCCCCTTCCCCAGACCCACCGTGGCAGACAGGATGATCCGCATTTTGCAGATGAGGAAACCGAGGCAAGGAGATGATGATAGGGAGAGAGTATGCCGGGCCGTTATTAGTAGACATCAGAGCTGGGACCATTCTGGGGTGGGAAGTAGATGGGGGGCTGGTACAGTTCAGGAAGAGCTCTGTCTCATTGCTGTCTGAACCATCGGGACTGCCTGGTGTTTACATCTCAATCACGTGTTTGAAGGCCCAGGTGAGTTCTGGATGTTGAGATTTTCAGCTAACCTGGGAAGTTGGCTTGGGCACATCTGCCATAAGTTCGTGGGCCAGAGAGTGACTAATGATAAACGCCTGGTGTGGGAGGAACCAAAATATCTTTTCCCTGCTTCCTTTAGAGCAGTGCTTCTCAACCTATGGGTCGAGACCCCTTTGGGGGTGGAGCGACCCTTTCACAGTGGTCGCCTAAGACCATCAGAAAACACCTATTTCCCATGGTCTTAGGAACCAACACACCGCTCCTCGGTGCAGCAAAGTGTAGCAATGTAGTTTACTGTTGTCCTATGAAGACTGTTGCCCATGCTACACCACGATTCAAGACAAAATTTCATTTATTTGTCATTAGAAATAAACATTTCACAATATATAATGACATATTGTTTTTGTGATTAATCCCTACGCTTTAATTATGTTCCATTTGTAACAACGAAAATACATCCTGCCTATCAGATATTTACATTACAGTTCATAACAGTAGCAAGATTACAGTTATGAAGTAGCAGTGAAAATAATTTCATGGTTGGGGGTCACCACTCCATGAGGAGCTGTCTTAAAGGGTCGCGGGCTTAGGCAGGTTGAGAACCGCTGCTTTAGAGCCTAACTCCGACTGCTTTGAGCCCTCCCCTTGTCCTCCGCTCACGAACGTGGAATCAGGAATTTCCAGGCAGAGCCCAGCGTCCGCCTTCCTCCCTGTCCCTGCGCTCCCCACGTGGAGTCTGTCTGTCTGCGGTGGCAGCGCTTGCAAAGCGGCAGCCACACCTCTTGGCACAGCCCCGGGGCCTCCTGGCTGGGCCCCATCACTCCACACCTGGCTGTTCCCTCCTCCCCGCAGCAGCGGCTGCCCACACCTGGCCTTCCTCCAGGCCAGGCTGTGTTCATGCACCTCACCTAGCTCTCTGCTGTTCCCCTCCCCATTATCCTCACTGTGAGGGGTCGGTCCCAGGGTCAGAGCACCCGAAATTCTCCCCTCGCACTCCACGGGCCCTCGCTCACCTCTCTCTCACCCTGCACCCGTTAGCCTTTCTCCTCTCCTGCATGTTGGAAACTTGCACACCTGCGTTGTAGTACACACCTGCGTTGTAGTACACACCTGCATTGTAGTACGCACCTGTATTGTAGTACACACCTGCATTGTACACACCTGAGTTGTAGTACACACCTGTGTTGTAATACATGCTCCTTTGAAATATGTCTCTCTCTGCCCATCCATCGTTTTACCCGCCAAGACTGGATGTCTTAAAGCCCTAGCTGGGTTGGCTCAGCGGATAGAACATCAGCCTGTGGCCTGAAGGGTCCTAGGTTCACTTCCCGTCCGGGTTGCGGGCTCGATCCCCAGTAGTGGGCGTGCAGGAGGCAGCCAATCAATGACTCTCTCTGATCATGGATGTTTCTATCTCCCTCTCCCTGCCTCTCTTAAATCATTTTAAAAAAATGAGGATATATATGTATACATTTGTGTAAATAGGGACTGCATCCTGAAGCAAGCTCTGTGTTTTTTAAATAGCAGCCACCCCAAGGATGGGTAGTCCCAGTCCTTAGCACACTCACCCCGATGCAGAGAAGGTGCTTCTGTAGATGATGCTTCCTGATCCCTGGATTCTCTGCGTGTAAGTTACCAGAGGGTGGTCATCTGTGGCAAACTGTAGGGAACCACACAGCTCCCCTTCCTATGACTACAAGGTTTGTAGATTCCTTTCCCTCCTTCCGCACATACATTCACAACTTGTTCGTTGATATGTACTGAGGGACTTCCGCATTATTTTTTGACAGATGTAAAAATGATTTCATTTGAGGAATGGAATTTATTACCGAAAAGACCTAAAAATGACTTCTAAACTCGCTGTATTTGGGGTTTCCTTCCTCCCTTTCTTCCCTGTCGGGAATGTTAAATAAACTTGACAACATTGTGTTGTTTTATCAAAAGATCTTGCACTTAACTGATTTTTTTTTGCTTTTGACCCCACAATAACTTTTAAAAGAACATTTGTATCTTATTCCAAAGAGTTCAGTTGTTTTTGTATGTAGACACACACATGGAATCATGAATGTTGTTTTATTTCAGTCTATTTGATTCGCATTTTTATTTATTAGTAGTTCACTTCACCCCTTGGGTCTGCCTCTATTCAGACTTCTCATGTTGATCATAACCTGGGCTTGGTTATTTCTGAGTTTGGAGTTTGGATTCAAGGATCTGTTTTTATAATACAATTGGAGAAAACCCTCTAAGATCTTAGGTTTTTGAATTGGGCAATTGTGAAAATCTTAGCTTTGGAATATCTCTTAAGCTTGGAGTAGCATTTTAAAGCTGTGACTTGTCAAGCTTATTAAGATGGGTGGTTACCTGTGTTTAAAATATTTCTGTGCTAATTAAAGAAGCTGGTGATAGATTTGCAAATGCAAGATGTAGTATATTGCTAGGAGCAAATTGAGTGATGGCTTTAAAATTCGAACGTTCCCTAAATGCATTCTGAGTCAGGAAGCGGAGAAAACTTTGGAGGGAAGACGCCGCTCGCTGAAGCTGTGCTAATGTGACTTCTCTCGGGTGTGTTTTCATACGAACCTTTTTCAAAAAGCCTTTTCATGTGTTTGGAGAGACCGCTTACAACAGGGGGAGGAGGGAGCCTTCGGGAGCCAGAAACACTGATTACAGATTCAGCACCGCCCCTCCCCCTTCGTGACCTCGATCTAGTGTTTCGAGCCTTGTTGGCAAATTAGAGTGGGAATTGGGAGACGAGGATGCTTGTCCCCTGTCCCTCCTGCCTCTCAGGCTATTAGAAGAGCAAAGGAGAGGTGGAGGGGAAACGCGGGTTGTTGAGCTCTATACATGTGTGCATGTGTGTATGTGTGTATGTATGCTATATACAGAGAGGTATAGCTGTAAGAGAGAGATATATACATAGAAGAGAGATAGACAGATTTAGATACAGACCTACAGATAGCTAGAGATAGATCTTTTCCATAGAGAGAAGGTTGCATGTTGGGTGGGGGAGGAAAAGGAAAACCAGAGGCAGCATCAGATACGATTGACCAGTTTGCTCAGCACCTCTGCATCCCTCTGAGCCACAGGAGAAAGGGACAGACAGCCAGTCCCGGCCCACTGGGTGTGGCTCAGACCTGAACCTCTGGCTCGCTGCCAGGAGTCTGCAGCCCCCCATTTGGGGACCTTCTTTTTTATTTTTTTGCCACAGGATCAGATAAGCATCTGTGACCTTCAGTTCGTTAAATGTGACTGAACCCTCACTACAATTATTCATTCAAGAAACATTAAATCGAGCACTTACTGTATCATAGAACTTGTCTTAAGTGCTGAGGACTATAGCTGTGGGGAACCACAGACAAAACTCCCTGAATCCTCAGAGAGAGCGTTGTAGAGGGAGACAGAGCAGACGGATGTTCAAGGTCAGTTTGGGTCGTAATGCTGCTGTCAAGGAGACAGCTCGGGCCCTCGACAGCGCCAGTGTGGGTGGTCTCGGGGAGGATGGCCCCACAATGCTCCAGGGTAGCTGGCTGCCACGAACTGCCTGCTTCCAGCTCTGTCTGCCTCTGTGCTCTCTGCCCTGAAAGACTTACATTCTAATTGAAGGAGAAAAAGCACCACTGCGATGAGGCTATAAATACACGCCAAGTTACATGGTTGGTGCATGAGTGCTGAGAGATTTACGTGGTGCGCCCGCATGTATTTCAGGAGTGTGTCCTCTAAGTATGTGTATGCAATGGCCGTCCAGCCCCGGCCCCTCTCCTGGCACCTGCTAATCTAATCTGGTGCTGGGAGCTGGCTTTGTTCCGCCCGTGCACCACGTCGCTGGCCCCTGTCTCTCGGTGGCTCTTGTTCAGAGTTCACAAGCAGATGAAAGACCAGCTCAGCTCAGGCCTTTGACCGATGGATGGATCCGGCGGATCCTCAGGGGCTTTGCGCTAATGACCATGGATAAGGTTTTTGCCTTGGCTTCTGAATTGATTTTGTGGGGTGTGTGTGTGTGTGTGTGTGTGTGTGTGTGTGTGTGTGTAAGGGGCATTTATCAAAGGCTAAAGGGATTGTCAATGTGGGGGGAGGCACATTCAAACAGAAGCCATTATCCAGATGACGGGTGGGAGCGAGTCACGTCTGAGGTCCATTTGCAGTGACTTGTTAAATAATGACACTCCTAATAAAGGCTGGCGCATAGCAGGTGCTTGCTCCTTTTGCTCCGTTCCCCGCAGTACCGAGCCCTTTCTAGCCCGAACTCCCCGGAATCCTCCAGGAGCCCCTTGGCGTTGGCATTGTCACCCCTCATCCTCAGGTGAGAACCCCAAGGCTTAAGCTGTTGCAGGTCTCACTGTCAGTCACGGTGGCTGCATGGAACTTGGACCCAGATCTCTGTGGCCCGAGGGTCTGCTTCATCATGCGAGGCCTGTAAGCAGAGGGCCTTGGGGGGTGATGCATCCGAGTGAGGAGATCTCTGAGAGAGGAACCCCCACAGCCAACGAAGGGCCTTGAAATAGCTCGGGAGGGCCTGTTGGTTGTGAGTTTCTTGGCGATGATCCTTGGGTACCACTCTGAGGGTGTGGCGGGGGCCAGGACAGCTCCCCGTTAAGTCCATTTACCACCATTAATACATCATTACTAGCCAGGTCCGCAGTCGACATTAGTTCACTCACTCTGCGTCGCACATTCCGTGGGTTTCGCCAGATTGGTGACTTGTGTCCACTGTTACTGTGTTATTCAGAATGGTTTCGCTGCCCCCAAAACCACCGTGCTCCTCCTCTTCCTCCCCTCCCCCTCCTCTCCAACCCCTGGGAGCCACCACTCTTTTAACCGTCTCCCTCATCGCCGGGCCTTTCCCCGCGGGTCGGACGGTGGGGTTCATGCAGTATGTAGCCGCTTTGCTCGGCAACATGCATGCACGGTTCCTCCGTGTGTCTTCCGGGCCTGAGAGCCCCTTTCTCGTTACCACCGCATCGTCGAGGCACCCCGGTTTGTTCGTTCCCCGGCCGAAGGACGTCTTGGCTACTTCTCTGGAGACCCGGTTGGTGGTCGTCCACGTGGAAGAAGCCAGAGATGCTGCTAAGTGTCCAGCAATACGCAGGGCGCCCCGCTACAGAGAATGATCCGACGCCGAAGGCCAGGGCTGAGGGTGAGAGGCCCTTGTTCTGAACATGCATAAGGAGTAGAGACAAGTATTTCTTCAGCCAGACACGTTCAGTTGGGGGGCTAGGGCGTGGCTGGAAGCCTCCCAGCCACCCTGGGAGCCAGGCATGTTGTTATCCCATTTTGTGGGTGAACACACAGGCCCAGAGATGCTGGTTAACAGCTTGGGTCATCCTCTTGAGGAGAGGCCTTAGCCGGGTTCAGACCACACCCTGTCTCTCAGCCCAAGCAGGACGCTTGCACCCCATGGGTCAGGTATTATCGGGGTCTTCCCTTCTGCATCATCTATGGGTTCTTTGGTTTTCAACCCGCAAGCTCTTCCTTTTCTCCTTGGTGGCTTACATGCCTTGTCTCCCTCTCGCTGCAGTGGAAGCCCTCTGCGGGCCCGGGGTCATCCCGAGTTCTGGCTCCAGGGAAGCTTCCATCTCTTGTCTTCCCGTTTCTCATGTCTACATCGTTTTCTCCCCTCGGATGTGGTTGCCCCAGAAGACAAAGGTACAGGGACACGTCCTCTGGTGACTCCACGTGTCCTGGCCTCAGACCCCCAAGCCACTGTTCTCCGGGGAACCGCCGGCTTAATGAAGCCAGCTGGCCGCACACACCCGCACCTCTGGGCTCCCTGTGACCGTGAACCTCGGCCCCCAGAGGCCTCGGCTGTGGGGAAAGGAGTCGACTGTCCTCTGTCGTGCCCGCCGGCCGCCTGCCCTCTCCGTCCGCTCTTCCTGTTCACCCAGCGGCTGGCAGCGCCGCGTTGGGTGAGAAGCCAGCGTGTTTGTTGGTTTGGGAGGATTGCCCGCTCATTTTTAGCATCTCTCTCTCTCTCTCCTCTCCGCTTGGACAGAGCTGTTCACAGTGGCAGATAGTCCATATTTGGGGGAAATGAACCCCGCCCCCCGCCCCATCCCCTCCCTGACCCTACGCTCTCTAAAATCTATATATTTTTAGCAGCCCCGGCTGCGTTCCATTGTGTTATTCAATCTACAGAGCATTTTCTTACGTAAGGTGGGTGCCGTGCCTTTTCACTGGCTCAGGGGGACAGGTAGGTGTGGTTTTTTTTCAAATTTTGCGCAAATGAGGCCTGACGGTGTGGCTCCGCTGGTTGGAGTGTTTTCCCACGCGCTGAAAGGTGCGGCTTCTGTCCCGGTCCAGCAGAGGGGGAGGCAAACCAGCGCGTGTTTTTCTCATCCATCCATGTTTTTCCTCTCTCTCCCTCTTCCATAGCAATATCAATAAATTTTATTTTATCAATAAAAGTAGCATTATAGAAGAAGTTTAAGTTTAAAAAACTGTGCACATGAGCCGAGACCGGTGTGGTTCAGTGGATAGAGCGTCGGCCTGCGGACTGAAAGGTCCCAGGTTTGATTCCAGTCAAGGGCATGGACCTTGCTTGCGGGCACATCTCCAGTGTGGGGTGTGCAGGAGGCAGCTGATCGATGTCTCTCTCTCATCGATGTTTCTGACTTTCTATCCCTCTCCCTTCCTCTCTGTGAAAAATCAATAAAATATATTTTTTTAAAAATTGTGCACATGAGTGTCAGGGTTGTGCACATGAGTGTCAGGATGTGCACATGTACAGATGTTACACACACGGTTAGGCCTCAGCTCTGGGCCGGTCATTGACTGGCATGCACTCTCTCCCGCTGGCATGTGGGCTCCTGGGCCACAGAGATTACAACACAGCTGAGCACTCACCCCGCTCCGCTCCGGGTGTCGGGGAGACGGCTGCCTTCACGGAGTCATGGTCTTCTCATCGCATCTCTGATCCAGCCATTGCACACTGCGGCTTTCGTCCTGTCTGTGGGCTGCGGGCAGAGTTGGGAACACGAGAGGCGGTCCCCCAGGCCAGCGTGAGTGAACTCTCTGAATGGGGTACAGTGACGACAGCGCCCACGGGTACCCATCATCCTGGAGCAGCGGCCGGGACTAGTCAGGGAAAACAGCAGGGAGTGGAACCATGCAGGAAGGACCATCCCGGCTTACGCGCCTGGGAAGAGGGCATGTGATTCGCTCAGAGGGCAGCACTCGGCAGCTCTGGGTGCCTGAGCTTCTAGATGGTTCATGTTTTTCCCAGTGAACACGTAGGATAGGTTTGAACAAATACAGAAATGGAGCAGCAGACACCTCTGCGCACAGGCTCCTGCCCACAGCAGTGACCGTTCCGAGGAGCAGATGCGGGTCCGTTATTCAGCCACTGGATCTGGAGCGGCATTGATGACCCAGGCCCCGTTCCAGAAGCACCAGCCACAGCAATGAACACAGCAGCCAAGTCCTGGCCTCCTCAGAGCATCGTACCAGAGGTGCTTCATTTCCATCGGACAGTGGAAATGCGTGTGAAATGCTTCTAGATGGCAGGAAGGAGCCAGAGGTGGCCCGATGCGTTACGCCAGCACTTACATCAGGGGGGTCCGGGTGAAGGGTTAGGGGCTCTTTCGTGTCATGGCCCGTGTTTCTGCCGGGTTGCCGCGCACTCCTCCGAGCTAATGGGCTTTCTGGCATCCTCCCTGAACTGCCTCGCAGGGAATGGATGTCTGTGCTGAGGAGCCCCATCGGGCAGGGTTTGATTTAGCGAGAGCGCGCGGTGCTTTGCAGTGCAGGATGGCGAGGAGGGAGGCCCCCCTGCTAACCCCCCTGACAGATGCACCCCGCCGAAGGTAAAGGGCGGGATGGTGTCTCCTCTTCCCTGTCTCGGCCCAGGCCGCCCGGGGGCTGGGCTTTTACTTACTGTCACAGCCAGTTGTTCAGGCAGGGAATAAATAAAGCAGCGAGGGAGGTCTTCATAGAAATCATAGCAAGCCTCTCCGCTAGAACAGTCGAGTCTGAGTTCTCTCCACCTCAGCATCTGTTCCAGAATCTTGCCGTGTTAACCTGAGAAACGCTATGCCTGTGGCTCCCCGCCACGCCTGGTGTTGAGGCTCATGCTGGGGACCATTAACAGCCCCAGGCCACCCCCTAGACCAGTTCAATCAGAAACGCTCCGGGCGGGACTAGGCGGATTTTATTTTATTTATTTATTTTTTTTACTCCTCCTCTGAGTATATTTTTCCGTTGATTTTTAGAGAAAGAGTGGAAAAAAGGAGGAAAGACAGAGAGAAATATCGATGGGAGAGAAACACATCGATTGGCTGCCTCCTGCACTTGCCCCGACCAGCCGAGGTTCGTGCCCTTGACTGGAATCAAACCCAGGCCCCTGTGGTCTGTAGGCCGACGCTCTGGCCACTGAGCCAAACCGGCCAGGGCAGGTGGCAGGATTGGAAACTGCCTGGACAGGACTTCTGCAGAATGATTATATGAGCTACTCAGGGCAGAGTCTGACCTTCAAAAACTGAGAAGATCGGGGCGATACACAAACGTTGTCTTTTTCTTAGAAGGAGAAACGCGACAGGCTGAGTTCGTTGAGATATCTGATCGGCTTGATTTGAAACTCCCGCGTTTCGTTGAGGCCAAGAGCCACACTGCCGTGCGCCTGTCCCATGCCTCGTCACCGGGAGCCTGTCATTCCTTTGTACTGACCGTGTGTGTGTGTGTGTGTGTGTGTGTGAATTTCTGGGAGCCTGTCATTCCTTTGTACTGACTGTGTGTGTGTGTGTGAATTTCTGGGAGCCTGTCATTCTATTGTACTGACTGTGTGTGTGTGTGTGTGTGTGTGTGTCTGTGTGTGTGTGTGTCTGTGTGTGTGTGAATTTCTAGGAGCCTGTCATTCTATTGTACTGACTGTGTGTATGTGTGTGTGTGTGTGTGTGTGTGTGTGTGTGTGTGAGAGAGAGAGAGAATTTCTCTCTCCTTTTCTTCTGTGGCCAAGAAGCTGTGAGTGTCAGCGCCTGTTTGTTTTTCCTGCTCTGTTTTGGCTCAGTTGTTGTTGGAGGAACTGCCTGACTTCCACTTCCTGCATATGTGGCTCCTTTCGCAGCCCACCCTCTCCGCCGGCGGTGCCCTGTTCCGCTGGCAGTGGTCGGTCTGCGTGAAGACCCCTCCCCCCTCTGCTTGCTGGGAGTGCGTGGTTTCTGATGGTGCGATGCCAGCTTCACATGCTTTCCCACAGCGGTGTGCGCCCCCTGAACCGCCCGGGTTGCTGCCCTTCCTTCCGACCTGGAACTTGCTGTGCTCGGGAAAGCTTCCGGCAACGTTGCCATCTTCTGGACTACTGTCTCTTTAAGTCCTAAGTGATTTTGCACTTTCCCCCACTAGGGAAGTGCCACGCGTGCTTGTCACATGTATGGGGAACGACAGCAGTGAGTGTTTAAACCAGAGAGTCACCAGACCCATGTATGACCCTTTTCTAGCAAACGTCCTGGCTGGCTAGGCATCCTTTAAAGAGGGTCTGGGGTGTCAGGTGGTACACGATCGGGTGTGTGTGTGTGTGTGTGTGTGTGTGTGTGATTGTTGGTGATGCTGGATCACCCCGGTGGCCGAGTTCCTTTGTGAACTCCCCCACCTCCTCCGTCCCCGTGCTAAGCAGCAGCATTAAGATGCGTCCTCGTTGCCAACACCTGGAAATGTTGGGAAGGTAACGAGCCATCTTTCCGGGGTTCCTGAGCCCCCCGGAGTGTGGAGTGGGCATATCGGCACCCAGCACTGGGTCACCGACGCTTGTGCCCCTGTGTCCGTTCATGTTCCCACCAGCCGCTGGGCAGATGTGCAGAAGCACAGACACACCCAGCTGCACCCCCAGCCCCCCTTCCACCCCTTCAGCCTCTTCTTTAGCTGTCTTCTCCCCCCACCCCACCCCCGGTCCCCTCCCCGGCCTGCCTTCCTCAGTTCCCTGGGCAGAGACTTTCGTTTGCTTCTGCAGTGGGCACTGTGGCTCGGGCACTCCTCTGGGCGCTGGGATGGAACTGGGTACCAGACCGGCTGCTTCCGCCTCCCTGGCCCCGCGGCCCGGTGGCGAGACGGGCAGGTAAACAGGCATCCGCAGCGCACGGGGTCAGTGCTGGTCCTGGGCAGGGCCCACAGAAGCTGCTTGCTCAGAGGAGGGGGTCAGAGGAGGGGACCCCTCAGCTGGAGCCTCCAGGATGGAGGATGGGGGGTGGGGAGAGAGCACCGACCGCTGCAGGAAAACGTTCGTTAGAGCTGGAGCATGAGGGGAGAGAGGGTGTTGGCCCGAGAGCCGCAGAAAGCCTCACTGGCAGCCGGGGCCAGCACGCTCTGGATCCGCCTTTAGAGGGGCCCTGTGCCTGCAGTGGGGGGAGCGATTGGGGGAGCAAGCACAGGTGTCTGCATTCTGGCAAGTTCTCAGCGGAGAAATAGGGACCGTTCTCCTGAGCCGATGAACCTGCGATTTCCAATGTCACGTATGAGGCAGACAGTTCGGTGCCTGGCACGCAGTTGGCGTTCAGTGGGTGGCAGCTGTGTTCAGACTAGACTCCAGCTCTCGGTCTCATTCCCGTGGTTCTCAAACCACAGGCCTAACCGCCGCGTCCCCGATGAGGTTTCAGGAGGGGAGACCGCGGCTTTTGTCCCTCAGAGTGACAGGGGACCGTGTGCAGGTGTTGAGCCCAGGAATGAGAATGTTAGTCTGGAGTCACGGCCAGTGGTTGGCGGGGCGACCAGTTAGGTCTCCTTTTTCTCACTTTTTTTTTTTAAATATATCTTACTGATTTTTTACAGAGAGGAAGGGAGAGAGATAGAAAGTTAGAAACATCGATGAGAGAGAGACATTGATCAGCCAGCCGCCTCCTGCACGCCCCACAGTGGAGATGTGCCCGCAACCAAGGTACATGCCCCCAACCGGAATCGAACCTGGAACCTTTCAGTCCGCAAGCCAACGCTCTATCCACTGAGCCACACCGGTCTCAGCTTTTTCTCACTTTTTAATGCTCGCCACCTGTTGTGAGCCACGGAACCCCAGCCTGAGCGGGGTTCAGGCTGTAAAGGTGCGTGATTGCTGAGGGAAGCAGCCGTTCTGTAGAGTTAAAACGCGGTTTTTGTACACATCCTCTCCTTTGATTCCACCCTCTGGTGAGAGAGTCTTAGCTCTGCGCTGTAGAGAATAAAACGGACGCACAGAGAGGGTGTGTGGCACGCCCAGAGTCCCCCAGTAAGAACGGTAGCAGTGTTTGAGCAGAGGGCTTAGAACCTCAGGTTCAGAGCTTGCTCCCCCTGCCCCCCATCATCTGCTGTCTCCACGGGGAGACACCAGGCACCCTCCCTTCATGCCTCTGCTTTGGTGTGGCTGTCCCTGTGCCCACAGGCACCCGGGCCGATGGGAGGTGGGGAAGAATCTGGATCGGGAATGGAATTCCGCGGTCATCGAGTTGTGGAAAGTTTCCTGGCTGTTTCTGATTTAGAGCCTGGAACAGTAGTAAGCGACGTCCCTCCTACTTCCGGCTTCCCATCCACCCCCGGCTCTTCTGCAAAGCCCAGCTCCGCGACCCCTGCCCTGCAGAACCTTCCCTGGGGTCACAGAACTTCCTCCCTTGGGGTTTGACTTGTTACAAAGCTGACCACTGCGTCTTAGCTACCCGCCCAGACAGCCTGGAAGCTCCCTGCGGACCTGCGAAGAGTCCTGTTCACCGTTACGGCCCCAGAGCCTGCGCAATTTGGTCCTCCCTACATGGTGCATGTATGCGTGCATGCATGCATGAGCCAGACTCCGACCTGTCCTTCTTTTCCTCCCATTGTCTGCTTTTTGTGGATTTGTCTTGGCATCTGAAAGTGGCCTGGGCCGAAACCGGTGTTGCTCAGTGGATAGAGCGTCGGTCTGTGGACTGAGGGGGTTCCCAGGTTTGATTCCGGTCAAGGGCATGCACCTTGGTTGCAGACGCATCTCCAGTGTGGGGCGTGCAGGAGGCGGCTGATCGATGTTTCTAACTCTCTATTCCTCTTCCTTACTCTCTGTAAAAAAAATCAATAAAATATATTTTTAAAAAATGAAAGTGGGCTGGGCAGGAAGTGTGCAGACGGAGGGTAACGCTAGGATTTGTAGCTTGGTCCATCCCAGCGAATGAACCAGCGGCGATGGCGGCTGCGCAAACGGGCATGGTATCTGTCCTCTCTGTCCCCTTGTACGCCGAGGAGTAGAACAGGTGACCTTCTAGGGAGCTCAGGTCATCAGGCTTCGCCACAGTACGGAGATCTTGAACCTGAGCTGGCTTGGATCTAAGACATTCATTCACCTGGAAATGTAAGTGGGAGTGACTCTCACCTCCTGCGGAGCCATTGGGGGCTTGGCCTGCTCTTTCAAGGTGTGAATGAAATGTATTCACTCACACCATTCACTCACTCCCTCCCGCACTCTCTCCTTCATTTGTCACACTTACCTACCCCCCCCCCGTCTCCCTCCTCTGTCCCCTCCTCATCCCTGTGCTCAGGGGACCCTGGGGAGACTGGAGGAGACTAAGGAGGTGTGTTGGCCGTGCCAGGGGTCCCTTCTTGTTTCTCAGGAGGAAGTGGGAGGGGTGGCTTTCTGCAGACCTTTTCGCTAACGAGGACAGGGCCAGGAGGCAGAGAGAGGCAGGGGTGGGGGGTGGGGGGCAGATGAATAAGCCACCCTTCGGCCTGGGTCTTTTCTAATTGCTTCCCCTGGAATGAATCCACCTGGAACGTATACTCTATAGTGGGCTCTCTGCCTTCAGCACTCTTCCTCCGGGTGTCAATCCAGTTTTCAGCTCAGCGTGTTTTCCGGAGGAGAACTTGCCATTGCACATTCTGGGTGCGTGCTGTAATGTTTGCATTTACATATACCACTTTCCCCCGTTTTCTGGCCCGAGGGGAATGTGAGTGAGTACATTCCAGAATCTGAGGTTCATTTTTAGCTGCGGTCGAGGCAAGCCCCCGGGGGAAATGTCAAGATAACTGGGTTCCCGAAATGGCAGCTCGGCAGCTCATCTTCGATCCTCAGCCCGCGCCGCGGCCTCTGCTTGCAGAAGATAGGCCGTGGCCCCCGGTGCAGGTCTTGGGGGAGTGACTCATTATTCCAAGAGGCCTCCTAATCCTGACTCCCGGTCACGGCGACCTGTCGCCAGCCTGAACGCGTGTCAGAGCAAGGAAGAAAAAGTGTAGCTGATTCGGTACTCGCATTGGTCGGGCGGGCCTGCCTTCCTGGCCAAAGGAAAGGAAGGAGGAGCAGCATCCTCCGTGTTAAAACGCGGATGTCGCTGTGGCTCAGAGAACCTGCAAGGAGGCCAACATCGGGAAGGGGTTTGGGCTTGGCGGACAGGGCTGGACATACTTGCAGAGGCCTCAGGGACCGGAATGACCACCAGTGGAATGAGGAAGAGCTGAAGGCCTAAGGGGGTTGATTGTGAAGTTAGGGCCACATCCCATGTGGCTGAGGCTCTAGCCTAGGGCATCAGGTAGCCCTGGCTCAGGTCTGCCCATTTCCCAGAAGGCTTCACCTGTGCCCTGGCATCCTGGGGTTAAACCTGGGAAGGAAGGGGAGAGCCAGGTGGGTCTCTAAGTGAAGGTGGTTAACGTGCATTTGTTGAATGGGTACGCAGGCCGGACTTCTGAGTGTCCCCTTTCCCCTTGACCTTGGAGATCATGTATGTGTAAGAGCTGGCCGAGTTCCGTAAATGCAGGAACACACGTGGGACACTGCAGCTCCGAACGAGACATCATCAGCAGAGGTCAGACCTGTCCGAGGATCTCCGTTCTCTCAAAAATAACCTTTAGGTGACAGTTGTTTCAGCAGGGGCCGTTTTTCTCTAGTAGCTGTTGCAAAAAAATGGAATTATTCCAAAGATTGAGTCCTGGCAAACAGCGTCCACTGGTGGGTGCCCTGGAAGTCAGATACTAGAATCGAAAAGGTGAGAAATAGACTTCGAGCCTCAGCTTTATCAGGAAAAAACGCGCCTTTGAGATGTCTCAGGCGGTTTCCCGAGATAAGCTCTCCACACTCGCATTCATTAGCCCTGGTGGAGCGGTCAGTGAGGCTGGGCCAGCACAGGGGAACTGGAGCAGAGCTTGGGTGTCCACCGGGCTTTGGGGTGTCTCTCTGTTGCTTCGTGTTTGATTGTGTGGGGGCTTCCCAGAGGGCAGGACCTAGGCAGGAGGAAAGTCCTCGCAGGGACCCAGTAGGGCCACGGAGGGCACGTTTGAAATTGTAGGGAAATGCCAGGTCCATTTATCAGCCCTTCTCCAAGTCCCTCCTGTAAGCTGGGCTGAGTGCAAAGGGCCAGGGGTTCAAAGTTGACAACATTCAGACATGGCCCTGCTGGAATTGACTCAATTAACGAATGCAAAACAGCTAGCTAATGCAAGCTGCAAACCGTGACATGATGGTGTCAACGCCCCTGTTTCCCCGAAGGCCCTGGTGTTTGTCAGGCGGGCCTCATTCCTGGTTTGCCAATTGGAAATGCAAATGCAGAGGCCTGGGGGATTGGCCCACAGCGCTGCCTGGCAGTCCCGGCCCTCAGTTTCTGTCCCTGTCACTGCCTCGCACTGTTTTCCTTGGCCTGGAAAAATCAGCGTAAACAGGTTCCCCCCAGAAATCAGCTGGATGATGATGGATAGATGGATGGAGGATGGAGGAAGGATGGGTGGGTGAATGGTTGATGGGTAGATGGATGATGATGGATGGATGGGTACATATTAGTAGGTAGATGGATTGATGGATGGATAGATGATGAATGGATAAGACCAGTTGAGCAGCATGTAACAATATTCACCAGCGGAGGGTGTGACCACATGAATGTCACCCTCTGTGTTGGCACTTGTTCTATCTGTCCGAGGTCTCCCTAATCGGAAGTGACCTCACCTACCCCATCTTATCGGTTATTATTCCCCAGTATCTTCCAAGTGGTCCTTCCATCTGCTGTCCTTCCATCCACCCAGCCTGGATCTGCCCGCTCAAGCGCCACCTTGGGTAGAAACATGCGGAGCTGATGCACGAGGCTCCGTGTCTCTGGGCGCTTATGTGATGCTGCTTTGTTAGGTTGGAATAAAATGATTCTGCTCACCAGCCGCTGCAGCCTCTGCTCTCCCTGTCATCACTCACCCCGTGTCTCTGTCTGTTCCTTGGGGTCCCCTTGCTAGGCATGCACTCCCTGCTGCTCCCCGAACTGGCCCCCCTCCTCTTGCCTCCTGCAGCCCCGTCCCGCATCCGTAGCCTGCAGGTCTGCGCGCTCCTGAGCTGTTTCATCACGCCAGCCTGTCTGATCTGGGTAATAAGTGGGTGCCCGGGTTAGGGTTCCCCGAGGGCGTAGACTTTTGCTCATCATTTCATCATGATGAGCACACAGACACGAAGGGTGTCGGCTCACTTGCGCCTTCCATTAGAACTTCTTCAAGTTCAGTGAGTCTGCTGGATGCGCTGAGTCTTGATCACCCGCCTTGGTCCATGAAGGTGATGGCGCGGACCCGTTGGAGCCCTGACCGGGTCTCGGGCACTGTCCTTAGTTCTTGCATCCTTACGGCCACCCTGGTGTGCAGAGCAGGAAACCAGCACGCAGGGCTAAGCGTCTTGCCCAAGCAGGATTACGACCAAAGCCACAGCACCGCCAGTGGAGGAAAGAGCTCTCTCTACCTGCCATGATTCTCGGTTTGGTCAATGGTGTGTTTTTGTTGTTGTTTTTTTTTAAATATATTTTATTGATTTTTTACAGAGAGGAAGGGAGAGGGATAAAGAGTCAGAAACATCGATGGGAGAGAGAGACATTGATCAGCTGCCTCCTGCACGCCCCCTACTGGGGATGTGCCTGCAAACAAGGTACATGCCCTTGACCATAATCGACCCTGAGACCCTTCAGTCCACAGGCCGACGCTCTATCCACTGAGCCAAACTGGTTTTGGCTGGTGTGTTGTTTTAGTATCACACCCAGTGCCGGGCTTACACTGTGCGTGGAAGTGGATCGCATGTTCACAGTGAGACGAGCATCAGTGCGTGAGAAGACCTCGTTTTGTGGCCACTTTTTATTGCGGCCCCCATTCCACCAAAGCTCACCGAAGACTTCGGTGGTGCTGGTTTCAGAGTCTCGCTCTGCCCCAGGATGCTGTGCGACCTGGAGCCAGCTACCGTGCCCCTCTGAGCCTTGTTCTCCTGGCCTGGAAAACAGAGGTGGTGACTCTGCCTGGCAGCTTGCCTGGGAGGTGTCGGGGAGATCGCACACGCGTTCTCTACCAGGCCCACACCTGGCCCGTGGCAGGTTTTTAGTAACGAATGGCCGAAAGCATGGATAGTTCAGAAACCTGTCGTTAGCAGGCAGTGATTTCGTATCGTGGGCCAGGCCGTGAATTATTTATTGTATATTTATCATACCTATGCCACTAAGGCCTTGCTCCTTACTTCGTTTCTGTTCCTTTGTCATCAATATTCGGAGCTCTGTGGTGCTTTTCTCGGCAGAGACACAACATCGTGATGTTAGAGCCGAAACCAGAGGCCGGAGACCATCCACTGTGCTGAGCGTGAGCACATAGCTCATGTGTTCAGAGGAAGGCTGGGACTGCCCCAAACCGGGTGGCAGCTTGCTCCAGCGAACGCGAAGGCAGGGCCACTGGGCGGGGGTGCCTTCCCAGAGCTTTCAGAGAGACCAAGTCGGCCTGCTGCGCGTGTTTCCTCTCAGGAGCGCTCGGGGTTACAGCTGGCTGGGGATTTCAGCTGCTCCCCATCCGATGGTCTCCATTTCAGTAATGGAAACAAATGAAAAGAGAGAGGGATGGCTCTGGAATAGATAACCGGGACGATCATTGCGCTTCCCCTGGGTTTTATGCGGACCACCAAAGATGCTGCTAGTGAGAAGGTCATTTTGTGAAATTCCACGTCCATATGCTCACCGGCTGGCACCAAATCAGTAATTATTATTATTATTTTTTTAACTTACTGGTTCACAACTCCTTGAGTCTCCATTTGTGTTTGTGTGTGCTCGGGAAGTTCTACAAGAAAGAGGGGCTGGTATGCCTCAGCGCTTGCTCTCTGCCACTCCTTTCCCCGATGCTTTGGGCAGGCAAATGCGCAGGTGGCCAGGCCTGCCTTCTCTTTTTGGGCCAGCGTCCCCTGAAGTCATTCAGGCCCGATCTGCTAATCAGGGAAGACGGAAGGGTTCAGAACCGCGAGGGCCACGCTTTTAAGAGACTAGTCTTTACTAAATTTTGTGGGTTTTGACTAGGGGTGGGGTGGGGAGGGGGAGTTCACAGGAATGGAGACCAGACTTTGCGGGCAGCCGCCCCGCTGTGCGGAGTGGGGAAAGGGAGTGGAAAGGGATGATCGCTTTCCTTCCCCCCTCAGGAGACCCCATTGTCCTTAGGAAGAAGGGGATATCCGGAAAGATGTTCTGTTCTTGGCGAAACTGTCAGGCCCTGTCAGTGGCGGCTAAAGTACTTGTCATCGTGCTGCTAAGTTACCCCTCCCTCGCAGCATTGCTTCTACATCTCCGTCTATGTGTGGTTACCCTGGTTCATTGTCACTGGTCCCCAACATAACCAGAGGAGGCCATTGGTCTCATTGAGAGGTGATGCTTGTCTTCCTACATCCCAGCTGCACCCTGGAATGGCTGATTCACAAACCCCTGTTCTCAGGAAGCGCTGGCATCATTCAGAAACCAAGAACCCAAGAAGGCTCCCCTCCCCCAGGAGTGAAGTTTCCCATCCAGTGAGGGAGCGTACCCTAACTAGTCTCTCTGTGGGGGAAACGGCCAGAAACCATCCAGGCATGGACCATGAAGAGGTTTATAGGACCTTAAAAGCAGGAGGAAGATCCATAAGCAGTGGAGGAGCATTATTCGCATTGGTCTGCAGGTCTCTCATACTAGCGTCACCTCTTATTGAGTGGTCGGCTTGCTTATTCCATCCAGCAACCCTTGGGAGCGCGTATCATGCTTAGTTTGACAAACGAGGTTCCATTGCAGTGAAATAACCAGTCGAATGTCACCCGGCCTAGGGTGTCTGACCCTGTCCTTTTCCTCTGTTCAGGACTGCCAGCCGGTCTGTTGTATTTCCTGTGTGTACACACACACACACACACACACACACACACACACACAGTATAAACCCGTTGGTTATTTGGAAAAATCACACATTGTTTTTTATGCGTTCATTGGAAAAAGTGACTCAGAAAATGTGCATATTCATTCACCCATTCTTAGACAAGCCAGTGACTGCTCTACCAGGTGTATTGTGGGTAACTTTAAATGGAACGATGCTGTGAACACTCAGGCACAGCAGATGACTGACAAATTCGCATCTCCTTGTTTTGAATTTCAATAAAACTTGAAATGCGGCTGAATTCCAGCGCAGAATGTTAAATTCACTTTTGGTATTTTTCCTAGCTATGAATAAGTAATTGTTCTGAATTCTGAGTAACCAGATCGTTTTTGTCATTTTTATTGCAAATTTTTATTCTTAAGCAGAAGTTCGAGAGTCTGTTTATGTGCCTCCGTACTTTCTGTTGTATTGTTACTGTCTTGGATACATAACTCGGGGTCTCAATGCTGGCAGAGTGCATTAGAGTGAGTCGGTGATAGTGCATGAATCATGTTCTAAGACAGTTCTTGTCCAGGTACTGAAAATGCTGACACGATTGACCCCCATCAGTCATGGGAGAGTGGACGTGGAGAACTCCTCCCAGTAATCATGCTGATGGGTTGTCAAAGGCACCAGAACCACGATCGCCATGAGACTCTCTCCTGGAACTGTAATCAGCATGGAGTGGATGGCTCCCCACTCTCGAGGCCGGAGGTCAATTACCATTCTGTGCTGATGGATGCCTCTGGTGTCCATGGATGAGGAACAGAGAAGGTGGGAAGGGGACAGCAGGGAATATGAGAAAGAATGCGGGTAAAAATCATCTCTCTTTCAGCCTACCGGCACTGTGCGCTGGCCTTGTGGTCTTGTGTTAAGGGCCTTTGATCCCTCGAAACCATGGTTTCCATGTCCACATGATGAAGGCAAGATCATCAGCTCTTTTTTAAAAATTGATTTAGAGGAGGGGGGACAGAGAAAGAGGGATAGAGGAAAAGGGATATTGATTTGTTGTTCCACCACTTACCTGTGCATTCATTGGTTGCCTCTTGTGGGTGTGCTGACCAGGATTGAACCTACAACCTTGGCATATCAGGATGCCGCTCTAACCAGCTGAGCTACCCACTGCCTGCATCTTCAAAGACCAAATGAAATAAGGAGCATACACGTGCCAGTTTGAGATATTCGGTTACACAGGGCAAGTTACTGAACTAAGACAGAGACTCGTGTTTCTAAACTCTCGTTCCATCGTTGATGTTCACTCAGTTCCCACCTCCTCTTTCCAGCCCTCGGTTCTATATTGGTTACTGGAGGCCCGGTGCATGAAATTTGTGCAAGAGTACGACCCCCGCACCCCCACCCCCCGTGCCAGCACTGCTTTCCTCTGGCACCGGGGACCCGGGCTTCCCTCGCAGCCCTGGCTTTGTCCGGAAGGACGTCCAGAAGGACATCCGGTCTAATTAGCATATTACCCTTTTATTATTCTAGATCGGTTATTGGTTCAAGAGGGGCAGTGGTTTCCACCATTAGTTACGAATACCCCGAACTCCTCAGTGGACCAGCTTCCGCCTACCACCCTCTGCTTCTCCTCCCTGCCTTCACTTCTGGCTTTCTTTCTCCACTGCTTGCTTCATCTCCGATTCTCCCTGACGTTCCTTGTAGAAATTGTAGAACATTTTGACAGTCGAGAGCGATCTAGAAAGCATCTGGTCACATCTGCTTATTTTACAGACAAGGGAGCTAAAGCCGGGAGGCGAGTTTTACCCAGATTACACAGCGGGGGAGGGGGGAGCCAGGCCGCTGAGCCCCAGATGCTCGGTTTCCACACTGCGCTCCTTTTAAGCTGTGCTGCCACGGGATGGGGCTCCCCCACTTGGAAATACAGTCCCATATCCCCGCAGAGGTGGTGTTTAAGACCTGCCCTTGGCATGGACTCTGGTGCGAGCCAGGTCCTCCTGTTCACCGTCTGTCGGGTTCAAGGCACCATCGCGGGGGAAACTGATGCTCTTGCAGAGGAGCGGAGTGTGGCAGGAGGGGGTGCGTGATTCAGAGCTTGCAGGAGAAAAGAGTCATTTCCTCCGCCTCCCCTCCCCCACGGACCTCTCGAAGGGAGAAAGCGACCGCAAAGTTCCGGGGAGGGGGTAGGACTGGTGAACGTGTCCATTTCCCCCCTCAGTCGCATTGTGAGTCAGGTGCTGGGGCTATGGGCGTCTGCTCTTACCTGCCGAGCAGATCCTGACAGAAGCCTGGTCCGTTCCGCTCCTGATGAGCTGTGTGACCTAGAACACGCCCCTCCCTTCACCGCTCTCATCTGTGGAAAGGGGTTCAAGGCCTCCTGTCCTGTTTGTCTCAAAGGGATGTTCTGAATCAACCCATGGATGGGGAAGGACTTTGGAAATGTGCCTAAGGCGCTCGAATTGTGAGGGGCTTTGATGAAGAGGCTTTAAAGTAGGGGATCAAAGACTTGGATTTGAGTTCCCCCGGCGCGGGAAGGGTGCAGGGATGCTGGTAGGGTGCAGGGATGCTGGCGACCCCAAACGGCAGCTGTCTGTCCTGTTTCACCCTGCCTATTCATGCTTAGCCAGTTATTGGGGGGGGCCTTTTGTCCTTTATCTCTCATGTCTTTTATCATGGGGTCCGCCTCCTATGTATACAAAGCAAGAAAGAAGACAAGAGAAACGTTGATTGGCATGGAAGACTTTTGCAAAGGAGGCTTTCTCATGGGCAGCTATTTTCTTGGTGTGTTTCTGGTGAAACAGAAGCCAGTGGCTCTCGTATTTCTTTGTTCCCGCTCGGACATGGTGGAGGGCAGCCGAAAATGCCATCTGTTTTCGGAGAGGGTCGTTTTCTTTCTTCGTGGAGCACCGGAGTGGATTCTACGTGCCATGCCCCTCTACAGTGATAAAAGAGCTGTAGCAGGCGGGCTGCAGACCTGGGCTCAGAGCCTCCTTTGGGCAAATGCTCCTGTAACTACAGCGACAAGCAGGCCTACAGAGTGCTTCACCCTGCTTGCTCCCTCCTCCCTGTCTGCTTAGCATCCTACGGAGGTTAGGGCACTTCGGGATGTGGGTGATCATTTGCATATGTGCACAGACAGGCCTTGGATTTTTTTTTTTCCCCTTCAGGTTTTCAACACGCTCATTAGACCCGCCCATGGCAGCAGGAAGGAAATGTTCAGCCTCGTTGGGAACCAGGATTGCTTCCTTTCCCCACTGCGAGCTTCCCTCTCGGGCCCGTTGAGGCCCACCCAGAGGGGACGGGGTGCCTCCCACCTGGGTGAGGGCGTCTGCAGTCTGAAACAGGCTGCCGGGTTCCGTGTGATGGGCCCACGGGGCCACAGGCTCGCGGGCAGCGGGCGCGACACACGCAGACGGGCACTCCGATCATCCGGGGACACACTTGCAAACCCCTGTGAGAACTCCCGCAGGGATCATTACCAGAGTGGAGCTGATGGCCGTTCCCTGAAGTATTTCTGCCTCTGCGCTTTGCTCTCCCCCCCCCCAACCCCCCACCCATCTCTCTCCTTGTTGGTGCCACGCCGTCAGACCTGGAGTCCTGTGGCACCAGTTCCGGATTTCTGTGGTGAGAACACTGAGTGTCGTGGATGACTTGGTGTGCAGGTCCTTGGGTTTAAAAAAATTGGGGGGCGGGGGCGCCTTACGTTTTGAAGGACGGCGTCTACACGTTTTTCCCATGTTGCACAAGTGTGGCTGGTCTTTGAGGTGTGTTTGTGTTGCATGGAGCTGAATATTCTGGTTCTTTCACCTCCACGTCAGCTGTTGTCTCTTTTTCGTTGTCTGAACCACATTGGCCACATGCTTTCCTCTTGCCGTCTGCAGCCGTGGTCCGGCTGCCTCCTCCCGTGGTGTGCTTGACCGTGGACACCAGGCTGCACATTCCATCTCCAGGACTTACTCGTCTCGTATTTGGAAGTTTATACCTTTGACCTTATCCCCTATTCCCGTCCCCTTTTTAAATATATTTTATTGATTTTTTACAGAGAGGAAGGGAGAGGGAGAGAGAGCTAGAAACATCGATGAGAGAGAGACATCATCGATCAGCCGCCTCCTGCACATCTACTGGGGATGTGCCCACAACCAAGGTACATGCCCCTGACCGGAATCAAACCTGGGACCTTTCAGTCCGCAGGCCGCTGCTCTATCCATGGAGCCACACCGGTTTTGGCAACCTTCTCCCTTTTTTATTTTTTAAAATATATTTTATTGAATTTTTACAGAGAGGAAGGGAGAGAGATAGAAAGTCAGAAACATCGATGAGAGAGAGACATAGATCAGCCGCCTCCTGCACGCCCCACAGTGGAGATGTGCCCGCAATCAAGGTACATGCCCTTGACCGGAATCGAACCTGGGACCTTTCAGTCCGCAGGCCGCTGCTCTATCCACGGAGCCACACCGGTTTTGGCATCCTTCCCCCTTTTTTATGCAGGAGGCACTGGGCCCCGAGACTTTGCTGTGTGGAGGGACAATGTGCCTTACTAATCTCAGGGCAGGCCTGGCAGCCGGCCCTGAGGCTTCTGACATCTGTGAGTGGGAGCACCCCTTCCTTGGTGGAGGGGCCTGGTCTGAGCCTCTTCTCTGCTCCCTCCGGAGAGCCTTGCTCCGGGGCTCCCCGTCCTTGCTTACTGTCCTGCGACCCCCTGGCTGTGGAGTCCGCTGAGCCCGCCTTGCTGCCACTGCCACTTGCTTGTGTCTCTCTCTGTCCTTTGGCCGCCGGCGTCGCTCACAGTTTTCCGCGGGCCTCTTCCATCTACGAGTGCGAACAGCCACGCCAGCGAGATCTCTCTCGTCCCCGTTCCGTCCGCTTCCGTAATAACCACTTCACCGCTCCGAGCGAGCACTCAGCTCCCCTCGCTCCGCGCTAAGTGCTCGCCGAGAGCATCTGCGCCCCCACCGCCCGCCCGTCCCCGGGAACCGCAGCGGAGAGGCGGGCAGTGACCCCCGCCGGCATCAGCCGCTGCCTGGGCCTAAGTGGCGGCGGCCCAGAGCCATTACTGCCGCCGCCTCCCCGGAGCCCCGGTCAGCGAATTAGTGGGCTCCCCGCAGCTCGGATGGGCCTGTGCAAAGCCCCCGTCCTCTGTTCGCCCGTTTGTTTCCCTCGCCGCCGGGGCCAGAAACACAACCCCGCGTGCCCAGACCTCCAGCTGGGGTGCCAGGCACGTGGGAGGGGAGGGTCTGCCTGCGGGCAAGGCCTCCCTCGCCCCTCTGATTTCCTTCTCTCAGCTCCAGAGATGGTTCTGATGAAGCCTTCTTCTGTGAGAGAGGAAGCGACCGTCTGAGAAAGTTAAAAGAATAAAAACACGTGCCAATGCCCTAGCTGGTTTGGCTCAGTGGATAGAGCATCAGCCTGCGGACTGAAGGGTCCCGGGTTCAGTCCGTGTCAAGGGCATGTACCTCGATTGCAGGCACATCCCCAGCAGGGGGCATGCAGGAGGCGGCTGATCGATGTCTCTCTCTCATCGATGTTTCTAACTTTCTATCTCTCTTCCTTCCTCTCTGTAAAAAATCAATAAAATATATAAAAATAAAAATAAAAACTTGCCGAAGATCCCCCTGCTACAAAGTGCATGGTGTTTGAATAAGGAGCTTTGGCCTCAAGCGTCTGCGCCCCCGGCCTCTGAAACGGTCTCCATCCCAAGTTCAGGATGAGGGCGGTCTCCATTCCAAGAAAGGGGAAGAGAAAGAGGCTCTACCTACAAGTGAGGGAAGAAGAACTCCGGTGAGGGGCGGAGCTAAGAACCAGTCATGCTCTACCCTGCGTTGAGGTGGGCTTTGCAGAGCACGGCTGACCCCTTCACCCACTGCCGCGCACACCTGCTCTCACTGCCACGCCGAGGAAAGGATGCCCGTCGCCCTCCGTTCCTCTTGCTCCCGAGGAAATGGACTCTGCCGATCAGACTTGAGTGAAATAAAATACCGCGTTGAATGTGACTGTCCAGCATGCATCCCTGACAGTGGATGCTCAGAGGTAGCTGGGAGGGAGACGTCGTGTCAGACAGATACCCACTGGCACAAGTGGGGGTTCAGCATCTCGTTCCCTCCGTGCCGTGTAGGAAGCTTGGTTGTGCTGAAGGTCAAGGACAGGAAGACTGAGTGGTTGGCGCCAGGGTTCAGGCCAGAGCCACAGCTTCCTGCTTCCTCAGCGGGTTCTCTTTCAGCTAGATCTTCTCTTCTCTCCACAAGGAAAAGGATGCACCCTCCCCAGGTATACCGCGTCCCACACCCCATGCACCCCTGTGTCCAGTGTCCATGAAGACGGGGTCTCCGAAAAGTGCTCAGAAATAGCCCATCTTCCCTGCACAGGGGACAGGCATGTCACCCCCCGTTCCAGAGTGCCCAACTGAAAGCCTCTGTCGTCGCAAGGCCTGCCGTGTTGGCCTGTCCTCCCCGAGGGGGAGCCGTGCAAGCAGGAGGCGCACAGCCCTGCGGGAAGGAGCAGTCGTGGCTCAGGTGCTCGGGTGACAGCGGTTCACACCGAACGGAGGGCTGCTGCGACATTTCCGTTCTACACAGGGAGCCGAGGACCAACCCTGACGAAGTCCTGCCAGATCTCCCGTCCAGTCCAGTCCGGGCTAGAACCCAGGTCTCCTCACCGCGGTTCACGCTCTGCCTGCCTTCCCACCCCCATCCATCCTCCCATGGGAACGGGGGGTCCTGGGATTTTGGAGTCTCAGGGGTGAGAATACTGAGCTCTGTGATCAGAGCCGACGGGCTCAGCGGGTCTCCTCTGTGCCACCCGCACCCCCCAGGGCGGTGTGGGCAGCCCGGGGTGCAGAGCCAGCAGGCGCCCCCCCCCTTCCACCACCACCCCCTGCCCGTTGCTCCTTGGCAGGGGCCTCCCACTTCAGGGTTTTGGGGGGCTCTTGATGTTTTCCTCCTTCCGAAAGGAAAGAGCGGTAGGGTCCAGGCTTTCTCCATGCTAAGTTTAAAGCGGCGAGTGATGGTTGGAACACTGAAATGGGTCTTTTAAAAAACACCAGCCCCGTATTGATTTGTTGCTGAGTGAGCAGTAGGATGCAGCTCTCCCCATGAGGCCGTTCCTTTTTCGAGGTCAGTTGGTGACGTCACCCTTTGTAGCCGCACGAGAAATACCTCGAGGCACCCGCATGGAGCCCAGCAGAAAAGGTCTTCCCACTTCCCATCCCGTAAACCCATCCCTCCACACCCCCAACCCCCCATGTGCGGGGAACCCAGGCAATGCACTGCCCGCTATCCGCAGTGTTCTTTCTCTAAAAGGGACAGGGCAGTATTTCGCCTCCCTTCTGAGTTTTTTTTTTTCACTTCTGGCACATCCACAACCTTACAGAGTGACTTTTTTCTTTCTGTGCTTATTACGTCTGTGCAAGCAAAGATGGGTGCCTCTTGTTGGGGTGTCTAGTAATAGTCCACAGGTAGAGCAAACAATGTCAGTGAACGGGCAGCAAGCACTCCTCAGGAACGGACAGGTGCAAGCCCCATTTTCGTCGGACGCCTTCTGAAACCTGAAATGTGAAAAATGCACATTTTTTAAGGAAAAAACTGCTCGTGTCTCTCTTTTCTGTGTTTGCGCAAATCCCGTTGGCTCACTGGCTGTGTTGTGCCTGGCGCCACTGGTTTGGTGTGGGGAGTCAGAGGAGGGACAGATTTTAGGGCCATGGGCTCGGTGGCTCCCTCCCCGCCCAGCCCTGCCACACACGTGACCCTGGTGTAGGGTTCGAGTAAAGGGTGCTTGCGGATACTTTAGTCCTGTCGCTACGTTGCTCTGGTACTGCATGAAGGGCTGGTGATAGGCATCCTAAATTCTGCACAGTTTTTGGAGACAAGATTTACTATGGCAGGGAACACTGGTGTTAGCTCGGTTTCTGAATGTGGGAGACGGAAGGACAAACAGAGTGCTGGGAAACCAATAGAAAATGAGATTGGAATGTACGGCCGACTTCTAGCGAGTCACTTAATGTCTCTATCTCTTCCTGTAAAACAAAAGTAGGGTTATCGTTTCATAGGGAGGACTATTTAGGGCAGCGGTTCTCAACCTGTGGGCCGTGACCCCTTTGGGGGTCGAACGACCCTTTCACAGGGGTCGCCTAAGACCATCGGAAAATGCAGATGTTGACATCACGATGCATCACAGTAGCAACATTTCATGGTTGGGGGTCGCCACCCCATGAGGAGCTGTATGCAAGGGCCGCGGCCTTAGGAAGGTTGAGAACCACTGATTTAGGGAGATTATTTATATAAAGAGCTTGACTCCTAAGATCGAGGGTGGGGAAAGAAGAAGGGGTGATGCCTTACCCGGGTTGGCTCAGTGGATAGAGCGTCGGCCTGCAGACTGAAAGGTCCCAGGTTCGATTCCGGTTAAGGGCATGTACCTTGGTTGCAGGCACATCCCAAGTAGGGGGTGTGCAGGAGGCAGCTGATGGATGTTTCTCTCTCATCCATGTTTCTAACTCTCTCTCTCTCTCCCTTCCTCTCTGTAACAAATCAATAAAATATATTTTAAAAAGAAGAAGAAGAAGAAGAGGGGGAGAGTTCAACAAATCTTGTTGAATGTGAATGACCGTCTGGAATCAGCCAAAGGCCTGAGTCTGTGCTTGGGAGGAAATGTTTTTGTTTTTGTTTTTCTGAAATAAGCAGTTGCATGAGTACATTTAAATGGGAAGGAGGCCCTCCCCAAACATTGAGGCCCGTCCTTTTTCCTCCCGCCAACCAAGATGAGCCACGGACAGCAACATCAAGAGGAAGAGCAAGCTAGACCTCCAGTCGTTAGGTCGTTAAAAATCCAGTTAGTCATTCTCGCTGCTTCTTCCTCTGGCAATAGAAAGACACAGGCAGCTTTCATTCCCCGGGATCGTGTGCATTGTGAAAATAACCAAGTGGGAAGGAATGAAACCCAGACACCATGGCTCAGCGCTGTAAACAGGAGACAGGAGAGCGGGAACGCGATGTAGTCATTCACCGGGGGAGATAAGCAGGTGAAATGCATGTTTGCGCCGGGACCGTGACCTACTGAGATGAAATCCCAATCAGGAAAGCAGCTGGGGCTCAGTGGGTGAGCAGCCTGATCGTTTATGGCGGGTTTAGTTCCACCTCAAAAACCTGGCAGCTTTTACCTCCTTTCTGAAGGACGAAAAACGGGCGTGTATGTGGGTCCAGCGGGGTTGGAAGTGAACTTCGGAGTGAGATGCGTGGCCCGGAATCAGGTCCGCATGCAGGAACGGGAGAGAGGCTGCTGTGGATTTTGGCTCCCTCCCCTCTTTCCCTCTGAGGTAGTAAGTACTCTCTTCGTCAAAACTATATAAGGTGCCGAAACCGGTTTGGCTCAGTGGATAGAGCGTTGGCCTGCGGACTGAAAGGTCCCGGGTTCGATTCCGGTCAAGGGCATGTATCTCAGTTGCGGGTGCATCCCCGGTAGGGGGCGTGCAGGAGGCAGCTGATCGATGTCTCTCTCTCATCAATGTTTCTAACTGTCTATCCCTCTCCCTTCTTCTCTGTAAAAAAATCAATAAAATATATTAAAAAAACAAACAAACTATATAAGGTGTAATTTCTAGGAAAAGAAAAATAAGTGCCTTGGTTTTTTGTTTTTAATCCTCACCCAAGGATATTTTTCCATTGATATTTTTAAAAAATATATTTTATTGATTCTTCATAGAGAGGAAGGGAGAGAGAGATAGCCAGAAACATCGATGAGAGAGAGACACCGATAAGCCGCCTCCTGCACACCCCCTATTGGAGATGTGCCCGCAACCAGATACATGCCCTTGACCAGAATCGAACCTGGGACCCTTGAGTCCCCAGGCCGACGCTCTATCCACTGAGCCAAACCGGCCTCGGCTACATTGGTATTTTTAAGGAGAGTAGAAGAGAGGGGGAAAGACAGAGAGAAACATCCATGTGAAAGAAACACACCGATTGGTTGCTTCCTGCACAAGCCCTGACTAGGTAGGGCCTAGGCCAGGAAGGAGCCTGCAACCAAGATATGTGACCCTTGACCAGAATCGAACCCGGGACCTTTTGGTCCACAGGCCGACGCTCTATCCACTGAACTGAACCAGCTGTGGCTTTGGACTATTTTTAATGAAAAACTCTTGACTATTTAGCCGAAACCGGTTTGGCTCAGTGGATAGAGCGTCAGCCTGCGAACTGAAGGGTCCCAGGTTCGATTCCGGTCAAGGGCATGTACCTTGGTTGCGGGCACATCCCCAATCGGGAGCATGCAGGAGGCAGCTGATCGGTGTGTCTCTCTCTCATCGATGTTTCGAACTCTCTATCCCTCTCCCTTTCTCTCTAAAAAATCAATAAAATATATTTTTTAAAAAACACACAACTCTGACTAGTTAAAAAACACATCTGTACAGCTCATTTCACCTAGTGAACCTCTTTCATGAGGGAAGTTATTTCTTTATGCTTTTACATTCAAAGCCCCGTCTGCATTGGAGATCACAAAGTAGGACTGAAAAGCGGCAAAATTCTGTGGACTCAGAAACATCTAGTCAGACTACAGAGCGCTATGCGATAACGGGACAGGATGTGATCGAAATATTCATCTGAATGGAGCGGGGAGCCTGGGTCCCAAGGGGGAGGGACTTCGTCTAGGACCTTCGTCTCAGATGTCTGATAACTTCTGCTTTGAAGTCACGCCTCGAAATCTTGTGCTTCTGGGTGGGCTTGGAACAGGCACTTGGCCTGTTTATCTGCTCCAGAGACAAAATCCTGCGACGACTAAAAATAACTCCGCTCTGAATGCGGGCCTGGTCTTGCTGCCATTGCCCCTGCCTCTCTCTAGGCTTCCGCTTCCCGGAGAGTGACTCAGCGCATGTGCCCTGTCCGGTGGGGACCTGTCGATGTTAGGGAACAGTTATCCCTGGCACAGGAGAGGGAGGGGCCGGTCATACACAGTTATCCAAACTGACCTTTTCTACACGCAGCTGAGATGATCGCCATATATTGCGGTGTAACTTGGGGAGGGGACTCTGGTAGGTAGCTGTACAGATATGTTTCTTTTAACATATTTTATTGATTTGGTACAGAGAGAAAGGGAGAGGAATAGAGAGTAGAAACATTGATAAGAGAGAAACATCCAACAGCTGCCTTCTGCACGCCCCCTACTGGGGCTGTGCCTGCCACCAAGATACATACCCTTGACCGGAATCGAACCCGGGACCTTTCAGTCCGCAGGCCGACGCTCTATCCACTGAACCACACCGGTTTCAGCCAGATGTTTCTTAAATAGTCATGAAATTTAGCTGTATACAGTATAGATATGTTTCTTAAATAGTCATGCATGGGGTTGCCCAGCTGGCATGGCTCAGTGATTGAGCATCAATGTATGAACCAGGAGGTCAGGGTTCGATTCCTGGCCAGGGCACATGCCCAGGTTGTGGGCTTGATCCCCAGTAGGGGGCGTACAGGAGGCAGCCGATCAATGATTTTCATCTTTGATGTTTCTATTTCCCTCTTCCTTTCTAAAATCAATAGAAATATATTGTAAAAAATATATTGTAAAAAATAATAAAAGCACGGGGTCAGGGCATCAAACTGACACAGAGATGGAATTTCCAGTCGGCACCCTGCGTGCAAGATCCCCATCCTCCAGGCTGACCCATGGACCGCGTGGGTTTAAACTGGGCAGGTCGGTGAACTGTGCCCAGTGGGAAAAATTCTGAAGTGCAGACACGCGCGGGCCAGCCCGGCGCAGTTCGGGGTCAGCTGCGTTACCTGAGCTGTAGTTGAGCTGTTGACACACATTGAACCTTCTTGTTCCTTCCCTGCCGCCGGCCTTGCCAGCGCAGGTGAACACTCATCTGAACTGCCGCTACCTTCTTCCCAGCACATCCTGTTAACAGTTTGGCTGCCCGCCGCCCTGCAGCCCGAGGTCAGCTCCGAGTTTCACTTCGATATGAAGAGCATCGCCGCATCGTGTAGGAAATGTAGGTTTTGATGCCAAGGAGAGCACCCAAAAGGGGAAAACATGGCCAGTGATTCAAGTGGACTACTGCCTTGCTGGTCTCAGCCAAGATGCAGGCCAACTCTGGAAACCCAGTAACACAGAAGCGGTTCGGTAAATTAAGAAAATCTACCTGGTGATACTGTGTGGCCCTTAAACTATAAAAGTTGGCAAAACTAGACGGCAATATTGGTGCTATTTTCTAAAGTGAAAAAAGCAAACTTTAAAACAATGTGTGCAGCCCTAACCGGTTTCGCTCAGTGGATAGAGCGTCGGCCTATGGACTCAAGGGTCCCAGGTTCGATTCCGGTCAAGGGCATGTACCTTGGTTGCGGGCACATCCCAAGTAGGGGGCATGCAGGAGGCAGCTGATTGATGTTTCTAACTCTCTATCCCTCTCCCTTCCTCTCGGTAACAAATCAATAAAATATATTTTAAAACAACAACAACAAAATGTGAGCAAGTAAAGAAGATGGAACGGTAATAACTAAGTTAGGATAGGCTGGGTGGGTATGGAGGGTGAGCTTTAACTCTGCAAATAGTTAAAAAAAAAACACCACTCATTATTGTTAGATGGCATGCTAAGTAAATAAATTAAAAAAAAAAGGCATTTGGCTTGCTGGGCAGTCTTCAGTTCAGGAGGATCATTTGTAGTCTCCACAAAATTGGAGCTACAAAGTGGCTGTTCTATGTGGAATCCGTGTCACAGACACCTGCCCGGCCCTGCCGTCCCCCTGGCAGCGTGGGCAGTCCCGCAGCCTCGGATTTTACTTTCAAATCGGCCCGCAGCTCAGCCAGCCTCGGCCTTTTTTCCCCCCTCGGTCTGGAGAATGCCTCCCAGACAAAAGGCCGATTTCGGCTGACCTTAATTCTCCCTCCGTGGCATTCCTTTATTCTGTGTGTTTGAAATTCCAGGCCTGTCCGGTTTCAAGTACAACTTTTTAAGAAGTCTGAAACAGACGTGTATTATGGGGCCGGCCCGGCGTCGTGGGGGCCGGTGACGGGTTTATGCGTGAGCCACAGTGCTTTTCTTGTTAGTGGTTTCGGGGCCTTGGACCGGTCCCTCCCGCCTCCCCTCCCCGGTCCTCCCTCGGCTTGCTGGAATCATGCGAAGGAACTCGATATGGCTCTTGTCCTGCAGAGGGTAAGCGAGCGCTGGCAGAGTTGTCAGGGGAAAGAATTCAGCTCCACAAACAGCGGGGTAATTTTGTGGAGACTACAAATGATCCTCCTGAACTGAAGACTCCCCAGGAAGCCAGATGCCTTTTTTTTTTAATTTATTTACTTAGCATGCCATCTAACAATAATGAGTGGTGTTTTTTTTTTAATTATTTGGAGAGTTAAAGCTCACCCTCCGTTCCCACCCAGCCTATCCTAACTTAGTTATTACCGTTCCGTCTTCTTTACTTGCTCACATTTTGTTGTTGTTGTTTTTTAAATATATTTTATTGATTTGTTACCGAGAGGAAGGGAGAGGGATAGAGAGTTAGAAACATCGATGAGAGAGAAACATCGATGAGAGAGAAACATCGATCAGCTGCCTCCTGCACACCCCCTACTGGGGATGTGCCCGCAACCAAGGTACATGCCCTTGACCAGAATCGAACCTGAGACCCTTGAGTCCACAGGCCAACGCTCTATCCACTGAGCGAAACCGGTTAGGGCTGCACACATTGTTTTAAAGTTTGCTTTTTTCACTTTAGAAAATAGCACCAATATTGCTGTCTAGTTTTGCTGACTTTGGTAGTTTAAGGGCCACACAATATCACTAGGTAGATTTTTCTTAATTTACTGAACCGCTTCTGTGTTACTGGGTTTCCAGAGTTGGCCTGCATCTTGGCTGAGACCAGCAAGGCAGTAGTCCACTTGAATCACAGGCCATGTTTTCCCCTTTTGGGTGCTCTCCTTGGCATCAAAACCTACCTTTCCTACACGATGCGGCGATGCTCTTCATATCGAAGTGAAACTCGGAGCGGGGACCTCGGTGGGGTGGCAGGGAGCGCCATCTCCTGGGACTCGTGTCGCCCCGGTGCTCGGTCAGGGCGCTGGGCAGCTCCACCGGCCACACAGAGACATGGGGTGATGGGGTGTGCACAGCCTGCGTGTCATCTGCCTGGGCCAGCTCAGGGCTGTGGCTTCTCGGGGTTCTGTCTAGAGAGGGGGAGGTTTCCCAAGGAGAAAACAGTCATTTGAATTCGCTGCTTTTGTGAAGGAAATATTCCACCCAAAGATCCCCTTGTGTATGTGTTTTTGGGGGAGCGGGGGAGACGGGGAGGGAGGATTACCACCCACCTGGCACGGCAGGAATTCTAGGCCATGGAGCAAGCAGAGCCTGCCTGGGCACCATAACCCGAGTACCTGCGAGGCCTCTCTGCACCCCGCTTCCTCGCTGTGTGTGAAATGATGACTAATGCCTCCGTGCCAGGCTGCTGACAGGAATGGTGATGAACTTGATCCAGCGTCTCTGTCTGTGCCCGACTCGTGAAAGGCACTCTCTTCTGGAAAATACGTAGCCTCGAGCGAGATGTAGCTGAACTTGGTTCCTCTGATCTTGCTGCGTAATAGCTCTGCGGTCTCAGAGGCTAATGAGACTGTGGGTTCCGAGACTGAAGGCGCAGAGGCTTCCTGCAACTTACTGCAACGTGGTGATGGCGACCGGGGGGAGGTATAGGGGGGCGGCAGGGGATGGTCCAGACCACCTGGCCAGCTCTCAGTGACTTCTCCTTCAGTGCGTTTCTGTGTTGCCTTCTGCTCACACTCTGGCCTGGCCTGGACTAAACTGGTAACCTCTTTGCAATCCCCATACCTGTCCTCTGTCACCTTCTCCTCTCTCTCTTCTAGTTGGAATCGCCGAGAGGGTCAGATCTGATTGGCCCAGCGCATCTTTTCTTTCCTCCCACCACTTCGCGGGTTGCTAGGAAACCCTGGTCAAGCTCCCCTCCCTGGTCCACGCCCAGGAGCCAGAGGGAAAGTGTGTGGTCCTTGCTACCGAACCTGGCTCTCTCTCTCGGGTGATCTTTGAGCTGGGCCTTTCTGGAGGTAGCTGTTGTGATCCACACACATCATCGGACATTACATGCCAGATAAAGTATACTGATAAACATGCTAAGGATTTTTCTGTTCCCATGTTATGCAAATGCAGAAACGTTCTTTTTTTTTAAATATATTTTCTTGATGTTTTTACGGAGAGAATGGGAGAGGGATAGAGAGTTAGACACATTGATGAGAGAGAAAACATCAATCAGCTGACTCCTGCACACCTCCCACTGGGGATGTGCCCGCAACCAAGATATGTACCCTTGACCGCAATCGAACCTGGGACCTTTCAGTCCGCAGGCCGACGCTCTATCCACTGAGCCACACCGGTTTTGGCCAGAAACGTTCTCGAGGCAAAGGGTTAAGGGTAACTTCGGGTTCCAGAAACGGTTTCTCCTCTCCTGATGCCGGGCAGACCTCGGGCAGAAGGCAGGACGTCCACGGGCTCGCATTTTTCATGAGCGTGTCATCCAAGGAAATCCTGGCCGGGGGGTCACGGAACAGGCCTCTCTGTTTACCCTTCGGCAGAAGGAAAAAATGTGAAGCATTTCATAATCCCTCGGAAGATAAACTTGCACTTGAGGTCTGCTCTCCGGAGCTTTGGGGCGAATTTTCAGTGGAGCCTGTTTTCTAAATATTTTCACATTTTTTGTGATAGCCTCTATCCCGAGGGCGAGGGTCCAACTCTGAGTTCAAGACATGGGAGGAGCCAGAAGTTCCAGCGGACACTGCAGACCACTTCCTTTATAATTAAGAAAGGATTCTTTTTCACCCACGTCCTCACCGAGAGCGACAGTGACTAAACCTGTGACCTGTTCACAATCCCACATGCACTTTTTTTTTTTTTTAAGCAGCACTGGGGACACGGAGACACCCCGAACTACATGTTTTTCTCGCGTGCTGATGGATGGCTAATGAGAAAAACACGTGTGGTTTATGTTGTCTGGGTCTAGCTGTTTCATTTACTTCTGAAACACACAGTCCTTTTTTTGGTAGTCATCCTAAAGTCCATTTGTTTTTTCTTTCCTCTTTTATACCTCTTAGCCATATTTATTTACTCATCCGCAAGGGTTTATTGTGCCGATACCATGTGTGAGGATTGGGATCGTTGCGGGGGGCTCGGAACAAGAGCTAAGGGAGAGAGCGAGGTCCGTTGACTGTGATTCCGTCCCATCCAGAACCCCTCACCCCAACTCCCCTGCCTCCTCTCCCCGCAGCGTTAGAGATTTTGTTGTCCAAGGTTCTTACCGTGTCAACTCGACGGCTGCCCGAGGGTTATCAGCGTCTAATTTGGACAGACAGGGTGGATGTAGACCTGGGCCTGGCGGTCTTTTCTCATAATCAGAGATGCCCTAGGCTCCTCCCCCAAGCCTGCCTCACCCCCTCACCTTACCCCCATGCATCCATAGCGCCCCACCCCAGTATTTCTCAAGCACCCCACCTCTCTCCACCTTTTCCTAGTCCTTCTCAGACCCGGAAGAAGGGCTCATTTAGGTGAAAGTGGCATCAAGGCAGGGGGGGGCCCCCCGGGGGCCTGAAAATAGGGAAGACCCCAGGTTCCTGGCCACCACACCCTTTGTCCCACGGGTTTCTTCTCATTTCACTGTCCATCCATCCGAGCATCGGGAGAAGCGGGTACCTTGCACGTAGGAAGACATTGTCCAGGTGCAAATAACGCCCACCTCCCTTGAGTGTGACGTGGTCATGACGGCTCATGAGGTTTGGTTTGAGAACAGCGCTCTGATTTCCGCCGATTTTGTTTGGAAATCTGTATAGACACCCCTGGGTGAGAGCCAGGCTTGCTTTGTCTTGTTTGCCATCTCCTCCTTGGTCCTGGCATAGACCGTAGCGCACAGTCAGGCAGCAGAAGAGGCCTCGTGCCCCAGGCGGTGCCCATAATAGCCCTGCTAGAGGTCTGCGGGGTTTAAAGTTCATTGTAGCCCTAACTGGTGTGGTTCAGTGGCTAGAGCGTCGGCCTGTGGACTGAAAGGTCCCAGGTTCAATTCCGGTCAAGGGCATGTACCTTGGTTGTGGGCACATCCCCAGTCGGGGGCGTGCAGGAGGCAGCTGATGCATGCTTCTCTCTCGCTGATGTTTCTAACTCTCTATCCCTCTCCCTCTCTGTAAAAAATCAATACTATATATTTTTTAAAAGTAAAGTGAACCGTAAGCACTCAGACGTCCACTCTGAGCGTTTCTTTCCTCAGCAGTAAGTTGTGAGAAATGACTTCAGCTACTGGCTGAAATGACACATTTAAAGGGAGTGGAAAATACGAGGATGTTTGAAGCCCGTTGGGAACAAGTGGGGAGTTCGGGGGAAACCCCAGGGGAGCATTCTCCCCGACTGAGTAATCCCGAGGCCTGGAAGAAACCTCCGGCCGTCCCAGTGCGTGAGTCACCCCCTCATTTCTCTGGATTACAGCGGACCGCTGGTTCTGAAATGAACTCGGGTCATGGATTCTGTGAACCGTACTCTGTGGGGAGATAATTGTTTTTTTCCTTTCTTCTTAGCCCGGCCTTCAAAACATTAACTAACAAAAAATCCCATAAGTACATGGACAGATGCCCTTCTGGAATTTATTTTTCAAATGGATGGGACAAACAGGGAAAATGCTTTCAGACCTTTTACCCCAATATTGAAAAAATGAAAGGAACAGGAGAGTTGAGAGGAGGACATATGGATATTTCTTGGTGCTTTTCAGGGAGACGTCAACAAGTCAGTCAGTAACCATCCATTATCAATGTAAGCATGAGCACCATTGCATTTGGGATATAACTGAGGGGAGGCAGCCGCAATCGCAAGGAGTTCCATTCTCAGAGCTAAACATGCCACTTAGCAACGCTCGCTGCTTACCAAGCACTCACTGCCTGCCTCCCCGGCCCGCCCGTTGGCTCTGTGACATATGAGAGCATCCCTAGGGAGCTGTGTTTGAAAGGCTGCGTGTTACACACCAGCCATTGCGTGTGAGTTAGAGTTGGGGGGGGGGCGGTTAGAGTGGAGGATGGTGCACATTAACCATTGTACCTTTAAGGTGCCTCCACTTTGCGTTAACCACTCTCCTGAATTGCACTCAGCTGTAATTTGCAAGAGGCTTCCTTAGATCTGTGTGCCATTCCTGGCAGGTGATAGCTTTTTAGAAGAGAAAAACCTCAGACCGGTTGTCAATGTTATGACTTGGGGAGTAACATGAATGCCGCTTGATATATTTGCATGAATTTTTAATACACTAGACTGGAAGGTATCATTAGTGCCTGCTGGTCTTTCATGACCAAGTTTAGAAACACCCGCAACTGAAAAATGCCCTGATTTAGCCGAAGCTGGTTTGGCTCAGTGGATAGAGAGTCAGCCTGTGGACTGAAGGGTCCCGGGTTCGATTCCGGTCAAGGGCATGTACCTTGGTTGCAGGCACATCCCTAGTAGGGGGCGTTCCAGAGGCAGCTGATCGGTGTTTCTCTCTCATCGATGTTTCTAGCTCTCTCTCTCCCTTCCTCTCTGTAAAAAAAATCAATAAAATATATATTTGAAAACTGTCCTTATTTCAAAGAAACGTGATTCTTTGACAGACTTGCCAAACAGGTGGTCTTACAAACGGTAAATACTTTTATCATGAAAAGTGAACACACTGGCCACTAGGTGACCTTTCAGCAGCAGGAAACAGGTGACACCCCAGCGAGCAGAAGGAATAGTGCTGAGTGAAAAATGCAGAGTACAGGCCACGGGAGAAACTCCTTCCTTACATAGGAATCATGTGCCTGAAGTCACGATCAAGTTTTAGAGTCAGGGAATTAGGGGCAAAGTTTACGATCTTTCTTTTTCATTTGCTCCATATCACGTTAACTACAACCAACATGTTCTGGAGTTTTCCTTTTTGCCAGCAAAGCAGGCGTTCTGCGTGCCTGTGGCAGGAGACCACAGCCTGGGGAGACATACCCACTTTTATTGCTTTTCGCCCTTAAGCAGCATAAAGCTATGGGCCACCTGTGAACAGAATTGTGCTTTCAAAGCATTGATTTTGGCTTGGGAGACGTGAGTCTTGAGACGATGCTGGTTAACCGGTGGCTTAGGAAAAGCCTCCTGGTCTCCCTGAGCTTGGTCCCCTCAGAAAGGAGAGATGGGGGCGGCCTGGGGCAGTGGCAGGTCCGATGCCACGGTAACAGTGGAAGGAGATGGGCATGCTGTCTTACTCGGGAAGAACAGTAATGCCATCTGACACAGCCTGCCCCAAAGCACCCTGGCGGTGCTGGTGGCTGTGGAGTGGTTGCTGCTACTGAAGAAACACCCACGGGCGACTGTCAGTGTCACCTGGACAGACAGCAGACAGCTCCTGGGGTGCATTCCCCACAGGGCGGTTCAGAGCTGAGAGAAGTAATCCCTAGTGTCCGTACACAGCAGTGGGTTTGCACAGCTAGCTCAGTTATAAAGCCTTTCTGATCTCTCTCTCTCTCTCTCTCTCTCTCTCACACACACACACATACACACACACACACACACGCACACACTCCCGTACCGGTATTGTATAATTACAAACATAAACTACAACGAGAAGTTTTCACGTTTTCCTTCCCACCCCACCGTGGGCTGCTGTGTCCATTCCGGGGAGATGGCCGATCTGAAGAGGGGATGGTTGTAGAGGGACACACCCCTTTCCTGTCCCTTCCAGAGCAAGACCAGCAGCCCTGGGACATGGTTCCCGCTAACTCCGGGCCTCTTGGGAGCCTTAAAAAATTACCCAACTGCCCTGCACGTTCTGGCGGAGGCTGGGCGAGGGTGGCCTCTGCTCCACGCCCCATCGAAGCTCTTCGTTTACGGGATTCGCTCACTTAATGGCTGTGAGATGGGTTACTGGGGAGGAAACTGAGGCACAGCTGGGCTCAGTAATGGGGCCCGGTCGTGTGGTTGGTTAGTAGCGGAGCCCCAAATTCTGTGCTCTTAGCCACCACGTTTAAATCCCAGCACCTGGTTGGCGGTCCTGTGATTCTCGATTGTAGATAAAATGGTGTGATTAAGCTTAAGTTGACTATAAGCCATCAGGGCCGTATTTTGAATTATTGGGTCAAGACATCCAGGTTTAGGGGGACATGATCGAGCCCCGGAGCTGGGGTAGGGGGAGCTAGAAGAGACTAGCTTACCGGTTCCTCATCTGTTGCTAAAAGACTAACTAATGAGCTCACTGGTTGCTGTTTGCCAGCAAAAGCTGTTCTGTTAGGAGGTGGGATAAATTCTAAAGATCCTGAAAAGATGTGACTCAGGAAACTGCTTTCTGGTCGAGGTTTTCATTCCTTTAAGGGACTCTCATTATGATACAATATGGAAATGGTGTATGCATAACTTTTTTTGGGTCTTTAAATACCTCGTTCTACCTATAATTATTATTTTCCTAGGCACGGAGCTGAAATTGCTTCGTGATGAAAAGGCCGTGGTACTTGTGGGTGGGTGTGCCACGCCGAACTTTAGAAACTACAGCAGAAATTAGAGGTTCCCAAGGTAATTGCTGCGATTACTGTTTTCTGTTTGGCCCAGACAGGAGCTCTTGAAACACAATATTCTACTAATTTTTTAAATGTACAGTTTGCAAGGCAACAAGCAAATTACTGAGGGGATGTACTATTTCTTCCTCGTTTTCTATGAAAGTTAGCATCTCGTTGAGTCTCTTGCAATCGCTGGGGGAAAAGCAGATATTGACTGTGTTACAGGATATTCTTTAAAAATTTTAACACTGAGCCAACCTTATGGAATTGTACAAGGGAGTTACTTTAAAACAGTTTTCTAATTATAACAGTCCCCGCTAACAACTGCTTTTAAACCTCTCTGGTGTATCTCTCTAAACTTTACATTGCTGCGTAATTCCTATCTTTAAATACACTAGAGGCCTGGTGCACAGGGGCATTCAAGAGGCAGCGGATCGATGTGTCTCTCTCTCATCAATGTTTCTAGCTCTCTATCCCTCTCCCTTCCTCTCTGTAAAAACATCAATAAAATATATTTTAAAAGAAAAGAAAAGAAAAGAAACAGTCGTTGGGGATGAAGAAAGGCATTCACAGCAGAACGGGGAGGTTTGGCAGGAGACGAGGTAAAACCCAGTCTCACAGGTGGAGCCCGGGTCTGTAGGATGGGTAAGGAAATGGCGAGGACAATGCCAAGGGCAGGAGGTTGGTGCGAGAAGAGAAATCTAGCTCCTGGAAGCAGCACCAATAGAGCCTCAGAGGCCAGAGGCGGCCCGGGCGGGAGGTGGTGGTGGGGGTGACCATGCATTTGGATATAAAGAGGAAGGTCCACCGAAACTGGGTTGGCTCAGTGGATAGAGCGTCTGCTT